>JAPMOR010066373.1:271741-332548 GCA_026543865.1 Argiope aurantia
GCAAGTTATTAATAAAGTTAACATTCAGACAAAATTTTTATCTGTAAAGATAGCATTTCTTTCCTTAATAGTTTATCTTTAGAATATCCACTAGTTTCTTATTAGATATTAATTAAAATTTATAAAATACATGCAATTACTGCTAGCGCATTTATGAAATTTTACTATATAACATTTCCAATAAAACGTTTTAGTTTCACGATTTCATTCACAATGATGATTTAATATATTTTACGGTATAATACGATTCGAATATTTATGGTAAAATATATATATATATTGGAAATAATAAGGAACTTTATTTGCACTAAAATAAATACACAATTATTAATCGGTCAATTGTGTGTTTTTTTACCATTACCAATTACCAATAGTGTTTTTATGTAAATACTTGTATTGGCTAGAAAAAATCACGCCAAACTTGCAGCCAAGCACTTGCAACACATTCGAGATTAAAATAAAGCAAGTAACAAAATATAATGCAGTTACATCAGTTTAAATGAAGCTTACTAACAAATTAAATAAATTTAATACAATAACTAAACCAAACTATGAAATATTATTCAGTTTTAACACCAAAGTCACTGAGTGATGGAGGTTACGAAATTTTAAATTGACTTAAAATGGATATAAACAGAACATGTTTATTGTATATATCTGTGAAATGATACAGGATTATCCATAGAAGCTTTTTCTTTGCATCCAATTGCACAGCAATAGTTAACTTTGGCTTAAATAAGTTTTAAAATCCAACAGTTAAAAGCGAGAAAAAATCTGCCATTGAAATATAATGGGGAACGGAGAATGCGGTTACAATGAACACAAATTCTGTCCACAAGTCACGTGATTTTATCTTGTCCTACACCAAAGTAGGGTTGCACTCCCTCTATGAGTATCTCAGCTCTATGACCCTAGCTCCGCAACGAACAATCCAGAAAAATCCAAAAGCGAATGAAGAGATTAAAATATTCCATAGAAACTGTTTTCAGTAGGTATGATAAGGTTTTATGCCCTGGACTTTTATTTTTTATGAACTATTAATATGTAATAATTTAAATTCACTTTACGGTCACAGTAGGTGATAAATGTAACGGCGTATGTTACCTAAATACATCTTATTCAGCATAATGGAATTCACTTTTAAATTGGCGTGCAGATTTGACACATATCACGTGATCATGAATTAACTACCCCATATTTCTACATCAAAACAATATTCTGCGAAATGCCTTTTGAATCGTTTAAAACCGTGTTCTGCAATCATAAAAACGGTGTATTCGAATTAAGAGATTTATTTACTTGCCAAAAACCTACAAAATTCATGCATTCAACATTCTGCCTTTTTGTATTAATATATTTGCATGCTCACAGGTGCACATACAGACGTATTTCGTTCAAATTTGCTTGATGTGTATAATTTTGTTTCAAATACCATATAACACATTTCATTTACTCCAGTTTTTTACATTTTTGATTTATTTCACACCCAGACAAACCAACATAAGAATGGTTTTTTTTCGGGGAAGGGGGGGGGGACGAATTCTGGGAAACTTAAAATGTGGAGATTCATTAAAATCTTGAGGTCAAGTTTTTAAGCGATTACAATACTTTCCTTTTGTATTTGCATGCAAAAAAAGCAAAATAAAATCCAATATTCATGGAACCATGCATTTCTTTTTCTTCTTATTATTAGTATTTCATCATTTTAAACGAAATTACATCACAAAATGAAGTCGGAATTTCTTTTAAAAGTGCACGCCAAAATGCAACCACTGCCAGCTTAAAATTTCAGTGGGATCTTTTTCTTTGTCTCGAGATTTATTGGCTTTCTCTTGTAAAAAGTAGCGAAAAATTAGTTTTTAATAAACACAGCCGATGATGCCACTTCCGGCGTCCTCAAATAACCGGAAATGGCATTTGAACAGCTGTAATTTCGCTGCTAATTACCGTACAAATTTAAAACAAGTCAGTTTCTGATCCAAAGAAACTGCTTTTGTGATGCAATAGTAAGAAAAATTTCATGCCTATGGTTCTTTTAAAAGAATTAACTAAAATATGTATAATTTGGAAAATTTTGTAATTATTCCTTCAATAAAATTATGAGCTATTATTATTAATTATTAATTGTCATATTAATTATTAACTAGCTTATAATTTTAAGCGAGCAATTCTTGCATATATATCAATTTATTTCGTGTATCTCGGAAATGGCTCTAACGATTTGGATTAAATTTTATGTTTAGATAAGGTTTTGCTTTTTAAGTTTATCTATGTAGGTGTCTTTCCTGAAAAAACGAGATTTTGCACACAAAAAAAACTATAACTAACTATTAGAGCCTTTCTCTATTTGCCCTTATTAAGACAATGCCATATAGCGCCATCGTAAGGACCGGATTTCACCATAATAAAACTGAGTTCATAAATATAAGTAATGATAGATAAACTGTAAAATGAATCTGTAATGTAGCAGATTGTTTCGAATAACACGTTAAACCAAGTGCATTCATGATAGTTTTTATTTAAATAGATAAGATAGAAAAATATTCATATGTAATCAGTATGTGATTCGCATCAAAATATTTTCTCCAATTAACCAGATTTTACAAAAAAAAAAAATAAAAAAAAAATTATTCGAGCGAAGCTTGGTTTTTCAGGTACTTAATTCTTATGTAGCATTATGTAATTATTCCTTCAATGTGGAAGATTTTTTTAAAAAAAAGTCTTCACTTAATCTTCATTTCTTTTCAAAAAAAAAAAAAATCTGCACAATGTGTCTTTTTTTTTTTTTTGCATAGAATATGGTAGATATACCCAGAACTTGCGCGTGTGGATGATACCCTTGTGAAGACTAGAATGATTCGACGGCGCCCAATGCAAACTTTCAACAAGTCTTTTCGTATTAAACCATATTTTGTATTGTTTGCCAACGGATTCTAAAACCCTACGCGCTTTTGCGCATGCATTAGGATGGGTATAATTCGTCACAATAGGGGTGAGAGGAAAGATGAAAGGAGGGGGTGTTTACATTTAACAAAAAAATAAACTCGGATTACTCGCAGACTGAATTAAAATAATACAATCAGAAACGACATGATATTCACATAAACGTGAAAAAAAATTGAACAAAAAGGTATCTAATAGGGCGAAAATCAGAGGTCAAAGAATGACTAAGAATTCCGGAAATGCGCTCATCCTTCCGCGTCTCTCCCCTTAATGAGATAGAATCGTGGAAAAGTGGTAGTCTCAGAATACTGAAACGAACACTACATATTTTGGTTTTTGTATAGATCAAGTAAAAACAAACAAAACAAATTTTAAATTATTTAAACATTTATTGAACGGGTTATAATAAATATAAATTGAGACCTTCGCAACACCATATTAATAGCATTTAGTTACATCGGATTATATAGCGAGAAACAGCAGTAATGTTTAAATATAAACGAATTAAAAAATTTTTCACCAACCCTTACTTCTGAAGTCAAATCGCAATTGCAGTTACAATTATATTTTTAAAAAAAACATGCAAAAATATTATCATAAACCTGCCTAAACACGGAAAGAGTAAGCTGAATCACCATATCTTGATTTTCGTAGATGGGAAAATGCCAAGATGAAATATTAAGTTACAATTAAAGTGATTTGAGTTTTACTTTAACAGTGAAATATATTATTGAAAAATTATACTAAAAAACTTTTAAGATTTCCAAAATTCTGAAAGAGGTTAGTTACACCTGAATAAAATTGGTATCATTGAATAGAAATTTTGTAATGCATTTTACGTTAACTTAAAAATTATTGTAATGCATTGTTATTTTTGGTGGTAATAATAAATTGGTACCAATAAACATATTTTTTCCAATTGCAAGATAACTTAAAATCATTGAAATACATTGTTATTTCGAAGGTTATAATAAATTGGTATCATTGACTATATATATTTTAAATTTTAAAGTTAATTGAAATTATTGTAATACATTGTTATTTTCGACGGTTTTGATAAATAGGTATTATTGAATAAAAAATACATCATTATTTTAGGAGGTAATAATGAGTTGTTACCATTGAATAGATTTTTCAATTTTAAGGTGATTTAAAAATAATTGTAATTTATTGTTATTTTCGAAGGTTACTAAGGAAAATCCCAAAATTTCACTTAGTTTTAATTAATAACCAGCGAAAATGTTCTGTCCAAAACTTTCTCGCATATGATCAGATAAAAGCGTTATTCTCCTTATCCCGCATAAAAACTGGACTTTGGGTGATACCGCGAATTCTTTGTATAGCATTGATGAACAATAAATACAAATCTTTTTCTTAGGTTAAAATTTAGCATCTTTGCTAAAACCTGTCATGTTCTTGGCGATTAATCCCCGTCTAAGAAAGGTTAATAGTAGTCTAAAATTGAATTTCTATTTTAGACTCGATTTTTTAACTGATTGACATTAAGAACTGAACAGAACTGCAACATTAGTCGTAAAATCGTATACAAAATTTGGTATATTTAACCGTTTCATTACTTCTCCGGCCCAACCGGCCATATAAATTCTGTAGTGGCTTGTCAGTTTCTGTTTCAAACGATGGTTACAGGATGTAAAGTTAAGTCATCCTGATATATTGCACCTCTCATTTGAAAAAGAAGCCGCCTCTCTTGTATACAATTTGCGTGGCCGGTTGGGCCGCATCAGTAGTTAAAGGGTTTTGTCATTGTGTTTCTGGGATCACATTTACATACTTGTGAAAATACAGATCAGAAGAAAGTACGCCTTGATGGATTTGGTTCCAAATTTAACAGGTATCTTCACTTTTGAGGATAAATCTGAGTATCAAATTTTATCCATCCAGCTCCTTTCAGTTTGTACTTATCGCTTTAACTAATATTCAAGCAGCAGGACGGACAGATTTTTTTTGAACGGATTTCGTTCGAAAATCGGTCATAATCTAAAAATTTGGTGAAGAAACCATATACCTAATTTCATTCGTTTTGTCACAGATAGACAAATGGACAGACAGACATAATATCGAATGCCTGTTTTTCGAACTCGGGAACCTCTAAATCTTTTCAGATTTATCAAATTCTTGAGTTGGAATTTTTTGAAGATTGCAATGCTTTCTCTGTACTTCATATACAAGAATGTAAAAATTAAAATAGAATTTTCAAATATCTTCTAAAGTATTTCTGCTCCAAATTCGATAAGTCTAGATTAAATGGTCTGGTTTATAGAGAGTAAAGGCATGCGCACATTTTATTGGTTTCAGTTGATTAATCAAAACAAGTCTTTGAAATTGCATAGATATGTCAACGGATATGGTGTATTACGTAATAAATAAAAGCTATCACTCAAAGAGGATTTGAAATTAAAAATTAATAAGTGTTAAAAGATATATGAAATGAGTCTCTTGAACATCTTATGTTGATTAGATTATGGGTAAATTTTTTTTAAAGTTAATTGAGAAAAATATTTTTTAAATTTACTTTTAAGAACTAATTTTTTTACTTAAATACGTATTACATAGACGGAAACAAATGACCAGTAAAAATTTTAGATCGTTATCTGTTTCATTTTTGGAAAATTTGGCTTAGTTGAAAAATGCTTGTAAACACTTTTTTTATCTGTCCTAATTTGTGAATAAGAAAAATTCCTGAAGTAAAAGAGTTGTCCTTCATCTTCAGATAGTATCTTAATGGTCGTTTTGAGGGGGAAAAATGATTAAAAATGGATTTTGTAATATTTTGTTTTAATTATAAAGTGTGAATTCATTTCCCAATGTCTGCTACATTCGCCAACATTATTCTTCAGTTTTTGTGTTTTTTGGTGGAGGGGGGGAGACAGAACCAGCCATTACAAAATAAGATTCTTTATGATTTTGAATTCGCCACTTTTTTTTAAAAAATCGAGTATTGTAATACTATCTTAATTCGTATAAGAATACTTTTAGCTTAGTTCACGGATTCTAATTAATAGATAGAAAGTACTTATAAGGTATTTTCAAAAAAAATGTTTTTTAAATCGATTTTTTTTCCAAAAAATTAGGAAAATATCTATGCGGGAAATTTTTATGACATTTCCTCTCATAAACAGTTGAGTGGAATTCTAAAAGAAGTTCTCAAATAAAAAACAAATGTATTTTTCAAAATTTACACTTTTTGAATTTATTTTTTGAACCAATATGATATTCGATATCTTGTCGGTATCGACAGCTTCTTTTAAGTGTCTTCTTAATAGCCACAGTTTGTTAACCTTAATTTTTCTTCTCGAATTAAAATACCATTTAATTGAAAAACTGGTGTCTTAATTCTTCTCCTCCCTTTCCACCTTTCCGATAACATATCCGAATGCTAATTTAAAGACCTATTCTGGATAGCCTGCTCAGGAAATTAAACCAACAAAATTGGTGGTATATATTTTTCCAAGTACAATTCGCCTGGACAATCTTCAGCGATATAAATTTTATTACCGTATTTTGTTCTCTATTTTTAATTAATTTTATTAAAAATATTTCTAAACAGTAACAATAGTTATGAATTAATAATGATTTCAAATTATTTAATAAATTAAAATATTTAATAATAATAATGATGCAAGTGTGTGAGTGTATGCGCGCGCGTTAGAGCTCTGTAAGTCAGACTATTTGACTTTGAGCTGGCAATTGAACTTCGCACATATATAATTGGAAGGGTGAGAATGTTCACCTCAAAGTGTTTTTCAATTTTAATTAAAACTTTAATTAATTAAAAAAATAAGCTAAATTTGCATGTTCTTTCAGAAAATATTATTGGGGAAAATGAATTTTATGCCATTTCAAAATTTTACAACATTATCTTTTTAATGCTATTAATTTAACAATCGTGCAATTTTTTTCTGATTATTTGTAGTGATTTAAAAATATTTTTTCCCTAATTTCTAACAAAAGATTCACTAATGCCCAGCAATTCAAGCTGTTTACTTTATTTATGAAATCTTAAATCAATTGATTTTTTTCCATTCCTAAAATCTAAAACAAAAAGTTTCTGTTGAATATTTTGTATTTTACAAGACAAATACCAGTATGAGTTTACAGTATCATGAAAAATAAATTAGAAAATAAATGAACTCGATATTTAAATTTGTATTAGCGTTATGATATTATGGGACTGTCTCCATTAGAAAGGTTTGTATATACAATAAATAAAGCTTATGTATGACATTAATTTAACATTGCATTAATATCAGACAATTTGGAAGAGTCATGGATATAAATTTATATCTAAACGATTTATCGAAAATCAATATGATCAAAATTCTCGGTGAACCAGCTGGTCGTCTGAGCTCACTAGTTAAAAATATATTTTACATCAGTATTTTTCAGTTTTACTTTGCTTATGCCTTCTCACATATATGAATTATTCAGCATTTATATCGTATTATTATTATTATTATCTTATTATTCAGCAATTATACACACGAATATATTTTTTGTGTTCTTTATCGTACTACAGTTGGAATTTTCACAAAATAACATTAAATCAGAAAAATCAAACCTGACACATCATCATGTTAAAATGTTTCGAACTTAAAATTGGAATCTCCAATAATGCTTTAAAAAAATATTTCTTCATTTCAATTTGCTTTTTCTGTTTAATTTTACAATAGTTTTACCTTATATATTTCGAGAAATAGCCGTTTTATTTCAATTCTACTGTTTCTATTTCTCCTTATGGCAAATGTTCCAAATATGAATTGAAAAAATCTAACCACCTTAGCTTGACAAAAATATATTTGTGCATAACATAAATCAAGATTTATATATCTTTGTAAAAGAAAGTTTCTTCAGTTTGGACTAGTTTCGAAACCGCGAAGAATAATATTTAAATCAAAAGAGTTCATAGAGTGCAAGCTAATGAGCTACAATCAGTAAAATGCAATAAATTAATACATATATTTATAAATAAATACCTTTCACTAATTCTAATGAATTTCATCAACCTCAGTGTGGTAAACCTCAACAGGTATTAATAAGATTTTTCCGACCACTGAATCTGTGATCAATCAAACTGGTTATTTTGGATTAATTAGAATTTTTTCAATTCCAGTTTTTGTCTCATAATTACAGATCTTTGACAGTATCGATTTATTCCGCTAGCTACTGGTCATTATTACAATATCTTTGGATCAAATATCCGATTAATTACAGATCTTTGACAGTTTCGATTTATTCCGCTAGCTACTGGTAATTATAACAATATTTTTGGATCCAATATCCGATTTATCATTTTTTCAGGCTGAATGTCCATTTATTCAAAGTCCTTGCTTATCTCCAATTCAAATCTTGTATTCATTAGAAAGCAAGTTGAGACTAATTGATCATTAGTTGATTTCCTTGGTGTCACATTGATTGATTGATTGCGTTCTGTTTTACATTGATTGATAATTAGTTACAACTAGTGATGCACGGTCGTATTCTCAAGGTCGATTGTCGGTAGATTGACTATTCTGTACAATGTGTACGGTTTTTTACTTTCTCGTATGCAAGAAGTATAGAAAAAATATTGTAATTGTCAAAAAAAATGTGAACTTTTCATGTTGAAGAATCTCCATATTTCAGGCATATCTGAATTCAGAAAACGTATTTTTATTATTATGTCCACACATTTGTGAATGCGATAATTTTAAAATGCTTTGAGCTAGTCGGATGATATTTGGTATATGGACTTAAGATCAAATTTGTAAATTTCTATTACATTTTGAATGAAATCTATTTTCAGGTTCTCTGGCTGACTGTTCGAACAAAAGTGAATTCGATAGCTAAAAAAAATAGAGAAAGATATAGATAGATACTTGGTATACAGATTTAGCATCTGAAATATAGAATTTTTAACGAGTTTTGAGCCAAATCTGTCAAGGGATTGATAATTTGCCGTCTTCTACTTTCGCGTGCATGTAATAGCAATGACTGATACATGCAATGAGTCAGAAATAAAATTCGGAATGTGATCTTGTGACTGCAACTGTAGTTTCGGTCAATTATTGGTTTCAATTAGTGGGAATAAAAGGTCCTCAAAATTGCAATCAATATATTCAGTGAAAATGATATATCCACACCAAAAAATAAATATTTCGCAACCATCGTCTGTTAGCGCCACTCAAGGCATCAGCGGTTTTATCCAAGGTAATATTTTTATTTGAAAAAGGGGGATAAGGCCCTTATTGCAGAACTTGCCAGGAAGTTTCAAGGAGACCATTTCGCTGGTTTACAGAAATAAGCAATATGTTTTAACCCTTTCTAGGGCCATGGGTAGTATTCTTCCCACCAAATTCATCAATCTTTGTATGGAATTATGTAGTTTTGCGTAAGTTCTGACAAATTTTTCAATCAGGCGGACACTTAGATGCGTCATTTCCTCATCTCACATAAAATGGCGTGTCTTGATTTCTTACTTAATTATTAATTAAAAATTAATTAATGAATCAAAACAAATTGATCTAATAAGCTAAATGAGTCACTTTTCTTAAGTCAATCACAATCCTAAAAATATTTTAATATATCATGACTAGAAAAAAATGACCTTTTAAAGAGCTAATACACATAAGTTGGCTGGCATTGAATTTGGCTCAAGTTTTTCTGAAGGATATCATCACATTCATCATCAATATTAATTTAAACCACAAGGACAGCACTCCACGAAATTTTTTCGCAATGAAGATGGCAACCAGAGAACACTTTGCATAGCATTGGCGTACAATATTTAAGACATATTAAACTTTGATGTGAACTTAGCATTTTTACTGAATCTATCATGTCATCCTTGGCGAGTTTTTTGGCGATTAATCCGTAGCGTACAATATTTACGACATATTAAACTTTGATGTGAACTTAGCATTTTTACTGAATCTATCATGTCATCCTTGGCGAGTTGTTTGGCGATTAATCCGTGGCGTACAGTTGATAGCATCCGAAAACAAAATTTGTGTTTTAGATGCGACTTCTCCAACCAATTGAAACAAAAATTTGATCCAATACTGGATTTGTAATCACAAAATCCCATATCAAATTTGATGCATTTAAATAGTTCTGTTTTCTACTTATCGCATTTACATGGTTCTGAAAGTACAGACCTACAAACGCCTTGCTGGATTTGGCTCACAATATGTATATAGACTAGAGATAATAATTCTTCGCTCTGAATTTTTTCCATCTACCTCTCTTCATTTTGTAGTTACCGTTTTAATTTATGCCCGAACAGCCGGACAGACAGACTTCCTCTGAACAGATTTACCACAAAATTTGACAGATATCTACAAATTTGGTATAAAGATTGGAGATTCATCAAAATCTCGAGTTCGAATTTTTTGATGATTACTACGTATTCGAAAAAGTAAAAAAGGTATGTTTGGCAATAAGCATTATAAGCAGGATCAGGAAACTGAAGCACATTCAACTTTTCCCCGAATCGTCCATCCACTATTCTCAATTGTATGGATGGAGTTAAATAGCAAAATATGCCTTCAAATTAGCAAAGACAATTCATTCATGTGAGAGTATTTAAAACACCATTTTGTATTCAATATTTGATGTCAGAATATAATATTTTTTAATTTATTTGCTTTTTATTATCAATAATTAATCAAAAGATATTAGGTTTGCTCATTTAGTGATTCTTGGGAGGACTGCATATAGTTTTTCATGAGTACATACAGCATTTGATAACTATAATACAGCCAGATTTACACTTCTTTGAAGGATTCTATGACATTTATCAAGTAATAATTGTAACGAATATCATGCAATCCATGTAAATCCATGTACGTCAGAAACAGGATAAATCATATATAACTGGGTCAGATGCTTTATTTATATTATAAATCACTGCTGCAAAAACTCGTGAACGTCCATAAAAGATTATCTACTATAACATGGGTGATAACTAGTAAATTGCAGATCTTATGATGCATTTGTCCAAGAATTTCTAAAGGGAAAGTGTTACATTTGGGACTTGGTACTATATACTGAATTTATTTAAATAGAGTCCATACATAAAGCATTATTAAATTGATAAATGTTGACTAAATAGCTTTTAGTTGTGTTGCCACTGCTCTCAAGCAAATTTTATCTCAACTTCTGATAAATTAATCTTACAAATATGGGAGTCAAATATATGATAAACTTTCTGACATTCTTAAAAACATATGTTTTTGCTAAATAATATTTGAAAATTTGCCTATAGTACCTGCAAATAGAGAGTTTTGTCATGATGTTTTGCAATCTCTTTCATTCAATTTTTTTTAAATGTTGGCAGATGTTATAATAAGTTGTGATGAATTCTATACCGCCATTACTTCATTGTTTGTGCTCGTTATAACTGTTGCATTTCTCAGAGACAGGATGTCCTGTAAGAATTTGTCAGTGTTATGAGCTTTTGTTTTTTCTGAACAAGCATCTGATTTGTCGTTTGTCTTTCGAAGCAATGTCTCTGGTTCAGAATTTCAGGAATTCTTCATATATTAAGCATCAAACATAATGTATTGTTACATAAAAAAATTCTCCACACACAAAATTCCGTAAACACGACGGGCTCTCTTCAGTAGGTGTATGGTGACACAGCTAACAGGTCTCAATAACAAATAACGACATTTATTAATAGGAAGACACAGACGATAAATATTCAGCTGAGACGTACACAAGCAATACATGCAACACTTACAATAAATAGGAGCTTACAAAGTGAGCAGATAGAGGAGTATTCACTGCGGTCTCTTTAAACGCCTGCAATTCTCTACTATCTTCCCGCTTCAACTGTTCTGAACAGCCGACTTACTATTATAGTTCGTCAACGGATTCTGAGACGACCACATTTCGACGACTTCATCTCATTAAGGGGTGAGACGCGGAACGAAGAGTACATTTCCGGTATTTTCTTTGACCTTGGATTTCCCCTATTAGATACTAGTAAATGTAAACATCTCCTCCTTTCACCCCTATGTTGACGAATTAAACCTATCCTAACGCATGCGCAAAAATATGGAAGGTTTTACAATCCGTTGCTGAACTATATACGGCTGGCTACTCAACACATGACTCACTGCTGCTTCAAGACTTATCTCTAACACTCTCCGCACGGCTCAGTTCTCAATCCATTAATCACTTGAACTCCACACAACGCTTACGCTTCGCTGATGTAATGCAACTTATCTATCACTAACTCAACTCTGACTATACAACATTCAAGGACTCTAGTTCAACCTTCTGGCTTTTTATAGCTTCCGGAGGAGCGGATAGAAAGTTCTCGAAGAATCAACATAATTCACCTCCTATTGATCCTAACGCCAAAATTCTTGAAGATTCTAGTATCATCCCTTTTATCACTAAGGATAACCAAGTTTGTCGGTAACCGTAGGGGGGGGTCATTGATTCGACATTCATTCGTCATCCAATAAAGCTGTGCATGTAACTATTTTTCCTACGATGGAACTAATTTTCCTGGGAAGAAACAACACAGATTCTTAACATTTCACTAATAAATACAAAGGATTCTGAAACTGAAAATAAATTATTATTAATCTTTATTAAAAACCTTTAACTTTTTTTATTAAAAACAGTCGCCTTTGGCCACCAGCTGGCACGCAGGGGAAACGATTGTGTTTGATTTCAATTAAATCTCTTACACATAATTTAAAACTTATTATTATCTCTGCAAATCATTTTTAAATAGAAAGCTACGAAGGAAATTAAAGCTGTATTATTTCAATATTCTTGCAGCTATTTTGTCTATAGGTTAAGAACATCCAGATAGAATCGAGTGCCATGACATCAAAATGTCATTAAAAACATAATAGCATTATCTACATTAAAGGCCTTACTGGGTTTTTTTTAATTACAAGCCGTTTTTCGCAATACTCTACTTTCTAATTCCATATACAAACTGTGTAGATAGAAGAAAGAATTATTCTTCCAAAATTATGCCGAAAACATATGTACAATTTTTTTCCCTTAAACATTTAGGGAAAAGAAATTGTACAACATTATGGATTAATGTTGATAATTAAATACGTCATTAAAAATAACATTTTTTAAAGTTTTGAAATACTATAAAATTCATTTTTCTGGCATAGTATCTTCGAAATTTAATGCTGAGTAACAATAAAATCTTGCTTAATGTTTAATTAATTATAATTCGAAAAAAATGACTAGAAAGTACATTTTCCAAAGTATGTATGACAGAAATTCTAAGTTAAGTATTGCATAACGAAACAAACGCGCACGTTCATTATCTTCATTACTAGAAGAAATCAAGATAACGCAATATATATAACTTCATTTCTCGCATTAGTATTCTTTGCTATTTAAATTGCAACCCATCACCCTTTCTTTTTCTTTTGTTTTTTTATTCTCATGTTAATATTCAACAGTGATATTCTTTGCAAAGCAATATTCGTTTAAATTACTGCTCCAATTCATATACATAAATCTCTTCTTGTGAAATATTAATGAAATTAATACATTTTTAAATATGATATAAATCGTGGTGCTTTAAATTTGGATTCCGTTGCACGTCTTGGTGAAAGAAAAATCTATATCTATATCTATACTTATAATAAAGCTCAATATGTGTGTGTGTGTGTGTTGGCGCTCTACAGGCCAGACCATTCAACTTACAGCTACCAAATTTGGCACGTGTATACCTTGGAGGCCGGGAATGTTCACCTGGGGGTTATTTTTTCAAATTTTTAATTAGAATTCTTTTTATTTAAAAATTAAGTGAAATTTTGGCGTGTTCCTGCTATAGCTTAAGAAAATATTACCGCACAAAAAAGATTTTTACATGAAGTGAAAGATCAAAAATTTATCTTTTAAATGATACCAATGTTTTAACCTTAAAATTAAATTTTTATTTTTAATGAATTTCTAAATAAATATTTTAACTATATTTTTCAACAATTTTTTCGTACCAAATAAAAATAAAATTTAAGCTGCCCGACCACGTTTCGCATTCATGGGAAAAAATTAGCTATTTTCAAAGTGTTGCCATCACATTGATTAAAGCTCCAATTAAAAATAAATTAAATATTTTTGGAAATGAAATCTGCAAAAATATAACCCTCGGCACGCGTCTGTCTTTTTCTAAAATATAAATTCAAGAAAAAATATTTTATGATCTCTTACACTCTCTATATTATTAATCCAATAAATCAGTTTTATTTTAAGGCAAGTTTTGTTTAATATGAACATGATATCCATTCAAATCAGAGCCACACAGCTAATTTGTAAACCTTTAGTAAGACACAGATCTGCTAAAATGGTCTAAATGGAAAATGATTATATTTTATGTAACTTGATTCAATAAATACTCTAATAAATAACGAATTTTTGATTTTACATAAAGCTTCTGCTGTGGAAATAACGATTAACAAAATGTTCTTGAAACACTAATATTTTAAATAAAAAGAGTTAATTTCCAATCAACTAAATTAATCACTTAAACTGACTGATTTATGAAAATTTGAATATCACTATTCAATAAAAAAAGGATAATTTTAGATTTTCCATCGATCGTTTCAAAGAAAATACGTCAATCAGTGCGCAGGTTTCTCAAGATTAATTGGCCTAAGATTATGAAAATGTTGAGTTTTTCTAAATTTTTAACATTCAAAACTTCAAAAATAAGTCTTAGTTGATCGTGGAAAATAGAAACATTCATTCATTTATTTAAAATTTGGTGTGTCCAGAATATTTATCAGAATATGATACCTTACTGCATTAAATTTAGACTTCATAATTTTTGGAATATATTTATAGCCCGGAACAAAATATTATTATTGATTTCATTTCAATCCTTTTGGACGCAAAACTAAAAACTGAATTTTATGCTGAATCTGAGAAGTTTTTGTTGAATTATTCTTTGAGATATTACATAAATTATGAAAAATATTTTGTAGTTCACATAAGACTTAAATACCAAGCGATTCTGTTTGCAATGCTCATATTGAATAATAATAAATAAATAACAATAAAGATGATAAATAAAATAAAACGCCTGGTTTTATTAAAAAATATCTTTATATTAATTGCAATTTCATCATTTCAACTTTAATGTTGAAGTTTTACCTGAAATGGCAACAAATTAACAAAATATATATAGTAAATTGAACGAAACGTTCTAAACAACAGTATAAGTTTGGTATGACTATCAAAATTTGAAGATTAAAAATGTTTTGTTTGAGAATCTATTAAGAGACCAGTTACTTAAAATATTTAATTGAAAATTGTAGCGAGGGGTAATACTGGCGAACCGGCTGGTCGCCAAAGACGGCTAGCATATAATAAGGCAAAATTAGATGTCACGCAGACATATATTTTCCAGGTGACTGTAGTAGTTTGCTAAATGATTCGATTGATAAAAAAAAACAAAAAAAAACTTTGCTTTATCTGTTTTTATTTGTCTCATTTTTTGTGACATTAATTTACAAAGTTAAAATTGAATTACATATATTTTTTAGTCAATATAAATTAAAATACCGAATAGATTTTCTTCGAATTTTGCTGCGAAACGTAAGTAAAATTTTACTGGTAATTTAATGACAATTAATTAAGTAAATATATTTATTTTTTATTAATTTAAAAATACATGCAATCATACCATACTCCAATATTATGAGTTAATATGCATCTTCATACTACATAAATTAGATTTAAAATATATATGAAAACATATAGGAGAGAAATATTTAAATAGAAATTCTTTTGATTCATTACCAAAAATGCTTCTTTTAACTTGAAAATTATAGTTTTTTCTGTTATTCCAAAATTGATTTCAAATTTGTCTACTTGCTTTTAGTGATCAAAGGAGATTAAAATTCATTGATCAAAAATGTTGGCTTCTTGCTTCAAGTTGTAAAAACATTTTTAAATTGCCATTCATAATGCTTATTTAAATTGTTTGTCATTAAAAAAAAATAACTTTTGGTAAAACGGTTTTTTGTGTATTTTTTTAATCATTTATGGAGTAATCTGTTATTTTCTAGAAGAATACATTAAAATTCTTTGATGTAATGGATTTTGTAATTTTAATAAACATTAATAATAATGACGCAAATATATATATATATATATATATATATATATTGTCTGTTTCTCAAGCCACGAGCGAATGGATAAGAATACCTGTCATCTATGCAGGCGTTTCAAAGATACGTGAGATTTGGTTTCTCGTCAATAAAAGAGCCAAATAAATCCCTATCCTTATAAATGTCAAATAAATACCTATAGGAATCTCTTAATAAAATTAACAAAGGGAAAAATTCTGCCATTTTTCTGTCTTGTCTTCTGGAGCGAATATACATCTCGTCATTGTTTCTGTTATGTCACCCGTGGTAAAATATATAGAAGTTCATTCAAAAAGTATCTTCATTTCGGTCATGTAACTGCCAAAATTATACTATATATATGTGTGCATGTGTGTTGATTTCATATATAATAACTTCAACTTTTGTTATAAATATTTCCAAATTTTTCACACAAAATATCAGAGACATTTTTTGAAGTTTCAGTTGTTAAATAGTTAATTGGTCATTAGGAAAATAAAACACAATTTCATCCCAAGCAAAGAAGGATATATCAAATTCTTTACAATAAGTTTGAGAAGCAAAAAGAGGTTTAATATGGCTAATAAAATTTAGAAATTTATCCTTCCTTACTGATATAAGAACTTTAGCAGTTCCTAAGAAAATTTAATCGAAGTTATAAGCGCAATTTTAATTTGTAATAATACAAAACAATTTATAGCATTCAATGAATATAACCAAAAGAACAGAGCGGATTTTATGCAAAGCCGGCATCTTAGAATGTGGACAGATAGTGATTCCATTGAATGCTTAACAGAATCAAAGCGTATAATTTTATCTCAAGATTTTCTGCTTTATAAAGTATCTACTAAACACAAGCAAGCGCAATTGCAGCCACAAGGTTAACCTTCCCAAAAACCTACGCACATACTCGCAATTAAAGGCGATATATATCTTGCCCAAGAATAAAAACTATAGATTTTTAGTAAGACAGTGGCAAAGGCCACAAATATTCATATTTTTATTTTCTAAGTCCCGTGCATAAAATTTTTTGATTTGTTATAGAGAAAGAGAGTGAAAATGGATTTTGAACGCCTTTTGTAGACTAACTGAAATCATAATTTGATAGAGAATAATATTTTATTAATTACTAGCCGCCTTTGGCGACCAGCCGGTTCGCCAGTATTACCACTCACTACAATTTTCAATTAAATATTTTAAGTAACTGGTCTCTTAAAGGATTCTCAAACAAAACATTTTTAATCTTCAAATTTTGATAGTCATACCAAACTTATATTGTTTCGATCGTTTCGTTCAATTTACTATATATATTTTGGTATTTTTTTGCCATTTCCGGTAAAACTTCAACTTTAATAAAAAATGTAAATGACGAAATTGCAATTAATATTAAGTTATTTTTTAATAAAACCAAGCGTTTTATTTTATTTATCATCTTTATTGTTATTTATTAATTATTATTATTATTGAATATGAGTATTGCAAACAGAATCGCTCGGTATTTAAGTCTTATGTTAACTACAAAATATTTTTCATAGTTTATGTAATATCTCAAACAATAATTGAACAAAAATTTCTGAGATTCAGTATAAAATTCAGTTTTTAGTTTTGCTTTCAAAAGGATTGAAATGAAATCAATAATAATATTTTGTTCCTGCTTATAAATATATTTTTAAAAATTATGAAGTCTAAATTTAATGCAGTAAGGTATCATATTCTGATAAATATTCTGGACACACTAAATTTTAAATAAATGAATGAATGTTTCTATTTTCCACGATCAACTAAGACTTATTTATGAAGTTTTAAATGTTAAAAATTTAAAAAAAACTCAATATTTTAATAATCTTAGGCCAATTAATCTTGAGAAACCTGCGCGATGATTGGCGTATTTTCTTTGAAACGATCGATGGAAAATCTAAAATTATCCTTTTTTTTATTGAATAGTGATATTCAAATTTTCATAAATCAGTCAGTTTAAGTGATTGGAAAATAACTCTTAAAAGTCAGTGATTTAGTTGATTGGAAATTAACTCTATGACCACCATAAAATCTGTGCTTTCTCTTGTGGTGTATGCATTCTCCTTAATATCCGCTCGAATAAAACATCACATACAAAAGTACTACATACAACATATATATCAAAAGTAAACATAACATTTCAATAGTTGCCAAAAACAAAAGAGAGATAAATGCAATTAATAAGCAGACGATATTTAGAAAAGTACAGATATTTAGACTGGAAAATGAAATTATCTGAAATTAAAAACACGCGCAGACGATATTTACAAAAGTAAAAATATTCAAACCTGAAAAGGAAAATATATGAGTTATTCCATCAATAAATGCCATATGTTTGTTTACATCTTCATTATTTTATGAGTCATTAAATATCAAAATGGATCCGGGACTGAATAAACACCCTGTATAGAGAGTGTAAAAGATCATAAAATAATTTTTCTTGAATTTATTTTTTAGAAAAAATAATATTTCATATTTGTTTCATTTCCTACAGACACTTGCCAAAAATTATATTTTTGAAGATTTCATTTCCAAAAGGATTTAATTTATTTTCAGTTAGAGCTTTAATCAACGTGATGGCAACACTTTGAAAAAAACTATTTTTTCTCATGAATGCGAAACGTGCTTAATCCTCATTTTTATTTTTGACGAAAAAAATTATTGAAAAACATAGTTAAAATATTTATTTAAAAATTCATTAAAAATAGAAATTTAATTTTAAGATTAAAACAGTAGTATCATTTAAAAGATAAATTTTTTATCTTTAACTTCATGTAAAAATCTTTTTTGTGCGATAATATTTTCGGCAGTTATAGCAGAAACACGTCAAAATTTCGCTTAATTTTTAAATAAATAAAATTCTAGTTAAAAATTCGAAAAAATAACCCCCAGGTGCACATTCCCTGCCTCCAAGGTATACACGTGCCAAATTTGGTAGCTGTAGGTTGAATGGTCTGGTCTGTAGAGCGCCAACACACACACACACACACACACACACACACATTGAGCTTTATTATAAGTATAGATATAGATATAGATGATCACATACCAAGTTTCATTCATCTAAATCGTTACATTTTTGAGTTATTGCATTTGAATGCATGCAAAAGACGGTATAATAATCAATCCCTTGATGGATTTATTCAGAATCTGATACGGATCTGGCCTTTAGATAATTAAATCTTTGTGCCAAATTTTATATCTACTCCATGCGTTTTGTAATTATCATATTCTCTTGAAACAATTCGATTACATAAAAGAACAAAGGGTTCAATCCTCAGTTTTACCTACATGATATTCCGCTTTAATTAACTGAAAACGCACAAAAATAAATAAAAGTAGAAAACGATGTGCACTTCTTGAAGAACATTAAACATCTTTTTAAATAACCAATGAATTTCATTTCTCCTTGCATTTTGAAATTTTAATAAAACCTGTTCGTGATTCATCAACTTAATACTAGATCCTTTAAATAAACACAGAAAAGACATCAACAATTTAATATTAAGATATTATTGAATTGTTCTAAGAAAAGAAATTCAATATTTTCAAATTTTTCTGCGAGCACAGACGCATTAACGGCCTTTTGATAAAGTTTCCTTTTACACAGTAACCAGAACCGCGACATCGTATGAAATTTAAACCAGAGATTAATAAGATACCCCGCAAGCTATTTACCCTACATTCCCCTACATGCTATCAATGAAACATGCCATTTGTGTTTCTGAGTCATTAGTTATTTTCAAATTAGCATCCATTTGGCATTTTTTATACATGCGTGAGTCGTGATTAAATGACATTAATAAAATCGAGTAATTAAAAATTAATTAAATTTTTATCATATTCAGTGGTTATTATTCAATTAAAATATAAGTTTATCTCTCAGAATGATACATACAATTTGATAATTTAGTCAATCCGGCTTCAGGGTATAACAGAAAGAAAACAAAGTAGCGACTGCTTATCGTTGTTGTGGTACAGTTTCATATTATTATGCAAGATTTACTTTAGTTATAATCGAATCTTCTAGAAGCTGATGCGATTTAGACCAGACAGCAAAAATTAAAGAAAGTGATGGTTTAATGTCAAAATAACTATTTTAATTGATGTATACTAATTATTATTAATACATGTTGGTCTTGTAAAAGCCAAAATAACAAGTAATAACTAAAGAAAACATTATTTATCCCATTTACAAAAATCAGAACAAAAAATGATAAATAAACGAACTTAATTGCATTATAAACGCGACTCAATTAATAATTGGTTATCTGAAAAATATAAGTGCATTCGATAATATGATTTGAAGTAATTAATGATAATATTTTGATAAAAGTTGATTACTATTTCTTCATTTTCTCATCTATACTATTAATTAAGCAGAATGTTTATGTGTATATGTTCTGGCCTTCTAAAGGCCAGATGACTTAAGCAATTGGACTTCTAACAGCTAAAGACCTCGATAGTTGATCAAATGACTCTCCCTAACGCAAGAAAAAAAATTCTTAAACTTAATAGATTTTTTACCACTAATTTATAAGACATCTGACCTTATAATTATGAGTTTTTAAGTCAGGGACATAGTTCTCATTAATCATAATATATATATATATAGGTACATGTTCCGTTTAAATTATCGAAGACACGATTTGCTAGCGCGCAAATTTATTTAGAAAATAAACTGCTTTTATTAATAAGTTTTTAACCAATTTACTCCCAAAGGACATAACCTGATAATCATGCAAAGTGATAAACATTTTAATAGATTTATTGGAGTTGTTTTACTTTTTATGTTGTTATTACGTGATAACGCTTTAAAAAACATTTTTAGCATATTAGAAAGCACTAAAAAAAGTGTATATTATAATGCTTTTATTTTGCACGATTCTTTTATCATAATCTGGAAAAATTCGTATTAATAAGATGAGCTGTGTTGAACTCTTCGCGCAAGCTCTGAAAATGTAGTATTGAGAAAAACGACTTTAAAGTAAATGTTTCTGAGTGAAAAAGCAGTGATCTTCACATTTTGGACTACATTTTAAAAACTAATTAACTTGCACGCATGTGCAGTACCTAAAAATGTTTAGAAGGATTTCGCTATTAAATAAAATCATAAAAGTTTTTCTAAAAATTAAAGGTTTAAAGGTCAAATAGACCCTTAATATTAATTGTATTTGAGTTATCATATTTGGCGCAAATATATTTTGGAGAAGTGGGAATGTACATTTCTGACACACGCTTATTAGAAATTTGAATTAGAATCTCTGTTAATTAAAAATTAAGCTTGATATTTTAATGCATTCCTGCAATGACTCTCGCAACTATTAATGCACAAAAATAAATATTTGTACCATAATAAAATTCAAAAAATGATTTTTGCAATGATGCCAATTTATTTGTCATGTATGTTTTTCTGAAATTTGATAATTAAGAAATATTTTTACTTAATTTTTAACATTATAATTTATTATTATCATGACATTGAAAATGTTTTCTTTATGATCAATATTTGTTCCATCAATTATTAAATAGTGTGATTTTTTATATTGAAGAAAACTGGTTAAAGACTTCATTTATTACATACGCAATCTATTCGAGGAATAAAAAATAGAAATAAATATAATAATAAAGTAATAAATTACTAGGACAATTTTTGCTTTAATGGCTGAATGATGTCACGGAATTTGTCTTCATCAAAAAGGCTTATTCACAAATTAAAGGAACAAATGTACAAGTGTAAGACTATTAAAATAATACAGCTCTATAGTTTATCACAATTTTGTGCCTTTCTTAATAATTTTGATTTTTGGGGATTTTTTTAGGAAATCATGATCAGAAAAGTTATGCCTAAGACATATTACGGAAATTAAAAACAGCCAATTAACCAATTGATCCCTAGTCGTGGCTAATAATTATTGAAAAGAAATCAAAACATTCTAAAATAGAATAATTACAGATTTGAGGACTGGACTAATCTCAACTAATAATAGAGATGCGTGTGTGTGCGTGTTGAGTTCCACAACCAGACCATTTGACTACAGTAATAAAATTTGGCACATATATATCGTGAAGAGTAGAAATGTACACCTTTAATTAGAATTTTGCAAAAATAATAATAATAATTTCGATGTTTCCTTGCGATAACTTATGAAAATATTACTACAAAAAAATGAGGTGAACAACGTTTCAAAATTTAAAAAAATATCTTTTTAATAATTTCAAATTAAAGGTGCTAATTTTTTTTTTTGAATATCCGCAATTTTGTAAAAATATTTTTTTGCTATTTTCAAAAATCGATTACATGTTCGCCCCGAAATTCAGAATGTTTTCATCATTCCATCTGCTATATAATCACGTGATTATCTCTCATTGCTGAAACCTAAAGAAAAAAATTTAATTAATATATATATGCAGGTTTATTACAAGACGAATAAAAAAGTAATGCTATAAATAGTGCGAAATTTAGAACAGTAGATGGTTTTTTAAATCGTTATTGAAACGGAGATAACTCGACTCCACAACATTATTATGCCCACCATGAAGCAAGAATAAAAAGCTTGAACCAAAGGCTTCTCATTATCATATCTTTTCGTAAACACAAAATAATAAAAAAGAAAATGTTATAAATGACAGGAAATTCCGACTCAAGATTTTGACTAATATCTACATTTCAGACCCGAGTCCTAAAAATTTATTTTTGAAATTATGTCGCTCTTCTGGTCGGTTTTTGTACATGATTTCTCAAAAGTACAAGGTATCAAATTTGACACGTGGTCTTTACACCAAAACTATTGATTTCTATTAAAACTTTGCACAAAATCCGCCGACAGGAAGTTCTTCATCAATTTTTCATGTATATACGGTAATCCAAAAGCGAACATAGGTAATTCAATAAAATTTATCATGTAACTTCTAGTCAATAAAATTATAGATATGTATGATGTTGTAGATTATCCATGAAAATATATGAATATTTGAGAATATGTTAACAGTATGTTAACGAATAGCGAATATGTTAACCATATGTTAACACGATAACTTGAAATCGCAACAACATAGAGATTCTGTATTTAAAATGTGGTATAAACGCCAAAATTGTGAATATGTATCAATTTTGATTCCTATTAAAGAAAAAGAAGGGCACCCAAAGCCCTTAATCATTTTTCCTCACTGTATTCTAGAGCACAAAATTATTGCGTTTTAGTATGAATATTGTTTTGCTGTTTCTATTGTATATTGTGTGTTAATGTCTGTGTAATATGTACAGGGTGATATCAAAAGTAAGCCCTTTAAATTCAAAACTACGTCTCGTTTAGCTACGGAAGTTTCACCTATAGTAAAACGAATATGTTATATGAATTTATTGACAGCTTATAGCATATCTAGATGTGAAATAAGGAAGTTACAAAAATATCAGTGAAGTCGGTAAAAGGAGTTAACAGTAAAATTGGCAGAGGGATCTACGATTCAAATTATGAGCGTTCTGTGAATTTGAAAAAGTTTTGTCTAAAATTGAAATATGTATTACCAGGCATTATCATACAGTTTTTCCGCGTTATGGACTGGCAAAGTGTAATTTGATCAATGAAGAAAGTAAACAAAAATAATTATAAAAAGATTTTTAAAACGCACTCCGAGGAGAGAAATCTGAAGATATATTTTTCAATTATAGGAGGAACCATTTTCAAATCATAAAAAGTTCATAATTTTAATTGCAGATATTTCCTTTAGTTTTATAGATAACTCCATTGAGCTTTTTCCTATGTTTTATTATCGTATATCATACTTTGTCGATCTCTTTTATTTTTTTCAGTTCTATTTTTTAATCTTTTTTATTTCACAATTGGGGCACTGTAACCTATCTCAATAAATTTTGTATAGTCACTTTACTATAGGTGCACGTTACTTCCGTGGCTATACGTCGCTTTAAATTTAAAGGAATTAAAGGATCTTAACCGATCACCCTATGTATTGAGTGTTAGTATACGAACATGACGAGGAGAAGACACAACCACTGGTTCCATTTATATCCGGTATAGCAAGTTTTTTTACCATATTTATGTAATGTTGTTGTTACAATCATCTGAATATTTGTACTATCTGGCAATGTACTCTTCTAAAACCTTTTTCATTCCATGCTTGTTATAAGTTATACAAATGCATTGATTTAAGGTCTAGATTCGAATGAATAGATCGTAAATGTTAGACCGACATTTGCTTCTACCTATAATTTTCATTCAAAATCTTAAAGGTCTTTAAAAGCATCTTATTAGGTATTGTTTGGTTAATGATACAGATAACTTTTATTATAACAGTGTTAATTAGGTAGTTTTCAATTAGCCGGGCGCAAGCGAAAGGTAGTCAAATAATTTGGATTTGGAAAACGTCGTCAAAACCTGAGCCAACTTGCTTACAAACCTAACGCTACAACTTTTCTAGGACGTTTTTAATGGCAGAGATCTAATTTATTGGCGACTTTTCGCTTGCGTCCATCTAACAGAAAAATGCCGTTAATTATTCATTTTAGGTCCAATAATTTATTTTTGTTATTCTCTGAAAATGCATATGCTTTATATATTTATTAATTGCCATTTTTGACGGTTACTGGTTGACCGTGATTAATAGTTACCAAAAATTTCAAATAAATGTTCCATATTAAATGATGATGTTAATGATGTTTTATTTTAAATGATAGCTTCTTCAAGAAAGTGCTTTTAAATTTTAATACACATGTAACAGCCACTTTTTTAAAGACCTTAAAACGTTCAGTTGCTGTTGAAATGCATTTCCATAATTATCTGTTATCTTTTTTAAAATACTAACTTCAGTTTAAAAAAAAAAACAGAAACGTTTAAATTCCAATTAATATAAAAACTTTCTTTGCAAAATTGAAAACATTTATTTAAAATGTAAGGATAGAAAGGAGAAACGTCCATGATTACTTTTACATGTACTACAGAACATTTTTCAAAAGCTGTATAATAATAAAGAACGATAAAAAAATAATAACATAATAATTTTTTAAACATTCAATTATGATATATTAAAACATAGCATATGTTATCAGAAAAATTGATATATTTTTTTTAAAAAAACTCAACAACACTTACATATTAAATTAAAAAGATTACAAAAATTACTTTAAATAGAAACTTACACATTAAATAAAATAACTTCCTATTTTTTTCAACAACAATGCAAAAAAAAGCCATTTCATTATTGAAATATTAGCTAACAATAATGAAAACGGTTTGGGTTTCTTTCACAATGATCATATTTTTGTAAAATATACTTAAAAAAATATCTCTTTTTTTCCATTCTTATTATTAGCTCACTCTCTCTCTCTCTCTCTCTCTCTATATATATATATATATCTTGTTCAAATTATCAATAGTTAATAACATACTTTTCATTCTTCCACTCAAGTTCAAATACATTTTTTTAAACTTGTAGTGGATGACACTTGATGTTAATACAGTTTTTTTCCAAATATTAATTAATTAATTAAATTTGTCCAGTAATTTCTATTTGGTGGCTAAATCCGTCGCCATGTCGCCAAATGGTCGCGAAGTTTGTCACCAATTTTGTAATTATTTAATAAAAAGTAACTAGAATAAAAAAAAAATTTGTTGACCTAAGTAGGAATTAATTTTAAAAATTTTGTTTTATATTACTTGTTTTTAAAAGTTAATTACATTTAGAAGGAGAATTTCATCATTACTTTAGACAAAAGAAGCATCATAGAAAGAAAATTGATTTTTAAAATGATGTAGAAATCCTTTTTTTGGGCTGTAATATTTCTGGAGGTTATCTTGGAGACAGCACCAAAATTTTGCTTCATTTTTAATTTCTCGTATGCGTAGTAAAGAGAAATTAGCATATTTGTCAAAAAAAATTCGAGCTCGAGATTTTGAAGAATCTCCAGGTTTTAGACCACCTCAGTTCGAAAAATACATTCTTGGGAACAGTCCGTCAGTCTGTCTGTGACAAAGATAACTCAGAAACTCTTTGAGCTAGATAGTTGAATGGTATATGGCATTTATAAGAAAATTATAAAGTACATTTATTATTAAAGTACACTGATTTAACATCTGTAGTCTAGACACTTCTCAAATTTTGAGCAAAATTCAACAAAGGATTGTCCGTCTATCTATATGTACTTTTAGAAACATGTAAATGCTATAACTCAGAAACGTAATGACTTAAGTTAATCAAATTTGGTGCCGGATTTTGTGACTACAAGTGCACTTTAGTACCAAATTTTTGTTTCAGTCGGGTGGGAAAAACGCATCTGAAACACAAATTAGATTTTTGGATACTATTAACCGCATTACAAGGATTAATCGCCAAATAACTCGCCATGGATGACACGATAGATTCAACAAAAATGCAAAATTCACGCAAAAGAGTAATATTTATTTACTATTGGACGCCAATGCCATGCAAGATGTTTTTAAGGATAAGCAAGTCATGCAAAGCGTTCTTTATTAGAGAGCATGCGCGGAAGTTTCTTGAAGAGCACTACAACTTGTAAATTAATTACATTTTTAAAATACGAGGGGCATTTTTCCACTCTCTAAGGTTTACATGCACCAATTTTTGTAGTCTAAAACGAAAGATCTTGCTCTGTGGAGCGCTAACATCATCCTCACAGGTAGAGAGAGAGACAGATATTCATTCTTATTATTGGCAGAGATCACGACTGAACGACATCCACAGTTAGAACTAACTTATTTAAGGAAGCCTTTGCCGATTAAAAATACTTATTGATGAAATAAACTTAATAAAACAGTTAGAAATCTAATCAATTGTACCTGAAAAGGTATCAATATAGTCTTAATAGTTCAAAATTCGTAGAACTTACTTTTCTTCCATAAATATTTAATTGACAACGAAGTAATAAAATTCATTCTGTCTGCGCCCCCATTTCAGTCCAGCGGCTTTAGGCAATGCATAATCTGCCTAATCTGAAATCCGCTACCACAAGAAGGGAAATTTTTCACATATCTTACATATCGTTTTCTGTCCTTTTTCCTTGGTAAAAGAATCAGATGTCACATTTGTATGCAGAAGGCCATTCACAGCTTTATGGGTTTGATCAAAGGTATCCTTTGGCCTGAGAAGTTGTTTATTCAAGGCAACTTTGTCCAGACATATTATGGTTTTTAAAAAACGCTTTTATTCATTTTTATTTTTATTATTAAGGAATAAATTATGTATTATAGCTTAGAAGTTAAAATGCATTACATGAAAATAATATTTGAAAATAGCAGTATAATCTTTCTGTTTGTTTTAGTCTAGTAATTAAATAAATTTATTCAAAATTCTGAACAATAAATCTTAATTTAAGATTTTAATGAAAGTTTATGGCAGTCATTTAAGTCCATTACTTTATGTTTCTGATTAAGAATTCTAGTTTTCTGATGTAAATTACGTTTTTAATTCTCGTATTGTATACATGAAATGCGTTTTACTTAGAATATAATTACTGATCTTAAAAAGTAGATGACTTTAATTTGCTTTTATTCAAAGCTCTTTACAATAACACCTTATATAACAGTATCTAAAAAATATTTTAGACACACACATGTATACACACACGCACTATTCGTCCTCTTTTAGTTTTCAGCAATAGAAGAAAATAGCGCGATTAAATATTTCATGAAACAATAAAAATAATTTCAGTTTTAGTCACAACAATAAAAATATTGTTGTAAAGTATGCATAAAAACCTGCTTTAAAAATAAATTAAATCTAGAAGAAGAATTTTAAAATAATTAGATTAATATCATTGAAAAGATAATTCCTTTAAAAACTTTAAAACGGTGTAAAAAACATTTTTCTTCGAAATTGGTGCCGAAAAGTATCGTGATTAAACATCAAAATCTAGTTTATTTTTAATAGATTAAAATTCTAATCAAGATTTTAAAAGAATACCATTCCGAAGTGTACATTCCTACCCTCTAAAGTATATATGGGAAACATTTCGTAATTCTAGATAAGCGATTTATTCTGTAGAGCGCCAACAAACTCACACATGTACAGTCTCACACATTCATCTTTATTACTAGTCGCGTCAGGCGACTAGTAATAAAGATTTAATTTCTGTCAAATCGTTTAGATTAAATTTCATATCCATGATTCCACCTTAATGTTTGACATTAAAGCTGTCTTATTTTAATGGTCTTAATTAAATTCCATTTATTTTGTACATAATTCTTTCTAATGGAGGCAGTCCCATAACATGATAGCACTATTAAAAACGCGAATATCCAACTCATTTGTCTTATAAATGGCACGTTACTTTATCTCCTTTTTTTTTTTTGTCTTGTAAATTACAGAGATATTAAAGAATCCTGCTTTTTAAGCCTTCAAACAATATTTGAAAATCTTGCGGTTAAATACTTGATGGAATAATGAAAACGGTTTGAATTCCAGGGCACTAATTAATCTATTCCCGGAAGACAGACAAAAAATTTTTAAGAAAATACCGAAATTCAGCTAAAATTTGCACGCCTTTTAAATTGTATCCTTAAAATAACATTTTAAAAATTTGGTATCGCAGTAAAATGTATTTTTCTGCAATAATAATTTTGGAAGCTATCGTGTAAAAACGCCAAAATTCAACTTTATTTTTAAATAATTAAAATCTAATAAAAAAAATTTTTAAATCGACCCGAGTTGCACATTTTCAATCACCGTGTACCGAATTTGGTAGCTGTAGATCAAAAGGTGTAGCCTGCTGAGAGTCAAAACACAAACTTGTCTTTATTTTTAATATAGACAAGTACATTTGTTACAATAAATGTAATTAATCCCATGATTATTTATAATGACCACTAACTTTAATGGTGATTATGAATTAATTATTTAATCATACGATTAATCATACTTACAGTAATATATTATGTATAATATGTTTTCTAACTTTTTAAAATATTTGAGATGATGATGTAATCATGATTTCATTCTTACTTTTTTATATACAATGGTGAAAGTACTCTAATCTTCAAAACATTCAAACTCAAAGTTTTATCGAAACTTCACGTGTCAAATTTCCCTAAATTTGAAAAATACATTTATGGAATTATGTTTCTCTGAATTCAAAAACACTTTGAGATCGATGTATAAAGTTTTTTGAGCGGATTTAACTCCAAATTTGAAGGTTTTTAGTATTTTTTTGAGCGAAATCCATTCAGAGGTAGTCTGTCTATCCGGCTGTCCGAGTACAAATGAACACAATAACTAGAAAAAAAAAGACTTAAGCAAATAAAATTTCGTGCACAGGATAAGCATTTCAAATATAGGTCCGTGTCACATTTTGAATCAAATCTGTAAGAAGTTACACGTCTGTCGGTCTGTACTTTCGTATGTACGTTATTCCAATCGCTTAAAAACGCAATGACTTTAATAAATGAAATTTGGCATGAGATCTTCTGACTACAGCTACACTTTTGTATTAAATTTTGGTTTCAGTTGGAAGCAATACATATTCGATTACATTGCCCAAACGCGTGCTCCAAAAAACTTATTCAATTTTCTAGTATTTTTGTATTAACCGCATGCCAGTGATTAATCCCCCCAAAAAACGATGATTGTATGCTAGATTCACGTCTAAGATTGATATTTCGCAATTATTGTTCTCCAACATCATATAAATAATATACAAGTAATAGCTTTTTTTACAATACGGCGAAACATACAACTCATATATGACTCCGAGGCTGAAAATCTTTGAATTCATGGCATTGATATCCATGCCTAAGGTTCACAATTTTATATTGGAATAGAGACAGGGATGACACTTTTATTAGAAATTATGCGAGAAAGCTTCAGGGAGACTACTACCTCTGATTTCCAGACCGAATTTACCAGAAGATAGAAAAAGAAGTGGCGCGACATTTTAAATAGCATAATTAATTGAATATTTCTTACCAAAAGATATCGTCATTATGCTCACAATGTAAGTAAATTTTGTTCATATAGCAAGAAACAAGTCACCAAGATGGACTTTAAAAAATAATCACTTATGCATGCCTTTATGTACAAATAAGTTGAGTCATTTAGTACTACAATTACCTGTCGTCATGAATGTAAAGTTTTTTACATATCTTTACAAATCGTTTTTCAGACCTATTTCTTTGGCGAAAGAACTAAACATCGTATTTATATGCAAAATCCAACAGCCAGCATTATGAACTTGCCCGGTAAATGACATTTAGTTAGAGAAGCTAATCATCAATTTGTCCAAATGTTTTATGAAGTTATAAAAACTTTTTCATTTATTTCTATTGTTTTCATTTAGGAGTATATTATATATTATGTTTTAAAAGATTAAAATCAATGAATACATAGTTTAGAAAATGTAATTTTGGAAATAGAAATGTAAGTATTTTGTTTGTTTTATTTTTCTGATTTAATAAATGCATTCATTATTCTCTGCTACAAATCCTTATTAAAACATGTTAATGGATTTTTTTTCTTCCAATTTAAAACATTTCCTTATGCAATGCACGTTTTTAATTTTCGTATCATATCAACCAACCAGATTCGTTTCGCTTATTCATAGAAGATAAATTTTCATAATTATCATTTAAATAGCAGACGATAAAAATTCGCTTTTATTCAAAACATTTCCTAAGTTTTTTTATAGACGATTTAGTGTTTGCTAATCAGATTTATATAAGAACAAAGTATGGAATCAATTCTAAAATAATATGTTGAAGTTTAATTGTTATAGAAATGCTTTACGGATTAAATTTCCAATGCCACATTTTTTCAAAATTACTTAATTTATTTTAAATTGTTTGAAAGGAAAAATATTTTAGTTAGGTTGATTTTCTACAACAAACTTCCATCACATATAACAGTTTTCAGTAAGTGAAAGCGAAACGCATAAAATTGCTGTTGCTTTTTTTTTTCCATCACTTTCTTTTTCCACAAAAATCAAAAAAATCTTCTTTTTATGTTATGCAAACAAAAGTAATAAAAGATCGTTTGGCAAATTACATATAAATTTTTGTCTTGATTAAGTTTAAAATAGTATGAAATGTAATAAAATCGATTCATTAATATCCAGTATACTCGAAAATAAATTGGATTTGTGCTGAAGTCGTTCTTTTATATAAATTCTGAGAAGGATGAAAGAATGCCAGAAAACATTACTACCATTTAATAGAACACAAACAAATTGCTCTTGTAGCCAATTAGATTTTCCAAAAGCAAGAAAAATTTAGCTTGATTATTTTTTATTAATATTTTTTTTACATTTTGAATTAACACAAATATAATTACTTGGATTGCTTTTTTTTAAACTTATATTTTGACCGTTTATTTTAAAATTGTTGCAAGTGCATTTTTTTTTCGAAACATTTCTAGATTTTATAAACAGTCATTACGCATATTATTTTAATGGCCAATTTTAAATAGAACAATTAACTATTTTTTAAATATTAGATAATAACTATTTAAAAATCAAAAATTGACACTAAATTAATCTCAAATTTTGTGACAGCCTTTTATTTATAAGAAATGGACTTACACTACTTTCAAAATAAACGATCCATAAAATAAGGATCAATTTCCTTAATAAACATCCATTTTCGTTCCGTAGTTGCTCTGATGAATTTTTTAAATAAAAAAAAATAAAAAAACAGCGGATTTTTTTTTTTTTTTTGGTTTTTTTTTTTTTTTCCCGCAGCACAAAATTCTGCCCAATTTGTGTTTAAAATAAATGAAACATACATATCGAAATTCCATAGATTTATGATTTTAGTCTATATCGAAATCGCAGACCAAACCAAATTTAATTTATATAGTTCGTGGTGTTCTAATTTTATTTATTTATTGCTATAAACTTTTGGAAAAATTTATACGTAGGCTTATAAAAAACCATAAAAATCAGAAAAAAAGGGAAGAGATAATAAATTATAAATAATAATTTGTTTCAATTTTTTACTTCATACTAATTCCTTCACACTAGTTACATAGGGATTAATAATATTTATATGAAATAATGTCATAATGTTTATATGAAATAAATTCTTAAATATAGTTCCTCAGAATCTTATCATTTACTCATGTGACCATATGATTAATCTTTTTCAAGTATGAAGCATTTACTGGTAAGTATGAAACGACAGTACAATTATAATTCAGAATTGGGACAACAATCAATAATCGAAGCAATCCATTTCAAAAAGAAAAACTTGATATGCCCGCTTAAGTTCAACTAATGGTAATGGTCTCCCCAAAACTTTCTCGCATACTCTCTAATGAACTTGCCAGGCCAGAGAACTCCTCGCAGGGCATTAGAGTACAATAATTACGAAATATTAACTTTTGGCTTGAATTTGGCATTTTATTGAATCTAACGTGACATTCATGTCAGTATAAGTAATTTGGCGATTCATTCCTGGCATGCCGTTAATAGTATCCAAAAATCGAATTTGTGTTTTAGACACGTTTTTCTCAACCGATAGAATCTTTTATTCTTCTCTCAGTACATGAGTCAGTACTTGTAGTTACAAAATAGCATGCCAAATTTGGTATATTTAAGTCTTTCCATTTTTGATTTATCGTGTTTAGATGTTTCTAGAAGTACAGGTAAACGGACAGTCAATTCCTTGTTGGATTTGGCTCAAAATTTATCATGTTTCTATCTTATAGATGTTTATTCTGTGTACCAAATTTTATCTATCTAGCTTTCTTCGCTTTGTAATTATCGGGTTAATTTATAATCGAATAGCCGAACAGTCGTACTTCCTTTAAACAGATTTTATTAAAAATTTGATAGAAATCTACAAATTTGGTCTAAAGACCATATATCAAATTTCAACCATTTAGCTCTAAGTGTTTTTGAGTCATATTTGTCACAGGCAGACAAAGAGACAGATGGACAATTTCCAAAAATGTGTTTTTCGAACTCAAGGATGTCTAAAACGTGTAGATTCGTCAAACTTTTTGAGTTCGAATTTTTTTGGCAATAATTGCATTTTCTCTACACTACGAAAACGAGAAAGTAAAAAAGTGTTGCCCTTCTACACGAAATGGGTAGGACAAGAAAAAAAAAGAAACTCCATCAGCAAAATGTATACAAACAAAATAGTTAACATTTTTCTCACGAGTTTTTTAAAAGCATTCACTGAATTACAGTTAATTGCGAAGGATCCAAACTTTTTCAAGCACTACAACTTTGACGTAACCACGAGTGCATTTCGATGAAACAATGATGTAATCGCTACTATATTATTTGTTTTTTCAAAACTAATTCACAAGGAGGTGAAAAAAATAGCGTGCTGTTTAGAAAAATATAATTAAACGAATATTTCTAAATAAGACATCGTCACGATACCCATAATAAAAGTAAATATTACAATCGGAATTTAAAAAAATCATCTTTTACACACGCTTACATACTGACAAGCACAGACATTTGATACAATAATTACTCCCCACCCCCGCCACAACCCTTCCAGTTTCATAAAAACTAGATATTAAGATCTATTTATATTTTCACGCTCATTTTTTTTTTCATTGTACTTTTCCTGAAATGGTGTCGCCACGATGTCGGTTTATTTCTACTAATTGCATTTCTTCTTCGAATTGTCTTTTCTCCGTACTAATAGACGACGTGCTACTAGTCTTGTAGAAAGCTCGAATGATTTTAAAGTTGAAACTTTTTAATGTAGCAAACGATTTGTAGGAAAGTTGCCAATGCAAAACAATAAAAATAACTCAGTAATATTATATGCTTAATGATATTAGCAGACGATTATATTCTACCAGTAATATTATATGATTAATGATATTAGCAGACGATTATATTCTACCATCCAATTTACTTCTTAATATTCAAAGAAATTACATCTCGAATTTTCCAGATTTTAAGCATTAAAATCTGTTCGAAAGTTTTTATTTTCACGAAGGATTTTGTTAATTTTTAAGTAAGTAATAAAATATTGTTATAATCATAAAGATTCTTCTTCAAATAGTCTTTTCTCCTTACGACGTGCTACTAGTAGAAAGATCGAGCGATTTAAAAATTTCAACTTTTTAATGTCGCAAACGATATGAGATTGTATAAAAGTTGCCAATGCAAAACAATAAAAATAAATAACTCAGCTTTATTATGTGTTTAAAGACATTTGAAGACGATTATATTTATCCATCCACCTTAATGTATAATATTCAAAAAAATTACATTTCGGATGTTCTAGATTTTAAATGTTAAAATTTGTTCGAAAGTTTTTATTATTTTCATGAAGAATTTTTCTATTTTTTTGTCCAAAGTGTTCCAAATTTTAAAATTTAGATATATTTTTACATTTCTTTTTGAATTTCTGAAAACGAATTATATTTTAAATTTTCAAACAAAATAACAACACATTTTCAGATAGCAGTTATTAAAAATTCAATGCCTTTGCTTTTTTTTAATTACTTTTTGGTCATATTAAATATAATCAAACCTAAAAAAATCTTTATTCGAAAAAAATTCTCTCTATTTAATTTTTATGCGTTTTTGAGTCTTTCGCAATTTTATTGACAGATATATGCCTTAATTCAAATTCAAGAAGTTTATTGAAAAATGTAGTCACCTTTTCTATAGGAAATAAGTCATATTGGCTTTTAAAAAATGAGGAATTTTTTTGCCCATTTGCCATAAAGAATAATATGTAATACTTTATATGTGTTAGATAAACAAAATGCGATACATTTTGAAACCTGTTAGTATAAAAATGCATGTTAAAATATTAAACTTATAAGAATTCAGTTATAATTTAGGTTTAAAGAAATAGGATATAGAAAACTTATATTAGTATAAAAAATAATGTCATATGATGTCTAAATAGAAAGAAATCATATTGAAATATTTGTTCTGAATGGAAATATTACAAAATTTTAAATTCCCTGTTGAAATATTTGTTTTAAACAAAAAAAGAACTACTAAAATATATGTATTTATTAAAAATAATTTAATAATTTATTTATTTAGTAATAGTGAATTTAATTATTATTTAAAAAATTAATAATTAATCAGATTAGAAAATATATTAATCAGATTAATTAATCAGAAAGAAAATATAGCAAATTTGTAAAAATTCTATTTTCAATATTTTCTTCAAACTGAACAATTCCTATTGAAATATTTGTTCTAAATGAAATTTCTTTGTTCTAATTGAAAATTTCGAAAATTATTGTTGAAGTATTTGTTCTAAATGAAAATATTTGAAAAAGTTATAGAAAATCCTTTTGAAATGTATTCTCTGGAAAGCAAATAAATTGAAATATTAGTTCTGAAAGGAAATAATACCTGTGTATTATTATTATTATTTCCTTCAGAACAAATATTTCAAATATTTTTAATTTGTTCAAGTTGTTTTTTTAAATTGTTCAAATATTTGAATTATTTTTAAATTATTCAACTGTTAAATTTGTTTATATTATTCATATAATATTGATATATTATTTTCTATTTCGTACAAATTCCACATGCGCGGTACTCTTTTATCCTTATTATTATTATTATTTTGTTAAAACATATGTTATTCTGAATCCAAAACAAAAACTGAAATGTATGTGTGATGCTTAAAATTTGTTTTCGTCTGAGCTCTTAAATAATTCCAAAACTGAGAAGTCGAAGAAATATAAACTCCTACTTCATAAATCATGCTTCTATATCCTTCTTGAAGAAGAAAAATTTTATGATTTATTCAGGTCTAGATTTTCAAACTACCATTAAACTTCAAAGTTTGTAGCTTAAAGTATGTCTGGCTCTATTTTTAAAACTTAAAGCGATAAATGTTTACGGTTTACGTATTTCAGTATGAAACTTTGGCATTACAAAATGGTTCGAGTCCAATAATAAAGGGGAGGGGGGGGGGAAACATTCATTTTTTTTTTTTTGAATATTGGATTTTTGTTGTATTTTTTATTTTAGACATTTTGCTATATTTATTTCCTTTGTGAAAGATTTGAAAAGAATTACGGCAAGTTTTAAATGGGGAAATATAGCTTTCATGTTTATTAATATTTAATTATTGAAAAGATCCCTTATTAAGCAGACATCTTATAAAGTATCTTAGTTTTTTTTATTGAAGAATAAGGAATTTAAACCATATAAAAGACAAAAGTTCCTTATATCACTGAAAAAGATTATTCTTTTAAATTTAAGCCAACATTTTATCTCGGTTTTGGAAATGAAGAAACACGAATTCGAAAATCCATTTTATAAAATATATTATGTTTATTTAATTTAATGAATGTTAAATATGATCTCATGTATCAAATCACCCAACAATGGTCTGGCGTAGAAGTCTGGAGAGTGGATTGTTGATTGAGACGCCTTCTAGTCAATTCCCAAAATTAAGAACTATTTTATAATTTCTAAATAGGCTCGCTTTTTTCCCTGTAAATAATAAAATTAAAAAAGCTAGATTTTCGAAATAGTTTTATCCCTTTATATGGGACTTATGTAAATGACAACGGACATGAAACTTTAAAAATTAAAATAAATAAAATTAAATTAAATAAGTATTTTTCATAATTTGTAATGTATCGGATTTATTTAATTCTTTCAAGCATGCATTGCAAAAGCATATCCAGTCAAAATGAACTAAAAACTCTTAACATTACTTAAACGTTATTCCAAACACGACTGTCGTCGCCGCCGCAAATAAAGCACTGAATATGCGAATTCCTTGTGAAACAAAATATGGGAAGTCAGCAGCGCGGATGTGCTTAAGTTACTGGTATTTGAAATGATTCCAAAAGTTTCTATTTCGCAACATGATTCTACAGTGTATCACTTCTGAATTTTTTTATGTAAGAACCTTTCATATTTTTTTTCATGATGTATTAGAATGACTCAAAGCCGAAAAATTATTCGTAAGAAGCAATTAATTTTATTAATAAGAATAAATAATAATTAATTAATCATATTAAAGACTTCTAAGCACTGACTGCATAATTTTTGATGAAAAATATTCGCTTAAAATCATTCATAGAACTTTATCTTTAAGACCTTCCTATTTAAAACTTCTTTTTTCTAACCGTTTAGTTTTTCCTTTTCTTCTTTTGCTTTTTACAATTTTATTCGAGGATGTTAGTTTTTTTATTTTCCTTAACATGAAATGTACACGCACAAACATTAGATACTAACCTTAATTTTGCTTTCAAAACAAATTTTTGAAGACAAAAATTTACATTTTTCGGCAAACGATGAATAGCGTCTAATTTTTAATAAAATGCTAAATAATAAATATGTTTTTTTTTTCTGGAAAGAATTAAAATCTTTGCTTTCATCATGCAGATGATATTTTTCAAAATAAATTTCAATTACTAAAAAATTAATTAAATATCTGCATTAAAAAAAGGTTTTTTCCCGATATCTTTTCTAGTTAGTTAATTTAGATTCAGTGACGCTATAAATAATAAATATTCGTGTGCTCTAAGTTGATGATATATCACCTAATTTTTTATTAAACACTGATAGACAAATCCAAACTTATTCGCGAAAATTTTTTAAAAATCCGGATTTTAACATCAGAATAATATTTTTCATAATATTGAACGGTAATAGTAACTTATAAATTAAATAAATATTTAATTTTGTTTCCTTTTTTCTAGTTTTTATTATTTTATTTCAAGAAGCTCTAAAACAATGAAACATGCTTTAAGCTAATTAATAGCATATCATATAAATTTCAGCAGAATTGTAGAGCTTACTTTACTTTATATGAATAACTAGCCGCCTTTGGCGACCAGCCGGTTCGCCAGTATTCCCGCTCGCTACAATTTTCAATTAAATATTTTAAGTAACTGGTCTCTTAATAGATTCTCAAACAAAACATTTTTAATCTTCCAATTTTGATAGTCATACGAAACTTATACTGTTGTTTAGATCGTTTCGTTCAATTTACAATAGATATTTTGCTAATTTGTTGTCATTTCCAGTAAAACTTCAACTTTAATTCAAAGTGGAAATGATGAAATTGCAATTAATATAAAGATATTTTTTAATAAAACCAAGCGTTTTATTTTACTTATCATCTTTATTGTTATTTATTTATTATTATTATTGAATATGAGTATTGCAAACAGAATCGCTCGGTATATAAGTCTTATGTGAACTACAAAATATTTTTCATCATTTATGTAATATCTCAAAGAATAATTCAACAAAAATTTCTCAGATTCAGCATAAAATACAATTTTTAGTTTTGCTTTCAAAAGGATTGCAATGAAATCAATAATAATATTTTGTTCCGGCCTATAAATATATTCCAAAAATTATGAAGTCTAAATTTAATGCAGTAAGGTAACATTTTCTGAGAAATATTCTGGACACACCAAATTTTAAATAAATGAATGAATGTTTCTATTTTCCAAGATCAACTAAGACTTATTTATAAAGTTTTGAATGTTAAAAATTTAGAAAAATTCAACATTTTCATAATCTTAGGCCAATTAATCTTGAGAAACTGGCGCGCTGATTGACGTATTTTCTTTGAAACGATCGATGGAAAATCTAAAATTATCCTTTTTTTATTGAATAGTGATATTAAAATTTTCATAAATCAGTCAGTTTAAGTGATTGATTTAGTTGATTGGAAATTAACTCTTTTTATTTAAAATATTAGTGTTTCAAGAACATTTTGTTAATCGTTATTTCCACAGCAGAAGCTTTATGTAAAATCAAAAATTCGTTATTTATTAGAGTATTTATTGAATCAAGTTACATAAAATATAATTATTTTCCATTTAAACCATTTTAGCAGATCTGTGTCTTACTAAAGGTTTACAAATTAGCTGTGTGGCCCTGATTTGAATGGATATCCTGTTCATATTAAACAAAACTTGGTTTAAAATAAAACTGATTTATTGGATTAATAATATAGAGAGTGTAAAAGATCATAAAATAATTTTTCTTGGATTTATTTTATAGAAAAAATAATATTTCTAATTTTTTTCATTTCCTACAGACACGTGCCGAAAATTATATTTTTGTAGATTTCATTTCCAAAAAGATTTAATTTATTTTTAATTGAAGCTTTAATCAATGTGATGGCAACACTTTGAAAAAAGCTAATTTTTTCCCATGAATGCGAAACATGCTCGTGCAGCTTAAATTTTATTTTTATTTTGTACGAAAAAAATTGTTGAAAAATATAGTTAAAATATTTCTTTAAAAATTCATTAAAAAGAGAAATTTAATTCTAAGATTAAAACATTAGTATCATTTAAAAGATAAATTTTTGATATTTAACTTGATGCAAAAATCTTTTTTGTACGGTAATATTTTCGGAAGTTACAGCAGAAACACGCCAAAATTTCGCTTAATTTTTAAGTAAATTAAACTCTAATTAAAAATTCGAAAAAATAACCCCTAGGTGCACATTCCCGATCTCCGAGGTAAAGACGTGCCAAATTTAGTAGCTGTAGGTCAAACGGTCTGGCCTGTAGAGCGCCAACACGCACACACACACACACACACATTGAGCTTTATTATAAGTATAGATTAGCTGACTGCTGAATCCTTTCTCCAGCTTCCTGATGTTTCAATTAAAGGATATCTGACAGAACTTGAACTCAAATTAAACTCTTACTCAAATGGCTATAATACTTTTTCATGCATTTAATGCAAAAATGATTTTTTAATGAAGTTTTTCTGGTTAAATTTAAATGCTTCCCAGAAATTTCTTTCCTGTAATATGAAGATGTAGCGTGTCTTATGTTTTACATCAGATTTTTCTTTTCAAAATTTCTTTCTGTAAGTCTTAAATGCAGATTAAAGATTTTCTTCTTAAAAACATTTGGAAACAGCTACATTAAATATACAAAAAATGAGCTGTACTTAAATAATAATTATGGCTAATTATTCTTTCGCCTTATTAATTATTTCATCTTATTATTAACTATTTCGATTTTCAGCAATTTAATAAAGTTCAGCGAAAAGGCTTAGTTATTTTTGTAATGATGTAGAATAAAGTATTATTTCAAACGAAATATTAGTAAAAAAAATAAATAGTTAAAAAAAAAAATTTTTCGAGCATTTAAAATATTTATAGAAAAAGTATCGTGCCTGTCAAAATTATGAATTTTAACGTTTGTGGTGGTATGTAGATTATTATGATCTGTGCAGGAAGTAACAAGACGAATGTTGTTGGAAAAATTTCTTTAATAATCACATTCACACACTTAAACATACACTAACACAAGACATTCACGCGCGCGGCTTCACAGTTCAGTATCACATCTCATTCTAATTACAATTGCAATGCATTATGGGATGACATATAGGATGGCCTAATCAGGCATCGCCATCTAATATCCAAAAGAGAAGATAAGAGTAATGCAACTGCTACACGTTTTAAATATTCGTAAGTCGAAAAAAATATTTTAGGAATAATGATTACAAAGATGTAATTACTTTACAGAAACTTTCCAATTTTATTCTTTTCCTATTGCATCACTACTCATATTATTCACTTGATATTTTAATAACCTTTTATAACCCATTGATGTCATTTAGCGTCTCCTATATGATCTATTTTTATTAATCAACGTTTAGCATCACTTGCACTCATTATATTTTTCCAAGATGGCAACATGATCTGAATACAAATGAATAATACTCAAAATATATAGCTATGAGTACATACTCATTATTTATTCATTCATTTAATTTATATAAATAATAATTATTTAATCGTTATTAATTATTTTATTATTATGCTCATTAATATAATTAATATAATTATTTAATTAATGATTATTATTACTTATCCTTAAATTTATTATTAATATATAACAACTATAATGTGTAACCTTACAGTGTATCGTACAGCCATTTGGCCATAAATTTTATTTCCATTTATGAGCTTCAATAACTGTTTCAAAAGGCAATAATGAGATTTTGGAAATCTTTTTTAAAGAACTCTTTGATGAATATTTGTGGAAAAGACCGATATGTATGGCAACAGTGGTTTTAGAATAAAATTCAAGCTGAAAGCTTGGAAAATACCAAGATGTCTGTTGTATGAATAGTGCTACCGCTAAAAATTCTATAAAAAGGCTTTTATTTTCGCATTATAAAAAATATATTGGTAAAAAAGGACTTGTATTGCAGAATAATTATAATATAATTTTTGTCGCTGAGATATTTTTTAATTCTTAATGTTGCTGTTTGGCATATTTTAATTTTTTTAATTTCACGAAAAAGTAATTAAACACTTAAAAAATTATGTTAGTCTAATTCATAGGCGATCTATTTAAAAAATAAATATTCCTTCTATTGTTTTGAAAAAAAAAAAGAAAATATATGCATTCTTTCAATCCAAATTTTGAAAAATATGTTCTTACTTGAATTCATCCAAAAGTCTAAAGAACATTTGAGTCCTTGTTTATTTCCTCGTATATGTAGTATAGAGAAATTTTAGGAATCGTCAAAAAAAAAAATCGAACTCGAAATTTTGACGAATTTCCACCTTTTAGAACTCTCTGAGTTCGAAAAACACATTTTTTGGAAAATACCCGTCTGTCTGTCTGTAACAAAGATAACTCAAAAAAGCTTTAAGCTGGACGGTTGAAATTTGATATACAGTCTTTACATCAAATGCGTAGATTTATGTCAAATTTTGAAAAAAAATCTTTTCAGAGGAAGAATAAGTTTTCATAAGGAAGAATAATTCAGTTATTCGAATATAAGTTAACACGATAATTATAAAACGAAAGCAGCTAGATAAATAAAATTATTTAACATCTATGGTGTATGGTGTAGATACCGGTCAAATTTGGAGCCAAATCCAACAAAGTGGCGCCTATCTATTGGTCTGATCTTTTCGAAACATGTAAACATGATAACTCAAGGACACAATGGATTTTTTGACTACAAGTGCAGATGAGTGTCAAATCTTTGTTTCAATCGATTGGGAAAACCGTATCCAAAGCAGAATTTCGATTTCCAAATATTATTAACCGCATGTAAGGGATTAATTGCCAAAAACCTCGCCAAAGATGACTCGATAGATCCAGTAAAAATGCTACATTCTCTCCAAAATTTACTTTTCCATAACTATTGTCATAGTCATGCTAGGTGTTCTTTGGCATGGTAAGTTTATTAGAGAGTATGCGAGAAAGTTTTGAGGAGACCATTTCCACGGGTTTTGTTATGTGGTACGTCTACAAAAGAACTGATTAAACTATTTATATCATTCATTTCATTAAAAAGTTTTTTAAAAATCAATGTCTCAGGACATGACTTTATTCTAGATTAAGAAGAGTTATAATGCTTTGGATGCATATCTTACCTTGCTTTTCATACCATATTTAACTAAGTTTATGAATTCCCTGATTTGCTGTTTACTAGCCGTCTTTGGAGACCAGCCGGTTCACCAATGTTAAAGCCCGCTAGAATGTCCATTTAACATTTTATTTAACTTAGTCTCATAACAGATTTTTCAGCAAAACATTTTTAAGCTTCAAATTATGATAGTCACTTATACTATTATGTAGCCTTAAGCCAATCTGTTCATTGTACTACGCATCATTCTATAATTTTCTGTCACCGCTAGTAAAATTCAATTTTATATTAAAATGGAAATGCTGAAACTGCAATTAATATAAAGAAATTTTTTACTGAAACCAAGCATCTTTTAAAAAAAAAAAAAATGAGAACTGCAAGCAGAGTCGTTCGGCATTGAAGTTTTATGTGAACTACCTAATAATTTGTTGTTGAATAATCTCTAAGAATTATTCAAAACAATTTTACAGACTCATTGCAAAATTTAGTTTTTAGTTTTATTTTCAAAAGGATTCAAATGATGTCAATGGCATTTCTTTTGGGTTTATAAATATACTTAATTTATGAAGTTTAAATTTTAGATAATCCTTTGGTCCTAAGGATTCATATTCTGCAAAATATTCTTGACATTCCAACTTTGGAATAAATAAATAAACCTATCTATCTACTGCGATCAAATCTGACCGATTTATTAAGTTTTGTGTATTAAAATTTTAAATTACTAAAATTATTTATTATTGCCGATTTATTAAGTTTTGTGAACAATCAATTTTTTCATAATCTAGGCCAATCACCCTTGAGAAACCATGGGATATGATTGGCTAATGGAGTAATCTAAAATCGCCTGTTTTTATAGAATTTTGATATTAAAATTTTCTTAAATCGGCTAATTTTAGGGATTGATTTAGTTGATTTGAGTGCAATTCTTTTCATTTAAGATATTAGCGTCTCAAGAATATTTTATTAAATATGATTCACAGAGCAGATGATAAATGTGAAAATTTAAAATTCGTAATTCATCAACATTTATACCATTTCATTTAGATCATTTGTTAGCAGATGGATGGATGTCATTAACGGTTTACAAATTAGCTGTTAGGCTTCGATTCGAGTAGATATCTTTTACATTTTAAAACATATTTGCCTTAAATAAAGCTGTTTCAATGAATTAGTAAAAGATCATAGAAAACATTTCCTTGTATTTACTTTTCAGAAAATATCATATTTATTTCATTTCATATAGACACGTGCCGAAAATAAATAATACGCGCATATCAAATCCTATTTTCCTTAAATAAAGCTGATTTATTGAATTAATAATTTACATATTGTAAAAATCATAAAAACATTTCTTTGCATTTTCTTTTTAGAAAAAAATTATATTTCATATTTATTTCATTTCATACCGACACATGGTAAAAATTGCATTTTTATATCTTTAATTTGCAATAATAGTTGATTTATTTTTTAATTTGAGCTTTTATCAATACGATGGCAACATATTGATAAAAGTTAATGTTTTCCCTTTCACTCCTAAAGTGCATGGGCAGGTTAAATTTTATATTTATTTTATGCGAAATAAATTGTTGGAAAATATGATTAAATTATTTTTTTTAAAGTCATTAAGAATAGAAATTTAATTTTTTGGTTAAACATTAGTATCATTTAAAAGATAATTTTTTGATCATAGCAAGATGTAAAAATCAATTTTGTGCTGTAATATCTTCAGAAGTTATCGAGAAAAACACCGAAATTTTGCTTAATTTTTAATTAATTAGAATTCTAATTAAAAATTCGAAAAAATCGCTCCAAGGTGCACATTCTCAGCCTTCAAAGTATAAACGTGCCAAATTTGGTAGCTGTAGATATAACGGTCTGGCCTGTAGAGCGCCAACACACACACATCCACATACATTGAGCTTTATTATAAACTAGCCGCCATTGGTGACCAGCTGGTTCTCCAGGAGTAATGCTTTCTAAAATGTTAAATTAAATACTTATGTACATTGCTCTCTTAATACCTTCTTTAGAAAGATATATTTAAACATCAAATTTCGATAGTCACGTAATTCATATTATTATAGAAGCCTTACGATAATTTGTTCATTGTACTATGTATATCTCTAATTTGCAATCAGTTACCGTGGCATTATGTGGAAAATATCATATTTCATATTTATTCCATAACATTATGCTTTCATTTAAATACGCGCTGAATATCACACTTCCCTCATATTAGTTTGCAATAAGAGTCAATTTAATCATTCAGTTTGAGTTTTTGTCAATATGACGACATCGCACTGACACACTTGCTTTTGCAGTTTAAATTTTACTTTCATTTTGTGCGAAATAAATCGCTGTAAAATATAATTACAATATTTTTTTAAAAATTCACTAAAATTAGAAACTTAATTTATAGGTTAAAACATTGGTATCAATGAAAAAAAAAATTTCAACTTTAAAATGATTTAAAAAATAGTTTTGTGCTATAATATATTTTTGAAGTTATTGCGGAAAAATGCCAAAATTCATCTTAATTTTTAATTAATTAAAACTCTAATTAAAATTTCAAAGAAATCTCTTTTGTATACTTTTTTATAATCCAAAGTGTGTGTGTGTATATATATATATATATATATATATATATATATACACTGATTAATCAGGAATTGATATTTTCTTTAAGATTGTGAATGGAAAGTCTAAAAGCATACGTTTTTATAGAGTAGCAATATTCACTTTTTCATAAATCAGTTAATTTTAATGATTGATTTAGTTGATTGGTGCAACTCTTTATTTAAAATATTAGTGTCTCAAGAATATTTTGTTTAATATGATTCACAAAGCAGAGTATGAAAAAATTTAAAACTCTTAATTATTCAGTGCAGTTAGTGACTTAAGTTACATAAAATATTATTATTTATTTCATTTAGACAAATTTAACAGTACTAAACAGTATATATATTTATTAATAAAGATTTACAAATTAATCATTGGGCCCGAATTCAAATGCATATCCTGTATATATTAAACCAAGTTTGCCTTAAATAAAACTGATTTATTGAATTAATTATATAGATATTGCAAACGATCATATAAAAATTTGTCTTGCATTTATTATTTTAAAAATAGATCACATTTTCTATTTATTTCATTTCATACAGTCGTGTTCTAAAAATTATGGTTTTTTAGATTTAATTTGTAATAGTAATTAACTTATTTTTTATCAGTTCTTTTGTAAATGTGATGGCAACACGTTAATAAAATCTAATTTATTACTATGCTCGTGCTGATTAAATTTTATTTTTAATTTGTGCTAAATAAATTGTTGAAAAATATAATTAAATTATACTTTAAAAAATTCATTAAAAATAGAAATTTAATTTATAGATCGAAACATTAGTATCATTGAAAAGATAATTATTATTATTATTATTTTGAACTTCAATAGGATGTAAAAATCAATTTTGTGCTGTAATATTTTTCGAAACTGCAGCGTAAAAACACCAAAATTTAGCTTAATTTTAAATTAATTAAAATTCGTATTAAAAATTTAAAAAATATCGTTCCTAGGTGCACATTCCCGGTCTCCAAAGTACACGTGCCAAATTTGGTAGTTGTAGGTAAAACGGTCTGGCTTGTAGAGCGCCAACACACACACTCATTGAGCTTTATTAGAAGTATATAGATATAGATAATACAAATATAATCAAAACAAAAACTATTCAATCATCTTGGTGTAACTGGAATTGATCGTTCATCTTTATGTCAGAAAGGGACTTACATAACTTTATTATTTGAGATCTACCAGAGGATGACTTGTACGAAGTAACTTGTATTGACTGACAACTTGTAGAATTATAGATATTTATAAAATATTTAGTACTTTAAACAAATTTATCAACTTATTTTCTGTAGGAATTTCGATAATCAATTTTGGCAATGGAAAAATGGACAGAAAATAAAGAAAAAAGTTTTTTTTTTTTCAATGGAACCATAGCCATTGACTAAGATTAGAGACCTTCTCTAAAGGAGTTAGCTTCACCAAATTCGTACCGTTACCTCTTTAGACATCGACAAACCCTTATAAAACCCCTATGCCAAGGCCGAAAGGAGGCTTACCTTTCTGGATTCATTTTTGGATGGAAAAATTTATGGCAATTCCTTATAAATTTAAAGGTTTTAAAAGCACTTTAAAGGTAAGCCCTTTTAAGCATTTTAAGTTCAAACGGCGTCTCGTATAACCAGGGATATTAGCACGCATCAATAGTAAAGTAACAAAGCTGAATTTATTGAGACATATTACAGCTACTCTAGAGATAAAATAAACAAGTTTGGAAAAAAACTCAACATATAAAGGAGATCAGCCTGAAGTCCAATTAGAAAAATGTATGCATTATCATAATCAAAACACAGGAAAAAGTTTCATGGAGTTAACAAAATTGACGGAGATATTTGGAAATGTATAAGTCACAGAAGATTATAAACTTTCCGTGACTTAAATAAACCACCGTCTCGTTAACCGTTAACTGATTAACGGTAACCGAAAAGCATATTGAATTATCTTTACTTAAAGATGAAGCTAAATCTCAGCTAAAAGAAGAAATCTTACAATGATTTTACTTGACGCATCGCGAATGTTGATCAATCATTCAATGACAGTTTCCCTCTAAAAGCAGTTGTGACCCATATTTCATACTTAATTCAAACCGATTCCCAAATATCAAATTCATTTAAATACACCCTTCAGTCACTAGAAACTGCAAAACGGCAGCAGGATAAAACAAGCAAACGATAAATTGTATCATATTTCAATCATTCCCTCTGACCCACCCTTTGAAGAATGTATGATTGGAGAAGTATAATTATGAAAAAATCTGCCTATCCCAACTGACGTCAGTGAACTTTAATCCACTGTTCTACATCTGAACTACAAACAACAGCAACAAAAAATACTTTTAAATAACACTAATCATTCATTTTATTAGTCCTTATCATTGGAAATAGGAATCCGGCTGTCGCTACATTGACTCATGTCTGTCACAATTTGACTTAACTGCTTGTCGCTGGGTTTGTACAAGTAGATTAAAAGTAGCGGAATGGAAATAATTTTCTTTGACTTTCGGTGCGTTTGATCTATTGCGAATTACATCTCATCAAACTGAATGCAGTTTTTCAAAAGAATGCCGCGTTAATCTTAATGGAAAGGATACAGTCCATTTTCCTTAATATCAATAAAATATTTGATCTCTGAACTCTTGTTTGATCAAGATCAGAACCGAAAAAGATTTCTAGCACCTAAATTGGACCTGATTGAGATTATGATCACTTCGCGTCATCTCAGTGATGCTGAGAGTGATATGAATGCAAATGTGGCACTACATACTATTCAATTTTTTTTTCCCTCATCCATTTAGGTTGGACGTTTAAAACCGCTTCACTCCACCCTCCAGGGCGGGGGGAATACCTTGCTAGATTACATTACACCTCCCTCCGCATACCTTAGCCTCCATTACTCCATCAGCATTCAATGAGCGTTCGATCTAAATGGTGCGTTGGATATTGCATCTCAATCTAAACTGACTGCCTGGCGATATCTTTCGCACCTCAATCTGTGTAGACTTTCTAAACTGTAGAGTACACGTTTCCGACTGAAAGACTATATCCATCGCTTTTCAGTCTATTTAGATACTTTTTGCGACTCAATCTGTGTAGACTTTCTAAATTGTAGAGTAGTCTGTTTAGACTGAAATACTATATTCATCGCTTTTCAGTCTATTTAAATATTTTTCGCGACTCAATCTGTGTAGACTTTCTAAACTGTAGAGTAGTCTATTTAGATTGAAAGATTATATCCATCGCTTTTCAGTCTATTTAGATATCTTTCGCGCCCCAATCTGTGTAGGCTTTCTAAACTATAGAATAGTCTGTTTAGACTGAAAGACTATATCCATCGCTTTTCAGTCTATTTATATATCTTTCGCGCCCCAATCTGTGTAGGCTTTCTAAACTATAGAATAGTCTGTTTAGACTGAAAGACTATATCTATCGCTTTTCAGTCTATTTAAATTTTCTAAATTGTATAGTAATCTATTTATGATGAGAAATAATATCCATCGCGTCTCAGTCAGCTTGAATTGAGAGGAATAATCTTCCAATCTATGTCAAGACAATAATTACTATTTTTTCACAGTAACTATAGATTTTGGAGAGCCATTAAATGACCAGCTTTAAGTGTCTGTAAGAATGCTCTGTATATTTGGAAGAATAGGGCTGAGAGAGAGGTCAATTATCAACAATGAGAAATCCTCTCTGTTGCAAGATGTCTGGTTACAGCATTGTAGATGTATGAACAAAGACTTCAGTCAAGGGAATGATACGTTATTGGTACAACCATAGAATGATCTCAAAGATCGTTTGATTGAATGTTGATGTTTATTGATGATTCAGTGTTGTATGTTTAATGTGCTAGTGTGATACAAGTTTGATTTCTGAACCCTTATTTTATTAGCTCTTTAATCGAAAATTCTTTCTGTATCTAAAGCAATAATATGATTCCTCTAGATATTTCAGGGGACAAATTTGAGGGAGATATAAATCTTAAACGATGAATTAAAAACACGAATGCACCACCTGTTTCAGGATGCCTGACTATTTTACTGGTTACACAGCTAAAGATTTAAAAATAGAGAACTTAGTAACCAAGGTAGCAATATATTATTTTCTTTCCAATCAATGGCAGTAACATGTTTGGTTGATGGATCCTTTAGCTTTGTATGGTCAACTAGTGTGGCTCAAGTTTGATCTTTCAACTCTGTCTTGGTCAGCTCCTTAATCGAAAACTTTTCCCAATAGCTAAAGTGACTATATAAAAGCTCTGGGTATTTGTGGGAAAGAGGTTGAAGAGAGGGTAAATTCTGAATAATGAGTATAATACCGACTGAACCGTCTGTTTTTCAGAATATCTGAAAAACAGATTTACTTATTACTTTATTTTTACTTTAATACTTCACTTATTATAGCAATGACTATAAATATAACAATAAAGAATTTATCAATTAATATAATAATATGTTTTCTGCATGCCAGTCATCGGCAATAACTTCTTGATAGAGTCTTCAATTTTATATCTTAAACACATCAATTTTCAACACCTGAATGCTCCATCTGCTTCAATGGACAATTCATAACCTCAATGTAATATATAAACAAATGATCCATAAAATGACAACTGAATGCTCATTTACTCACAGTGCATACAAAATATTCACTTTGCACATCGTACCTGAACTTCAGAATAAGCTGCTAGGTACAGCTAAGTTGCTAAGCATTGCACAATGAAAACGCTTGCAACGCCACCTAATAGCAAAATTTAGCATTAAAGCATTTCTCTCGAAATTAGTAAAAAATGCAGCAATAAAGGAAATTACAAAATTATAGAAAAACTACTACTTAGTATAAAAAATGTGTTGCATATACCAATCCTAAGAATGGAAGTGTGTAAAATACGCTTTTGTTTAATCGCGATTCCTAAAACTGTGACGTCAAAGATAGATTATATTTCTCTCAAAGAACCGTGTATGAAAAATCCCAAATGTATTAAGTATCTGTTCCAATCAACACCTTTGAAATGAAAATGCTGAAAGAAGCTAGTTTGGGGCTATTATATTATAAATCACTTAGAATTCCATTCAAGTTATTTACAAACATGACACAAAAAGAAGAAAAAAATGCATTTCTTGTAATGAGGGTACAAATGATTGAGCATTTACTATTGCCAGAAAGAAAATTCTAAATGCACTGTCGATATTCGTCATTAAGCACGCTGATTAGATAATGTTTGATGCGGATTGTTCAATAGCAGACAGATCGGTCCTCTGTTTTAATTGGTTAGTACAGTTCACGCGTATTTAGTGATAACTAGAAAGATAAATGAAGATAATGATACATAATTGCTGTATTATTTTGCATTTCCGGATAACGCAGTTTTAGGTCAAAGCCAACTAAGTAAAAGTATGCTGAATGTTTTCTGCTCTAAACATTAACATACGGAAGGTATATTTTTTTACTACACAATTGAAGTTTCAAGGCAATGTAATGAAATATTATCCCTGATTTCAAACCATAATTTTAAACTGATTTTTTTTTAATTAAAAGGAAATTAATTAAATAATTAATCAATTAATCGAAAACATTACCTAATCAATTAAAATTTTCTTTTTTGGCCTAAGAATTTTCTCACAATAAATAAAAATATGGTATGCATAGAAATTTTTTTATTATTCTTTATATTATTCAAAACAAATATTAAAAATAAAAAATTTCACCCTAATATAAATCAATACGTAGCATAGGGATAAAAATTAATTGATAAATTGTTCAAAAAAATTAATAATATCATATTAACTGGTTTATAAGGCACATAGAATTTGAGTAAATTGCTCTAATTTTTTGTAAATCTTCTTTATTTTAAATAAATCACTAAAATCGAGTAAGTCTTTTTTGAGAAAATTGTTGAAAAACGATAAAATACTATAATTTATCTATTGGAAGAATTTAATTAATAATATAAAGATTCTATTATGAGTTATTCATTTTACCATCTGATAAAAGCAGATCCAGTTTGAATCCAGTGACGTCACTGCAATTCGCAAGACAATGTAACTTTACATAGTATAAGTGATGAGGTGTAAGCACGTGATTGTGACATCATGTGATTTGGCACTATTTCCAAAATATTTTATTAATTCCGTTTTAATAATAATATATATAAGACAGGTTTTTGAAACACGTGCTTTTATTGGTATATAAGAGTAAAAAGAACAAAATACAAATAAAGATTGTAAATTAGAAATAATAAAGATTGCAATAAATAGAAAATAATATTTATCAGAAATATGAGCGCCGAAACTAAGTCATAAAAACTTCAGGTGCGTATATCTTGTGCTAATCATGATTTTTATCACATTTATAATCCATTTCAACTTTTAACTAATATTTAATAATTTTTATATGCACCTTTGTTTAATTATTTTGCAATACTGCTCTCAACGTTTTATAGATTTAAGATACATTTTAATATCAATATTTTGATTAAAAAAACTGTTTTTGCTCATCATATATTAATAAAGCAGAATTATTTTTATTTTTATAATTTTCTACTTTTTATTCTACAATGCATTTCATAATTCGTCATTCTAATTATTGTCGAATATTGTAAATAATTTTCTCCAAATTCAGTGCCAGACAATTTTTCTTCATGAAATAAAAATGAAATTAAAATTAGGAGATTAATAATAATTAAATTACAGAAAACATTAAAAGAGTGTAATGTCGTTCGGAAAACATTATCGTTGTTTTTCAAAATTCCTGAATATCAAGAAGTAATTGGAAAATAGACTGCATAATTGCATCTACACAAACAGGAAACAACTCTAGTTTTTAAAAGAAAGAAAGAAATGAAATAATTAAATGGAAATGAAATAATAATTTCTATTTTGTTTTCAACATATTAATTAATTTGTGGAAACTCTAAAGTATAATTAATCTTTAAGTCAACGAAATATAACAAAATGCAGTAATCCTGTATTATTCTGTAATCCTGTGAAAACTATAAAGTAAAATCAATCTCTAAGTCAACGAAATGCAGTAATCCTATAAACTAATCCTATGCTGTAGTGTAATCCTATGAAAACTATAAATTATAATTAATCTCTAAGTCAACGAAATATGACGAAATGCAATAATCCTATAAAGTAATCGTGTGCTATCCTGTAATTCTTTGAAAACTATAAAGTAAAATTAATCTCTCAGTCAACGAAATGTAGTAATCCTATAAACTAATACGATGCTATAGTGCAATCCTATGAAAACTATAAATTATAATTAATCTCTAAGTCAATGAAATATAATGAAATGCAGTAATACAGTGAAATATCGCTTAACGATCTATTTAATGGTTTAAATATGCTACATCCTGAATATTTTTTTAATTCAGTATTAATTCGTTTTTCGATCTATGTTTCAAAGTGCCCACTTTCGTTTATGCGAGCATGTGCTAGTACAGCCCAATCCAATCGTAATATCAGGCGACATGGTCCTTGTAGGCATGTTGCATTTTCAACCACATTCTCTTTTTCCCAGAGGTGATATAAGTGACAAGATACATGCCCCGACACAAATGATCTTTCTCAAGGGTGAAAGCAACACTTCCCAGCAGATGCAGAGGCCCACACCCAATCATCCTAACAAAACCTATAAAATCTTATCACCGTGCATAAACAGTCACTCTTTCGTCAAGAAGCCACTAATGTGGCTAAAAATAGCCACATCCCTAAGACAGCAGACTATCTGAAAGCAAGCAACACTCGAGTGCCTAAGTTTTCGGGCCATCTTACCTCATAAACATGTCACTTCAAGTGTTCCCAAGATTCTGATGAGGTTCTTCTCACAAGGATCCTTTTGAGTCCGCCTCTTCCAATGTCTTTTCTAATGTTTTTTTTCTGCTTCTCATTGAAATCAATTAGAGGAGGAAGCTTTCTTCGGTTAATCAAAATGTTTATACGGTCGACATGCCGATAGGTCGCGAAGGGACAACTTCAGTTGAGGAGCTTATGAGGAGTTGAAAGAAATGCAATGGTCAATGCCCACGGATATTGAATCAACAAGTCGTTTAAAAAGAATATCTGAGTTTTCAGAGGATGCAGATGTATGTCAGTTGTTGAATAGTATGCTGCCGTTTGTGGGATTGGAATGAAGGAAATTATATCGAAGTACCGAAATAAAACAAAGAAAGCTTAGAAATTATTTCCCTTGATCTCGTTTAGATATCTGAGAATATTAGTTTTTTTTAGAGAAGAAAAAATTCCTAGCTGTTCACCAAACATCTTTTTATTTTTCATGATAGTTTATATGTTAGGCATTATTTTCTTTAGTATTAGATGATTGATCTGTAAGAGTTATATTAGCAGATATGAGCTACATTACTGTGTTGTAAATAAAAGCACAAAAAACGCATGTACGCCAATAGCGCTAACGCTATCATAGATTCAATATTTTGAAAAGGTCCAAAGGAAATAGGCGACCGAACTAGTATAGTGAAAATTATAATTACAATTTTTTCAATTAGAAAAAGGTGTTAGTTACTTATCTTTACTTTAAACGAGCGATTCTAATACATATATAAATTTATTTCATGTATCTCGGAAACGGCTCTAACGATTTGGATCAAATTTTCTATTTAGATAAGGTTTTGATTTTTCAGTTTATTTATACAGGTGACTTTTCCGAAAAAACGCGATTTTACACGCACACACATAAAAAAACATATTTTTTATAACTAATATAGCCTTTCCTATCTGCTATTATGCTAACAATGTCATATAGCGCCATCTGGTCAATTTTTCTGGTATTTGCATTGTTGCCATAGGATGATAACCTACTGGTACTTCAAAATTTTGTGAGATGGCACTGATGGATGTGAGACGCGGAAAGACTGAAAAATATCCATATGTAATCAGTGTGTCATTCGTATCTAAATATTTACTGTGAAAAAAGCTCAATTTTACAAAATATAATAAAAAAATATATAAACACTGCCGGCCGAAGTTTGGTGCCGAGTAACATGACAACGATACAAAAGCAATTGCTCGGGTAGCGTAATTGTTAACTGTCTTATAAGCTTTCACCACAGACTCTCCCTCCAGTGAGTCGGAGGTGAGACGAACGATACGGCTGTTGAGTGGTGATGTATTAGCTGCTGATTCTAATGCGCCTGTACCCATTTGAGTAGCGCCAAGCGTTATGGCGAGCGTGTGATTGCTGATGCTGTTGCTGCGTCAAGGGAATCTGGCGACTTTGGGTTGTTGTGGGTAGATGGCGCCACAGCAGCTGTACGAAGGTTGAAGGTTCATCGTCCGAGGTCAGCAATGTAACGGATTGGTAGGGGCGAGGATGGAAACTGGGACCTTGTGGTTCGCAGCCTAGTAACATGACCACGATACAAAAGCAATTGCTCGTGTAGCGAAAGCGTAGCTGTTAACTGGCTTATAAGCTTTCACCACAAGATCAATAAAGACAATTTTAATTGAACACAGCTATGCAGTGCAGAACTAACGCCAAAATAAACATTATGCATTACAGTTTCAAACCCAAACTTTTAGAGCAAATCGAAAGACATTTTTTTTCCTTAATGCCACATAAGTAATCGATTGTGTTATGGTCTGCAGTTGGTTGAGCGTTTCATTACAAGCTGCATACATTTATGCGCAATTTTCTATAATGAACTCAAAATCAATAAAATAATGAATGGTTCCCGATTGCATAACTACATATAATTGAAAGTATAGGAAAATCCATGCAGGTGATAACTGTTAAATGGCGCAATACGTCTTCACACATTTTTAACTGATTATTTTGTAACGAAAGTCATGTTTTAAATCTTGGTTAAATGATAAAAGGGACATCTAATTCAACACAGCTCGGCAAAGTCCAAAGCTACACCAGAAAAAAAAAATTCCGTTTTATTCAGGGAGGGAAAAACGTGGACCAAGTATCAGCAAATTTAGAAACATTTACAATATTGTCTCGAATATGATAAACACAAGCGAGGGGAGGGGTATTGAAATTTTCAAAAAATTCTGATTTGATATTTTGACGAATTTCTACGTTTCAGTAATTCGTAATTACGGAAAATACATTTTTGGAATTACTACTGTCTGTATGTTTGAGAATGTAACAACTCAAAAACGTTTTAAACTTGATGGATGCGATTTGATTATTCATCTTTAGATCAAATTTGTAGATTTCTATCAATGCGAGCCGGAGTCCTGGCCTAGGGATAGCGCATCCTCCCGCTGATCTGGGCGTTCCGCGTCTCGTTTCGGGTATGGTTGTTTTTCTTCTGTGTTCTTGCTATGACATTAAAAGGCAATAATTTAAATATATAACGCAATTTTATATTCTAATGTTTGGATCTGTTTCATGTTTTGGATTAAATCTTGTCGAAGGAATGACGTTTATCAGTATAAACTTTCGTGCTCAAAAACGTAACAATTTAAATAAATGAAATTTGCATGTGAACTGACTATCAAAATTGCAACCATTGTTGGCTATTCTGCTCTGTCATAAAGGCATTTGGGAAAATACGGAATGACCCTGGGAATACAGTGATATCATTGGTGAGAATTATAATTCAGGGGCCATTACTGATCACGGCAGAACCCCTTCTGTAGGAGGCACATTCAGTCATCGATAAGAGGTAGTAATTCCCACAAAATTTCTGTGCTCACCAGGGAGGCGAGAATCAACAACCATGCTGGAAGCTTCTCATCCCACTTTTCAGATGTCCCAGAGGGATACCGCTAAAATTGTAATTCCAAAACTATAATTTTGGTGTCAATAGATTAGAAAAAAAATTCAACATAACAAATTCGGTTTTTTTTCTATGATACAAAACAAAAAGCCATCATAAGTGGGATTTTGAAAATAAAAATCTGAGCACTTATGGCAGTCACGACCTTGTCCGAAGTGCACAATTTTATGCTGGGGGAGAGAAGGGGAGTAGTATCCAAGAAAGTTTCTGGAGACCACTCCCGCTGGTTTTGAAGTATTTTTTTTAAATTTCATTTGATTAATTTTGCTTTTGTAAAAATAGGTTTTTGTAAGCATAGTTCACTTTAATCAATTGTTCTTGATGTACTAAAGCTCTCAAATTCTGCTCACTTGTGAGCCTTTTTTTTTTTTTTTTTTTGTACAATTGTGTGCCAGATTTTGGTCACTATTGTAGGCAACACTACAATTTTAATATTTATAAAATTCAATAATAATTGTTTAATTAATTTAAAATTTTATTCCGTATAATAGAGAATTTAATTTTAAAAAAACACTCAAGAATCCTTACTACTTCTAAAAGAAATCAAAGTCTCTAAAATAGAAGTAACAACATTAAAAACATTCTTGCTTTCAGTATGCTAATAATAGTGTGTCCTCGAAAAGTGTTGTTATAAATTTCATTGTAAGTATACATTTCAAGGTAAGAATGGAGATCTTACCGGATCAATGATAGCAATTAATTGATTTAATTTATTAAAAAAAAGGCCTCAATTTTTTAATAAGGTATGTAATGCAATGTACAAAACACTGATGTTTATATTAATGGTATTCACCAACTTTTGAGAAGATAATGTCTCAAACTATTGATATGTAAATGATCAATATTTTATTCACTCGTTAATTGCTCCACGTGTTCTGATAACTGAAAAGATAAACAGCTTGCTTATTAGAAATCTCCTCAATCAATATTAGCATTGCAAAGATATTTAATTATATATTCCTCTTAAAGATTCTTTTGCTGAGAGGACAAATAGAAATGAAAAAATTTATCTTAATTGAAGCTGTCAATTCTGCGTGTAGCGCTCGATGTAAGGTAAATATCCAATTATGCCTAAGGTCATTGTAATTATATTAGTGTTAAGGGCGTTAATAACAATATTAACTTGATGAATTTTTAGAAAAATATTTGACTCGTTTGCATTCTACGCTCTTTGTGTAGTATCAGATGCGTTAAAAATTTGGAATGTCAGTTAATGGTAGAAGATTTATTATTTTAATGTGGGTGGCTAAGCTGGAAAAATCTATTTTTGGCAAAAATATCGAATATTTCTTTTAAGGAACTGGCTTACTCCCTGAACAGTTTTTCTTTACAAAAGTGTTTGAGCTTCTCTGCTAAATTATTTTCTCGTATGCAAAATATAATGAAAATATTGTAATCGTGGAAAAATTTGAATTCGAGATTTTGATGAATCTCTGAAACCTTGCTAAAAAATACATTTTCAAAAAAAAAACCAACAGAACAGTTCAAAAAACACATTTTTGGCATTACATCTGTCTGTCAATGACAAAGATAACTCAAAAACGCTTTGAGGTAGACAAATGAATTTTCGTATGTGGACTTACGACCTAATTTGTTGAATTCCATCAAAATTTGAACAAAATCCATTTACAGGAAGTCAGTCTGTATGGCTGTTCAATTACAAATGAACTCGATAACTCCAAAACACAAAGAGCTAAGTAGATACAATTTGGGTAGAAACACAAGCTTAGCATCAGAAATATATGTTCTTATCAGATTTAAAGCCAAATCTGTCGAACGTCGGTCGGTCAGTACTTTTTCATGCTCGTAAATGCAATAACTCATAAGCGGAATGATTTAATTCCTTGAAATTCGATATATTAGCTCGTAACTGCAACTATAATTCTGTGTCAGTTTATTAAGACCAATCAAGAGGATGGCCAACCCTTATTCATTGAAAAGTCAGCAGACCTTTCCGAAGAAGATGATCATGAAATTCGTGAAATAACTCTGAATTTTAATTCTGAAATTTGGAGGGGAGGCGGGGGGGATTTGTCATGCACACGTCAGCTGAGATGACGTCATTCAGCACGATGCATATTACAATGAAGATGAACCTGAAAATGAAACCCAATCAGCACACGAAACCCTGCTAGCCCTTGGACCCTTAAGAAGATCTGTCCCATACTGTTCTGAATCTTTTGCTGAACATTATTCAAAAGGAAAGGTGTGTCCAACGAATTCTTGATAACTTTTTCAGAATATTTTTAAAAATTAATACATATGAATATCTTTCAGCATTGTACATTGTACTAATTTCCAAATAGAATGAAGGGATAAAACATATGATGTTTGTTTTTCTGCTGTCCTTGTATTCTTATAGAACTGTATTATTTTTAAGGCATATTGGATGTACTGATCATTAAACACTGATCTCATGGTAATTTAAAAACACAGCAAAATAAATATGTGAATTTGGCAATAAAAAATAAATCTTTATCGAATTTTAAGCTCAATTGCACAAGGGGGGGGGGGGAGAGATATATGTTCTATATGATATTTTTTCTTCTCCTTTCTATAGAAGGAAGTAAGTACGACTCATGCCTTGTCACTCTGTAAGTATCGCAGCTAATAATCCTTCACCGAATAATAATTTCTTCGTGATCTAAATTATATCATTTTTAATAAATATTCAATAATTTAAAAATTAATGAAAAATTATGACATTTCTGATTTGAAGAAGCTTATTTTTCAATAAAGATATTTTAGTTAACATATCATTTGTTTTAATAGCACTTAATTAGTATTAATAAACCATAGGGAGTAGTCTCTTCACAACTTTTTCACATACTCCCTAAGAAATTTGTCGTGCCAGAGAACGGCTTGCATGGCATTGGCGTATAATTGTTATGAAATATTTTTTGGCTTGAATTTAGCATTTTTACTGAATCGACAGTGTCATTCTTGGGGGAATGTAATTATTATAATAAAAAATACCGTAACAAGTTATGTTTAAAATAAATCCTGCAATATTTCTTAAAATCAGAAGAAGAAAAAAACAGTTCGATTATAAACTTGATATCACTGAAAAGCTAATTGATTTAATAATAAATTGGAGTTCAAATAACTTTTTTGAAATAATATACTCTGAAGTTAATGAAGAAAACTTGAAAAATTTGATAATTTTTTAATTAAGTAAAATTTTTAATAAAATTTTGAAAAATCGTTTCTTAATGAGCATGAGCAACTAATACTTTATTTACTTATTAACCCTCACCAAATTGGTGTACTACGCATAAAATCTACGCAGAGAAGATTCTCAAAAATACATGTCACAATATATAACAAATTATAGCATGATATAACGAAACTAAGTACAGTTTATGAAACTAAAACTTGCCATATGCATGCCAATATTCAGAGAAATATAGAAAATATTGTGAAAAAATTTAGACCGAAATTGATAACCGAAACAAAACAGTAATATAGAATAGTAATGTAAAAATACAAAAATAGGAAAGGAAATAATGTTGTACAAAAATTATAAAAGATTGTGTAAATAAAATAAAAAAGAAGAGCTATTGTTTAAGAGTTGTCCATGTATCAAATTTGGCAGTTCTAGGTTTAGTAGACTTTCCTTGCATTGCGATTTTTTCTTTTTTCTTCATGTAATTTTTAAAAAACATGTCTGCTAAAAAATTTAAAAAAAAACAACGGAAAAACGGAATCATGTTAAAAATTGAAAAAAATGTTTGAAATTATGGCGATTTTAATGTTCTGTTCTCCAATTTCTATTAAATATTAGAAACAATTAGCATTTTTATTTCGGTACATGTCAATATCTGCATAGCTTTCTTTATGAATAAGATAAAGTTACTATGTAATGATTTGAATAGTTATTCCTTTAATCACATATTGTAGCTGGGTGTGTTTGTTCAATCCAAGGAAAGATGCTTTCTTGTCTTGTTCTTATTTATTTTCACGCACACACATATGTAACAACACACACGGACAATGATCACACATATAAAAGGTAATACATAATATATATATATATATATATATATATATATATAAAGAATTTGCCGCTAATAAAGAGCAAAAGAATAATTTCTTTTGCCTCTAACAAAGAGCGAGCGGTGCCACCTTGCACCAGTTTCACATCAACTCTCAAGTTGAAGTGTTTACAACAACAGCAGAAAAGCTTAAGTGTGTTTCACTCACATTCCAAATATACGTATAGTTTAGAGCATACTGTTCCATCTATGTTCAGTATTAATTAATATTAACTATATGAATAACTATACAAAGAATAAAAAATACAAATAAAAAATTAAATGAAAACAAAAATTACAAATAATAAAATCATATAAAAACTTTTAAAAATAATAACAGCAAGTTAGAAAGAAATGTCTCAAATTTTAAATGAAAACTAATCTTAGATTTCGTGACGTAAAAGCATAAAAATTTTCAATAAATATCTGGCGATTTAAAAAAATCTCAAGAAAGAAATGCATAGTCAGAAATTCTCTAAATAACTTAGAATTTCAATTAAATTGAGAATATATTTTATTTTTCCCTAATTAATGCTTAGAAATTTTATTTCTTGTGATATTTAATCTGATTCGATTTTCTTAAACATTTCTAAGCCCCACTTAAAAATCGTTCAAGTATTTTTCAGATTTTCAACAAAAATTTATTTTTACTTTTTAATACACAAATAAAAGAGGATTTTTTAAAAGCTTTTTACATGCATTGTTTGTTTTTTTAAATTTGTGCTCTTAAATATATTTCATAACTCAATATTATAGTTATCATTAAATCTTAAAATAAGTTTTTCATCGAGCAATTTCAACAATCACTTTTCAAATAAATCTTTCTTTTAAAATTTTTATATTCTGCCTAAAAAATTTTTTATCTACTCAAAACCAAATTTTTCGTTAAAATTCAAACTTTTAATTAATTAAAAATCCAACTAATAATTAATTTCTTAAAATATTAACGGAATCATTATCAGGAAAGTAGGAGATATTATTAGGAATTATAAGAATTATACACAATACTTATCTTCACAA
>JAPMOR010066373.1:341271-367949 GCA_026543865.1 Argiope aurantia
ATTAAAATTTAATTGTCCAAATCCAATTAGTTTCCAAAGCTTTATCTTAACTCAGCCCATATTAAGTTCATTCTAAAATGTTCTCTTATTTTCTGATTCAATTTCATCTTTTTTATTTAATTAATGCAACAGAATCTTTGTAAAATTGCTAACATCGACAAGTCCTCACATTTCAAGTGAAGGGATAAAAATTTGTCGATCTAACATATTCTTTTAAAAGATCTCTATAATTCCCTTATTTAAATAGACACGTGTAAAGAAATCCCTATCAAAATCTCACAGTATATGATCATGGAGATAAATATTTCATTTGCTCTTTACGCTCTTGTGTCGTTCTGTGTTGATGTGCCCTTCGCTTCTGCTTGTAAATTATACTTCCAGGAATGGAATAGAAGTGAAGTTTAAAAATTGAAAGTGTCCTCTCTCTTCGGCCACGAAACTGCTTAAAAAAATTATTGTTTACACATACACACACAAACGTGCATATATATATAGTCAGCCAACCCCCAACCTCCAGATTTAAATGTCAACTCTGTGAAGAAACAGGGAACTGATTCAAAAGTACTCCTCTTACTTTCCTTCCAGCAGATAAATAAATAATAATAAATTCATAATGAACCATGTGGTCATCAAAGACAAATCTATTTTTATAGGCTCAAGAAGAAATTATGTTTATTGATTAATTTACTAATGACCAGCTATTACCCACGACTTCGTTCGCGTGGAAATTTTGATTTGTATGTATGAGAGCTGACTGTCTGATCAAAATGCAAAATGATATCAAACCATATCATTATAGTGCTGTTGAAAGCAGAGTCTAATATGATATAATCAAGAAACTTGTAATTGATTGAGAAAGATCTATGGAAAAATTCCAACATTTATTTTTATTCTATTACCATAATATATGCAGCATTTTGCCCTGGTTTGGCCCTGGGATTTGTTGATCGTCATAGTAAAATAGAAAATCAAGTCCACATTTCAATCAAGTCCATTCTATTTTATTTATCGATCGAGTTTGAAATAGCTACAACAGTATGAAACACATAAGTTTTAAACTTTTAATTAAAATGAAAATGCAGTTGTCAACAATCAGAACACACTGCGCATACGTGAATTTTCAACGCCAGTCGGCATAACGCAAATGCGTGAATTTTCTAGGCCAGTTAGGGTAACGCAATGCGGATTAGAAATTTTTTATTTCCTTTATTCTGTTTTATTTTAATTTAAATTAGAATTAATCCGAAAGATCAATTAATTAACAACTTTTAATTTTAACTGCATCAATCAAACACTAAGAAAATGAACATAATCATTTGAAATAATCGGTCGAAAATATATTAAGCCTTGCTTCTTCAGCGTGGGAAAGAAAAACAACTGAAGCCCTACTCATTTGGCGGTGGGGAAATGAAGACATTTGGCGGGAAAGTTAGTTTTTAATTAATAAAAAATTAACCACTCAATTAACCGGAATAAATAGTAGCCTATGTCCTATTCCAGACTATAATCTACCTCTATGCTAAATTTCATACAATTCCATTCAGCTGTTCTGACGTGATTGACTAACAAACATCCATCCATCCATCTATCCATTCAAACTTTCACATTTGTAATAGTAGTATAGATTATTACCCTTTGGAAACCAACTGGTTCACCAGGAATATTGGTTATAATAGATTTCCTTTAAAATACATAGACATAATTCCATATCTATGATTCCGTCAAGCGGTCAAACATTAAAACCAAGTTATTTTCATAGTTTTAAATATGTTCTATCCATTGAATAGAGCATATTTAATAGAATTTCCTAATGAAAATTAGTCTCATGATATTATAGCGTCGTTTCTTTTTTTTTTTTTTTTCTGACTTTCACGGCATTACAAATTTGTTTTTTATTGGCATCGGGAACTATATAGATATTAAACAGAATTCTTCTTCCTTAGTTTTCAACAATGGAAAAAAATCCGGCGATAAAATATTTAATGAAAGAATGAAAACGGCTTAGATTTCAAAGCAATAACACGATCTATACATTATTGGAAATTAGAGAAAAAAATACTTTAAATTGCACGATTATTAAACAGGTACCATTAAAAAAAGATAAGTAATTGATTTTTAAACGGTGTAAAAATAATTTCTGAGCAATAGTATTTTTGAAAGTTATTGATGAGAAACTTCGAAGTTCAAATTAATGTTTAATTAATTAAAACTTTTTTTCAAAAACCTCCACTTCCATTCTTTCAAGGGCTAAATTTAATGGCTATAGGAAAACGGTCTGGCTTGTGCAATTGCAGCATACACACAGAAACACAGGTATGAGCACATTCTTCCATATTATTAGAAGGGGTAATTCATCTGATTAGATTTTCTAACAAAAATTGTTTATCATTTCTATGTATTCCCGAAATCCTTGCTACCCCAGTTTGTCCCATGCAATTATCCAATTCTCATACAATGACGAATCTGACTCGCATATCGAATTACTGAATTTTTAATTTTTAATCACCTACAAAGTGAAAGTTTTAAGTAATTTAAAATGCAAAAATCACTTAGAAACGGTTTAAAATCTCAATTTCCTTTTATATTATTGAATTAAAATAACAATAAATGTCTCAGATGGGATGTGTTCATCAAATTAAGAAGTTATATAAATTTATAAGTCAAGGGGTTAATAGCAAAATGACACAAATTATTATATTGATGAATGAAAGTTGCTTCAAAGCCCCGCAGATCGTTTTTATACGAGTCCGCTCTCATTCGGGTCAACCCTGCGAAGAAACACGTAACTGGTTCAGGAGTACTCTCCGTTACTTTGGTCACAAAAGACGGTTAAATAAAAAGAAAGAAGAAAAAGCAAATAAAAAAAATGCTAATAAGGGGCATCTCGCAGCGCTGTCGGAAGAAATCTTAGACGTCGTCTGAAAGAAAAAAAAAAAGGAAGAAAGCGAGGGCTCTTCCTTTCATGCCGTCCGGTGAAAAAGAAGCCAGGTTGGAGGTTAATAGATGAGAGACGTGACTCGAGGCTTGTAAGCTACGGGGGGAGTGTCGTCTGCTTTTTTCCACTTCAATTGGAAGATTGCCTGGCAATTGGAGACATCGAACCCAGCGGACTTCCATGCGGTGGCTGCATTGTTCGTTGCACAGACTGTTGCCAAAATCGCAGTAAGAATTTGTGGATAGAATCAAAGAATAATGAGGAAATAATAATTTTGTAAATCGCTTTGTGCTCGTTGTTAAATGGTATTTGCCGACCATAAAATAGCTATAAGGAATTTTTTTTTCTTCCATCACTGGAAGAGATTTAATTAACTAGCTTAATTATAAGCACCTCCAGAAAGACTTTTAACCTTAAAAACTATTTAGAACAAGAATATCAAATTGTGGTCCATGTAAAATACATTTACGGACAAGTAAACGTCATAGTATACAACAAAAGGTCATATAAAAAATGTGGTAGCAAAATTTTTCACATTTATATTTAATTCGTCGAAGTGGTCTCCCCAAAACGTTCTAACATACTCTCTAATAAACTTGTCATGACAGAGAACTCCTTACATTGCACTGGCATACATAAATTACAAAATGTTAACTTTTGGCGTAAATTTAGCATTTTCATTGATTCTATTGTGTCATCCTTGGCGAATTATTTGGCGATCTTGACATGCATTAATAATATTCAAAAATTAAATTTAGGTTTTAGACAATTTTTTCTTAATGGATTGAAAAAAAATGGCCACAAAACTACACTTGTAGTCACAAAATCCCATGCCAAATTTGATATATTTAAGTCATTGTATTTTTGAATTATCGGGTTATATCTAACTCGCCGAATATTTATATTAAGCCTCGAACCAAATATCGTTTGCGTTCGTGTTTACATATATCTGAAAGTACAGATCAACAGATATTCAACCCTTTGTTGGATTTGGCTCAAAATTTGACAGATGTCTTTTTTTATAAATATAGATGTTAAATTTATTTGCCAAAATTTCTCTATCTAACTCTCTGCGTTTTGTAATTGTTGCATTAACTTACATTCGAACAAGCTGGTAGACGGACTTCTGAGAAGATTTTACTAAAAATTTAACAGAAATCTATAAATTTGCCGTGAAGACCGTATACCAAATCTCAGCCGTCTATGTCGAAGCGTTTTTGAGTTATCTTTGTCACAGACAGATGGATGGACATTTTCCAAAACTGTATTTTTCGAAATCAGGAAGTTCTAAAGTGTAAAGATTCGTCAAAATCTCGAGTTCGAATTTTTTGACGTTTACTATATTTTCTCTATATTACATATAGAGAAACTAAAAATCAAAACAATTTAATTGAAAATGAAAACTCCGTGAATAGAGAATGAAATTAGAAAACCTGATATAAGCAATAGTAATTAAAATTTAAATTTTATTAAAAAATTTAATAATTTTTCTTTTCCGAATTTTTTTTTTTTGAAACATCAGAAAAGTGTAGCTTTTTCTACGTATTCAGCAATTAAAAGTATTGAGCTTATCAACAAAACGATTAATTACATAAATTAATGAAAAATGGCGTTTTAATCATTCTTATTTTAAATTAGAAGCAAAAGTTCGAATAATTGCTCCAAAAAAATTTGTAAAAGGTAGCTGAATTAGAATATTCAAATTTTAGTTCCAATAATTAAACTTTTTCGAGAAAAGGGATCCATTTTTATAAATTTTTGTCAGAAACTCAAAAAAATTTTTGTAGAACAATAATGTTATTATTTTCGATCTTGCACAATTTTTTTCCTGCCATTATTAGAAGCTATGCTACATACAAATGTAAATTAAAAAATCACCCAAAATATGTGAGAAAAACTTTCTTTAGTACATTTTAAAATTAGAGCTGACAAGTGTATTGAGTTATCATTTTTATTATATATATACCGAATTTCAAAGCCATAAGTGCGACAGATTTGATTAGACACGTCAGACATATACGCGTACACGTAAATATACAAATACTTCCTTTTGTTAAGTACCTATAGATTTTTACCAGTTATTACTCCATTAAACGGGAAACTCTTTAAAACGGGATTGTGAAGAAGAAAAAAATCTCCTATACCCTAAATTGTTTTAGGATATACGGAAAAAAGATCTTGATGAAAAAATTGCGTGCATCAGTAAAACTAATATTAGAATTAACATATTTATTTTTTGTATAGAATATTCCCTTGATATTAAATCTAAAAAATAATCAATGCCACAATTCGATAACCTTTTTATGTTCACAGGGTATTCATAGAAGACTTATTTATTGAAATATTTGATAACCAATGCTATTATTAATTAGAATCAACTTAATAATTCCGCATTCGTGCAAATTCTAATGAGTTCGAATCATCGATAATCTGAGCCTAATAACCTAGGATAATCAGGGGGCAGCAATTAATTTGTATAGTCGGATCGAACCCTAATTGTCTGGAAAATAGAAGCTTTATTCCAACCAGCCTCCTCACGGGGACATGCATCTGAAAGATTTATAGCAGAGCTCGATTTAATGGATAAAAAAAGGTAATTAGAAAATAATCACCTATTTTTGCACGAAGTGGCTTTAAAAACGGTAATTAAGTTCTTTAATGCCGACCTGGGATGGAAGAAACAGATGTTAAATTTGTATTTTCATGCTTATAATTATATCTTTATTAGCATGATAATATTTATAGACTGCCATACATTCTGTATATTACGTCATTCGACAAGCTTGACCCCACATATATGAGTAAAATATCGTTCAAAATGCTTTATAGGGCAAACTTTTGACCACCAGCTTTGATTTGTATGTAATCTTAGAAAGTAAATGCTCATTAAGAAAATTTGTTTAACATTTAGATTAGATTTTTAATAAAAAAGTTAATTAACATTTTAGCATCATCAATAATTCTGGATTAAATTTTTTATTGCACAAATTTTTTTGGCCCATTTTAATATTTAAAAGATAAGCTTTAAGTGACATTTTATTTCCTAATGATTTTTTTTCTAAAAATATGTCATAAAAATATTACGGTATCGAAGGTATTTTTTCATGCTTGTCTATTAACTTGATAGCTATATTTAACTATTTATTTGATAATGTATATAGGGTGGTATATTGTTTGTAAATAGTAATAGTATAGTTTGTAAATAGTAATAGTAGTAGTAATTTGTAATAGTAGCTAGCACAAGACACGGAAATTTTCGATTTTTTTTCTTCATGTGATGGAAAAATCGTTGAAATGGGATAACATTTGGACTTAAAATTACCTAATTTGGCATATAATTATTTCACTAAAAAAGTGCTTCACTTAGTTTTTTTTTTTTTTGTTAGATTTTTAACTGAAAACTAATCATATTTTTTATTTTTTTCTTCAAATCATGTTATTGTAAAAAAATAAAATTTTTCTACGCCATTTTATAACCCCAAAAAAGGAGCTTTACTCAAATACCAATTCTGTATCTTTTTTCCCCCTCTAATTGCAATAAATTTTTAAGAAAATATTTTGAAGTATATTTTAAGATAAGTCTTTTTATTGTCTTAATTATTGTATTAAATACATTATGCATTTGCTCATAGTTTTTGTTATATAGTTGAATGTAAATTTTAAAAGTTCGAGCAGACGAAGCGAGTAATTTCAATTATCAACTAACTTCTTTATAATTTAAAATTCTCATTCATAAAAATTTACTTACGTATTTTGGCAACAGTTTCTTAAAATGATTGCGATAAGCAAAACATGAATGATATGAAGAGGGGGAAAATATTAATGTAAAAATATTATATGTGAAAACGATAATTCTAAAATTGCAATTTGGGTAGTGGACATTTGGTAGTCAGCTTTAACATCTAAAGTACAGAAGTCAATTAACTTCTTTATCCTTTAAAAATATCATACATTAAAATGTAGTTATATATTTTGGCAGTAGTTTCTTAAACTGCGAATAGCAAAGCATGAATGGTATGAAGTGGTGAAGGTATTATTGTAAATATATTATATGTAAACACAATAACAATAAATAGCGCAGCAACTTAAATAAAAGAAATTTGGCACTTTGCTTTAACATCTAAAGTACAGATATTTTTCAAATTTTGATCTAAGTTTCTGAAAAGGTTGAAAGATCGTCAGTCCATATATTCGGTAATTCAAAAGGCGATGTGAAGGCATGTAAAAGCGATAATTCAAAAATACAACGATATAGATAAATGAAATTTAGCATGTAATCTTGCTACTAAAAGTGTAGACTTCTCCTGCTATATTCAGGAATTCCTTTTATAAAACTTCAGAAAATGGTTCAACTGGTGAATAATATATTAGTGACAAAGTTAATTTTTTTTAGTGGGGTGCATTTCTTGCCAAATGTGCAATTTATTTCAATCCTAAAGCACGTTTTTTATCTTTTCATGTAATCATTTTAAATGCTGGGTTTTTTTCTATTGTTGATGGTTAAGACAGGATCAACTTCTCAGTGGATAATTTTGCCTCAAAATTTGATAGGAGCCTACACTATAGATGTTAAATGTGCGTACCAAATTTTATCCATCTAGATTTCTTCGTTTATGCAGTTATCGTGTAAACTTATATTCGAACAGCCGGACATTCATCTGAACGGAATTTGTTCAAAATTTAATAGAAATCTTCAAATTTGGTATAAAGACCGTACATTAAATTCCATCCGCCTAGCTCAAAGCATTTTTGAATTATCTTTTTCACAGACAAGTAGACAGACAGAATTATCTACAGACAGAATTATTTTTGGAAAAACACGTTTTCCAAAAATGTGTTTTTTGAAATGAGTGTGATCCAAAACATGGAGATTCGTCAAAAGCTCAAGTTAGAATTTTTTGGAGATAAATATATTTTCTCTACATTATGTATGCGAGAAAGGAATAAAATACGAGAAAAAAAATAGTAGTAAAATTACATATTCTCCTCTTTTACCTGAACTTTAATGGTTATAAAAAATAACGAAAATTGATTTTCTTCCAATATTTTTTTTGAATATTAAAAGTTCTCTCATTCTATTTATTATAGTAGAAGAGCCTTAGGCTGTTTTAAAGCCATTTCGTGTATTTATCTGTAAACTTGTTACTTACACAATCACGATTTAAAATGTTCGATTTTCTTCGAATTCAAAATAATTGTCCCACCTAATAATAAATAAATAAAAATAATTGTGCTAATTGAATTGTAAGTCATAAAATATGGCATACATGTAATTTTTTTTTTCAATTTTTAATTCCATTACAAAATGCTGGACGCTTTAATAGATCCAGCGTTTGGTGAGTCAAGACAAAATTGGACCTATAAAATATAGAATTCTTTTTGCAAAAAGCAAAATAAGAGCAAGACATTTATTAAACAGTAATTTTGTTAATACTACTAAAAACAAATATTTAATTGTAATCTTAATAATATTACTGAATGCATATGTTTAAGCATAATTTTGTTAATACTGATAAAAGCAGATATTTATTTCAAATTTCGTTAATAATGTTAAAAGCAGATATTTCATTCGAATTTCGTCAGTACTAATAAAAACAGATATTTTATTCGAATTTCGTCAATATTGATAAAAATAGATGTTTTATTCGAATTTCATCAATACTGATATAAGCAGATATTTTATTCGAATTTCGTCAATACTGATATAAGCAGATATTTAATTCGGATTTCGTCAATACTGATAAGAGCAAATATTTAATCCGAATTTCGCCATTACTAATAAAAGCAGATATTTAATTCGAATTTCGTCAGTACTCATAAAAGCAGATATTTAATTCGGATTTCGTCACTACTGATATAAACAGATACTTAATTCGGATTTCGTTAACACTGATAAAGCAGATATTTAATTCGAAGTTCAACAATACTGATATAAGCAGATATTTAATTCGAATTTCGTCATTACTGATAAAAGCAGATATTTTCATGCACTTTTCTTAATACTGATGAAAGCTGGCATTAATTTTCTTTTTCAATATTCAGAGAAAAATTGGTTCTTATAATTCTAGTTTTTCGAATGACTTAATTGTTTTTAACAAAATAGGTCTCTAACTTAAGTGAGCCCATTGTTTCCTACACCGACAAAAAAATATAGGAAATCATTTCCTTGTTCAATTTTTAATTCATCGGCATATTTTAATTTTTTTTTAATTTTTACTATTTTCTATTTTTTAGTTTTTTTAATATATTTTATAATTTTTTACAATAAATATTATGATATTATATGACAGTTTTTTTTTCTTAAATTCACTATTAAAAAGTGGCATTCATTTAATTAAAAAGGATTGATTAACTGAGTATTATATTTCTAAGATATAAAATTGTTGTATTTTCATAACTGCCCACAATTTCGGAAATTTAGTATATTACGAAGTCAATGAGTAATCTATTATAAATTCCATTTTTTAAAAATATGAAGCAAGCAAATTTTTTTAACAAAATGTGTAAATATTTGATTACAACATTTTCCCAAATTAATCGTGGAAATATTGTCATCATGTTTTCAGGTTTTATGTTATGCAACGTACTGGAATTGTTTTAAATTTTCGAACCAAACTTCATTCCTTTAGATAGACTTTCTAGGAAGTCAAATCCCAAATTTATAAAACTCACATTTATTTTTGATTGCAATATCATATCCAATTGTGCTATGAATATTTAATGTATTTTCACCACAGATTGATACGCGATATATTTCATAATTTCACAATAATTAATAGCATAATAGCTTTATTATGATCCAGCAGCAAATTATACGAGAAACGTAGAAACGTTTAAAATATGCATTCAACTCAAAATATATTCCTACAAAAAAAAAGTAATTTCTGATTCCAGAATTTTCTGGCTTCTATTTATATCTTCTGCTGCTGCCATCTATAAATATAAAGTTAAAACAATTTTCAAAATTACATTGTTATAATTCCGAATATAAAGCAAATAAATAAAATGTTTAAATCCTGGGAAAAGATCGTCCTTTATATAATGAAATACAGTAAGATTTACATAAAATTGAACTTCAAGGGACTCAGGATATTCTAGAAAATGTTCCATATAAATACGAATGCTTCCAGGTAAATGTTACATCTGATGTGAAATGTAGCACTATAAAAAGAATGCTATTTTCACCATATATTGTCTTATATGTATTTTATAATGGTTTTTATGGTATTTTTCAAATATAAAATAACATAAAAAATATTTTTGCCATAAAGCATTTGTTTTCAAATAGGAAACCGGAAATATGTTGTAATGTGATGCTCTGCAAACTTACTCGCATATCAATACACTAAAAAAAGGTGATTAAGTAAAGATTCGATTATTAGAGTGAATTGATTTAATTTGGATATACTTAAAGTAAATACTGAAAAAATATTAAATATTATATAACTTGAAAATATCTAATTGCATGAATTTTTTTAGTATAAATACCTTCTAAAATAATATTATTGCACAAAAATGAACAGAAGACTTATGCTCATAAGTAATATAAACGAAATTTCTTATTTGCATAACGAAGGAAATTTTATATATGCATTCTAAAACACATTTATATAAAACCTATTTAAGTAAAAAATGCAGAAAGTGTAAATCTTTATCATACAAACTCTCGCTGTTTACATGTTGAAAATTTAATTTATGAATTTTTGTCTTTTAATAAATTTGTAATAATTATACACTAACGCCTCTGGCGACCATATTGTAAGATTGATAATATTAATTGTGTTTAATTTTAGTTGTCTCTTAATTGTGGTTCAGTATCTATCGGCTTCAAGGTCTAACACAATTTATGCATTAAGTTGTGGCAGGCATTGACGCTTATTTAAAAGATTCGCATTCGTTCTGTGTATAGTAAACCCCCCGGGGGGCGGCACCTCATAAAGAGGATGAGATGCTTATGGTATGGTGGTTGGATCTCGCCACCCTGGAGGATACAAAAAAAGATGAGGGATCTTACTGCTCCCATCGATAACAAGACGTACTTCCTTCTGGAAGGGTTGTACCGTAGCCGGTGATGGCCCTTAGTACTTAACCACAGTTCCCGCCAGTGTTGCTGCGGCGGCGGTCCGGTCATTCAGTTTTTTTTTATGTGCTTTCGGACCGGTCGGAGAGTCAGTGGTATGTCTTGTTCTATTTATAGTACAAATGAACATTCTTAATGGAGTCCCGTCCCAGATCATCATAGGTCAGTAAAAACTTCTAGTATTTGGGTATATTGCTGAACAGTTGACAAAATTGCGGCAATCTATTTTAAGTTGCTTTTTGTCATTTGTGAAATGTAATTTCATTTTCTAATTCATCTCGTAAGTTGTGCAGAGAACCAGGAGAATTTTTCTTTCTTGTCTTTTAGCGATGGATGGAAATCATGCGGATAACTTTTTAATGAAATTATGAAAATGATATGAATTCCCTTACAACAATGAAATCTATTGTTGAAAATTATAAAGAAAATATATTTAAAATTTTTCAACTTTCAGGAGAAATATTCAGGGAAATTTCAGGGATATCAATAAACAAATTTATATTTAAGTCGAAATGAGTCCTCTAGGAGCTATTAGGCAATTCAATCCTTGATGCCCCTTTCCCCTCCTCAACTTTCAAAATTGATTTTTTATACATATTAATTCAATTTTTGTCTTGATACTTTTAAGTAGATATTCGACAAAGTATCTGATTCTGAGTCATATTTCAGAAAATTTGTTTCATTATCCTGGGTGTAAAAAAAAAAATCAAATCAAATTAAATTTAAAAGCATTGAAAAGAAAGAATGAAAGAAATTAGAAAATCATTTTAACTGAGTTATTTTTTCAAAATATAAAGTAACGGGTTTACTTTTTTAATTTTAAAGCAACGTAGCATAAAATATGCAACATTCTAACATCTCTGTAATTAAATAGAGATGTTAGAATAATGTTATAGAATTTAAACAAGACATGATTTTGATTTGAATCAGTTTTAGTGTATAATTTTTGTAAACAAAATGACAGGATAAAATTTAATTTCTCTGAAAATGTCTCAAAATAACATTTCGAAGCTATAACAGTTGAGCGTTCTGTAGACAGAAAGTTGCGGGTTCTGTAGACAGTTGCCTACTTTTCCTAACTGATAATCCGCCTTGCAATTGCCATGAAGTGCGCAGCTTCTAATGAACCAAGAAACCCTGTTTTCAGCAATCTAATTATATTTTATTTTTATGTATACGAAGCGTACAAGATAAAGTATTGCAATTTTCAAAAATTTCAAACTCGAGATTTTGATGAATCTCCATCTTTCAGACATCCTTGAGTCAGAAAAATACATTTTTGGAATTATAGTATCTATCTGGCGCTAATTAAAATAAAAATGAAATTTGGTATGGATCTTTGCACTAAATTTGTATATATCTATGAAATCTGCTCTGAGGAAGTCTGTCTGCCCAGCTGCCTTGTTATAAGTTAGAATAATAATTAACAAAGTGAAGAGTTTAGTTTAATTTAACTTAGTTATATTATTATTATTATCGTCCCGTTTTTTAAAGCAACACTAGGGTTATTTTGGGATGGACCTCGTAATTTCGAACCTCGGTCAGATGACGAGGATCACACCTGAGCTGGCACCCCCCTCTCCACATCACATCATACCAGCGAGAGGACGCTTTAGCCTGGGTAGTTTAACATGCACCAGATTCACTTGCAAGACGTTTCTTCGGTTGAACCGGGTGTCGAACCTGAAACCCTCCAGCTCCGAACTCGAGACTTTACCACCAGTTAACCGCGGCCGCACACAAACGAAGAGAGCTAGGCGAATAAATTTTATAACAAAGATTAAAATGTGGATATATATAAAATTTGGATCCAAATCCGTTAAGGGGTTGACCATCCATCGGTCTGTACTCTCACAAGCATGTAAAAGCGATAATTCAAAAACGCAAAGACTTAATTAAATGAAATTCGTCACATAGTTTTCTTGTATAAAGTGTAGATATTTGTCTCCTGCTGCATCTCATCGTTGACCGTCTGTTAATCGACACATTTGAATGCACGTAAAAGCGATAACTCGAAAGCATGTCGACTTAGAGCAATAAAATTTGGCTCGTGATCTCATTAAAAGTGCTGTTTTGTGTCAAAGTTCGATCTGTTCGAAAAAAAGGAGTTCAAAAAAGCATATTCCGTTTCTGTATTACATTACGAAGCACAAAACATTACTCTGCGAGACTTTGAAAATAAAAATGTGAGCACCTTTGCTCGTGGTTCATAAGTTTATGTGGAGGAAAGGTGACAACATTTTTATTAGAGACTCTTTAGAGTGCAAGACGATTTAGGGTTGACTTCTCCTGCTGGCTGGGATATTATAAATTCGTTAAAATTGTGTTAGTCATTTTATATGGTGTATCATTCTCTTTTTCGTAATTTAAAAGTAAAGATTCTACTATAGCAATAGCTTTTCTCATTAATAACACCAAGTTCCCTTGTAAAAAAAGTTTCTATTTTACTTGACTAGATTGCTTATAATGTTTGGCAAAGGCCAGAGGATTCATTATTACGAATATTAAAAGCAATTGTTTTTTCTGAAATTCACTGATAGATGGCACCACCTATATACAATCAAAATTTAATTAAAGTTAATAGATTAGCAATTAAACATTTTTTTTTAATAATTATATATTAACAATGCAGAATTGTACGAAATTTCAGAACTTTGGCATATCAAAACAGGAAAATCAATAATGAGATTTCATTTTTAAATGCATGGATTGGACAAAAGTGTGTAAGAAAGTAGAGGAAAAAAAAAGAATATATTGTTTAAAAGGAGGATCCCTAGTATATAATAAAATATCCTCAAGAATATGACCATTGGCAAATATTAAATTGCAAGTAGACAGCTGTGAATAGATTAATCCAATTATTGGATTCAAATTAATTTTTTCTAAACTGTATCTTTGGATTTCTTTTCTTTCAAACTATAGACCTTGATTACTTTTTTAACTTCACTGATCTAATAATTCAAGCTGTAATTCAAATTCAAACTATATACATGTATAGTTGTTTAAACTTTATTGTACTGATAAATTCATGTGAGAATGCGAATTTTTATATATTTAAAAAAATATATTATTATAACATTTCAAAAATTTGTTAATGCTGCTTATTTCAAATAGATAGGACCAGCGTTGGATTAGTTTTTTTTTTAAAAAAAGGACACTATTATACGAAAATATATCAGAGAATTAAAGAAAAATTCGCTTTATTTATTTATTTTGCTATTTAAGATCTGCCTTATGGTTCTTCTGATTTTGTTAAGTAGTGTCGCCATCTATTATTCATTATAGCAACTACTTTTAGCTAGGCCAGAACAGTGATTCATGTGTTCAAACATGCGAACTGCAGACTTTCTTTGAACAAGTTTTGCTCAAATTTTATAGAAATCTACAAATTTTGGTACGAAATTTCATCCGTCAAATAGTTTTTGAGTTATTTTTGTCACAGACAAAAGAACAGACAGACCAATGGGCATTTTTCAAAAATAAGTTTTTCAAAGTCAGAAAGAACTGAAACGTGAAGATTCCTCGAAATCACGAGTTTGAATTTTTTTGATGATTATATATTTTTTCTATATTTCTATTTTTTTATATATATATTTTGAGAAAAAAGTGTAGTATAATTATGCTTATTATTTCAATGCGCGCGGAACAATTTAAACTTAATTACATTTTAGTGTATTTCATTCGTAAAATAAAATCAAAGCACTGAGTGATACAAATCAAGCAACTTGTTCGTTTACTCACTAATAACTATATTATTCTTTTTTCCCTAGTATACTGTCGTCTTTGAAAAAAACCATTAATACCACAACTCCTTTTTTTTTTCCCAAAATTTCACGCATTAGTTAGTTTTAGGCACCTTCTCTCTGACTGAATGAAAAAAAAAATGACAGAGAACTAAAATTTTTGTAACAAGCTAACACCAAATTTTATTCTTCTTAGATGCTGCGGTTTTGAGTTTTGTACATGCATGCGAAAGTGCAAATCAAGAGACAGGCAACCCTTCACAATATTTAATTCAAAATTTGAAAGGATTGTAGTGATCGTAGCGTAGTTGTTAACTGGCTTATATGCTATTCACCACAGTGCTCTCCCTCCAGTGAGTCGGAGGTGAGACGAACGATATGGCTGTTGAGTGGTGATATATTGAGCTGCTGTCTAAATGGGCCTGTACCCAGTTGAGTAATAAGTGTGTGAGTGAGTGGTTGCTGCGTCAAGTAAATCTGACGATTTTGGTTTTGCTGCGTCAAGTGAGTCTGACGACTTTGGTTTGCTGTGGGTAGATGGCGCCACAACAGCTGCTACAAAGGTTGAAGGCTCATCGTCCGAGGTCACCAATTTAAAAAGCATACACACCATCTAAATCTCTACTAACTTCATCAATAAATCTCTGAAAGGTACTTGATGCATTGCACAACCCAAACTGCATCCGAGTGCTCTCGAAGAGTCCGAACGGAGTACAAATAGCTGTTTTATGAACATCCTCGGGAGCAATCGGAATTTGATGAAAAGCTTTTACTAAATCAATATGAGAAAAAATTGTGGTTCCATGAAGTTCGCTAGTAAAATCCAAAACACTGGGAATAGGATATTTGTAGTTTTTGGTCTGAGCATTAAGAGCTCTAAAATCACCAACAGGACGCCAATCGTCACTTCCTTTTTTCGGAACCATATGTAGAGGAGAGGCATAATTGCTGTTGGATGGCCGCATATGGCCTACATCCAACATATGCTGAAATTCCATTTTAGCGATTGGGTGCTAGCCTACGAGGTTTTGCATAAACAGGAGAACCAAAAGTTTCAATATGATGCAGAACAGAATGTTTTACAGTTTGGTTCAATAACTTTGAAAAATCATCATTACAAAATACAGAATGAACATCAGTATTATTAAGAATAGCATGAGCATTTATATATGTACACATATCATTTAAACGACGATTTCTTAAATCAGGTTGCAAGTTAAAATGATGTAGAAAATCTGCATCAATAATTGCAGTTTTAATATCACAAACATAAAAAGGATAAACAAATTGTTTTCTTAAACCTAAATCTAAAGATAATAACTTTTGTTTATAAACATTTATGATAGAACCATTTGCTGCAAAGAATTTTTGAATCGGAATACAAAGTTTATCATTTCTAGTCGCAGGAATCAAACTACAATCACTGCCAGTGTCGACGAGAAAATTTACATTTGATTTTCTATCACGAACAAAAAGGCGACAAGAACTACTGGGCGAGGCGTATGTCGCCGCTACTCCTTGCCGTTGTGGTTTGGCTGATAATTGCAAGAAGGAATGCATTTATGCGCTTTGGAGTCGTACTTCCGATGATACCAACAAACACCATTCGACTGAGAGGAGCTACGCTGTCGAAAGCGAAAGTCAGTTCGTTTACGAGAATTATTTCTCGGTCCGCGACTGGCACTTCTTGATCGGCGTAAAGAAGCAACTTATGCGAAGTGCTTTAATTTCTTCAAGAAGTTCTGACTGAGATGTATTATTTACATTTGCACAGGAATTAGAGCTTGAAATATTGCTTACCTCGGATGGCGTAACTTCCATGATTCTATCCGCAATTTCCGTAGCTTTAGTGGCATTTAGAAGACTAATTGCTAGAAGTATAGACTGGACGGTTTTGGGCAGTTGTTGTAAAAATAACTCCAGAAGAAGAGTATCCGAAATATGATGGTTTTCAGCACGATTTTGCATAACTCGTAGTAAATCAGTCGGCTTTCGGTCACCTAACTATTCGCCGGCAAGAAGACATCTAATTTCTTGAGATTTCGATTCACCGCATCTTTTTACAAGTTTTTTTTTTTTTCAATTGCTTGTAAGGATCGTCTTTGTCAGGACAAGTGATGACATCGCGAACTATAGCTGCTGCTTCAGGAGAAAGGTTAACCACCCAACAGTTGTACTTGGTTGCACTGGCTGTTATCGGTTTCGGAACTGCAAGCTGAAATGTTGCCTCTGCCATTATAAACCAAAGTTGAGAGTCTCCAAAATTAAATGGAGGCATCTTCATGGCAGAATTCTCTTCCATGTTGGAGAACGTGAAACGGAAACAGCTCAGAACAGCAATGGCAGGCGTTGAAAGTTTTGAAGTTTACTTATACGTGATCTCTTTTCCGGGTCACCATTGTGGTGATGCTCATGTAGAGTGTTGTATAAAGCACTTCATCGCTATTAGAAAAATAAACTCTTTATTTCACTAACAACTATCGGAACATCACTGTTTAGCACACGTATACGTAGAACGGAGATTCTCCGGACGAAGCATTAACATAGATTGTATTAGGGAAAGTAGATGGGTGGCGTTTTAGAATGACATGAATGAAAGATGGCGCTATGATCACTACAGGATCTTCAGTAGTACATCAAATTTATATTATCTTCATAGTTTGTTTGTCTTTTAATTATGGTGTTCACATACATGCGAATGCCCGGATAGACAGGTTCGATCGTCAGATGCTATATCGGCATACCAAATTTTATCCATCCAGCTCTTTACGTTTTGTAATCATTGAATTCATTTTTACTCGAACCAGTAGACAGGCATATTTCCTGTGAATGAACTTCATTTAAAATATGATAAAAAAATCTATTGATTTGATCTAATTCGAAAACTTCCAACGGCCCTTAGATAATCTAAATCTTGCCCCCCCCCCTTCTCCTTCAAACTTTCAATAAGTAATTTTTTTTTATCGGTTTCAATCTAACCTTTATATAAGTAACTTTAAGCACCTAATTTCGACATGCTGAAACAGTAAAAGGCTTAGTTACAAATCATTTTATAAAATTTGATTTCAGTATACTGCGTATAAAATATAAACGATTGGAATTTGTAAGTATTTTTTAACAAAGCAGTAAAAAAAGACAAAAATTTCTTAATCAATATAAATAATATTTAATTATAAGTTCGAACATTTTTTTTTAAATTATAAGGTACCACATTTTTTTTTCAGATTATTAAATTACATAATATAAAAGTTACTGCAATTTATAAAGAATGTTACCAAAACAATATTCCAAATTAATTTAAATGTTACTTGATTTTTAATAAAATACGTTCGATTACATGGTCTTTATAGTTAAATGAAAGAACAAAATTAAATAATTCTTGAAATAAAGTTTAAAAAAATCTCGGGGCCCCTAATGATCATTCCCCACACGCTACTAAACTCATGTGGCTGTTAGGCAATTAATTACCTACTTTTCCTACTTAATAATGCTGTCCTCGGCATAGACTACATACCAAATTTCCTTCATCTAGCTCAAAACGTTTTTGAGTTATCGTATTCACAGACAGACAGACAAAATTCCAAAAATGAGCTTTTCGAATCAAGTAGATATGAATCTAAAAGATTCGCCCAAGTTCAAATTCGAATTTTTTTTTAATGAATGCAATACTTTCTTTCTGCATGCTGACAATAAAAATTGCAAAGGATTTTTGACGATATGTTTTGGGGGTTTATGTTTATAAAATTTCCAGAAGATACTTTCAGATATAGAGAAACTTAGTTTGTAACATCCATTCTGTTCTAAAAAGTTTAAAACAATCTACAGTGTCTTCATATTATGAAAATTTGGACACTGTAATTATTCTGCAAATAATACTGCTCTAAACCAGAGGAAACAATCTCCCAGAAATTTTATTGCATACTCTTTAATAAAGGCCCCCGCATAAAATTATAGATCTTGGAAAAGGTCTCAAATGCTTAACAGGGTATTAACGAACAATAAGTACGAAATATTCGTAAATCTTTGGCGTGAATCTAACAGTTTTATTAAATCTATCATGCGAATACATATTTTGTCGACCTACTGAAACTAACATTTGACACGAAATAAAACCGAATTCCATCAATTTAAATCATTTCTTTCTTATTGCATTTACATGTATCAGAAATTACAGACAAACAAATAGTCGCCCTTTTGGCAGGTTTGGTTCAAAATTTGATAAGAATCTAATTTTAGATGCTAAACCTGTATACCAAATTTTATCTACCAAGCTCTTTGAGTTTTTGAGTTATCGAATTCACTTGTAATAGAACAGCCAGAAACATACTTGCATGAATAGATTTCGTTCAAAATGTGATAAAAATTTACAAATTTGGTATAAAAATCGTATATCAAATTTCATTCATCTAGCTCAAAGAAATTTTCGAATTATCTGTGCTACAGACAGACAAACAAAATGCCAAAATTGCATTTTTCGAACTCGGAAATGTCTAAAATGTAGAGATTCGTCAAAATCTCGAGTTTGAACTTTTTGACTATTACAATATTTCCTCTACACTTCTTACGCGAGAAAGTAAAAAACAACATTCGATGTGGAGCACCCTATATTCTCGGCACTGTAAAAACTCTGTCCTTACTTATGTAGATCATCAGATGTTCAGTAGGTCACCTTGATACTTTCACTGAAATCGTCTTCAGAATAACCTTGAAACCACAAGGAAATATAATCTACTTTCCAAGTCCCCGTTTCGACTCTGATGCCCCTCGCTGACACCAATTCGACTAACAGATGACCTCCGCCACCTACATAGGGCAAAATGGAACACCTTTCGTTCGATTTTTCGTTCTTCCGCATGGTTTCGAGTGGAACCTTGGCCAAGAGTAACTCTCCAGCCCTTTTTACTAGATTTCTGCATTCCGCGAGTTTAACGGTCCAGTGATTTCAGCGGTTATTATAGTATTGCATATAAATAATAATTCTCCTCCTTCAAAAATCTTTTGACCTATCTACAAAATTTGATTTAAATACCGGCTAAAACATTCTGTTGTTCGTTAATGTTGAAGAAACTTCCTATTATGAGAATTTAGAATTCCGAATAGGTTTTCAGGGAGGAATTTTCAATAATAATAATAATAATGTTTATGTGATGATTTTTATTAATATAAGGGTCAAAGGATGCATAAAAGAGAAATTATTTAAATATATATGTAACTTTTGAAGAAAAAACATATTATGACATAAATTTTAGCATTTATTAATAAAAACTAGGATTGTTCAAGAGAAAAAAAAAAATGTTATTTTTCATTTTTCTTTGTAACATTACATGTGTAGCATAACTCAGAATGTAACTAACTATTATCTCAGAATTATAATCAAAATTAAAGTGTTTGTGAGTAATATATGAAATTATCTCTGAAATTTTGGATTTTTTCTACAATATTTGCATCAAACAATTATAAATCCACTTCTAGAGAATTCAACCTCAAGTCCATAGTTCATTACATTCTATATAACGTAACGAGCACTAATTATAAATTTCATTTAGATACTTTGAGTACTTTTTGAGATATGACGATACTCGTGCAATAGAATTATGAAAAAACTCGTTCTTCAGACAATGCATTTAAAGATTTTAAATGCTTATACATAAGCATCTCTTAAATGTCAATAGTTTGCTATAACTTGACTTCTACTTGACATAAAGATAAAATAAAGATATCACAGGAAACAAAAACGTATCTACTTTTTAAAAAAACAAAAAAAAAAAAAAAAAAAAAAAAAGGCTAAGTTTTATTCAAATTCATGTTTGCAACTTATTCGGATACCTTAACCTATTAATACCTTTCTAAGGACGACTCGCGCATACATGCACACATGTACATAAATAAACATTTGGCTTTTAAATTGTATTAATCTATTCCCATGTTTTTGTTTTTGTTTGTTATTAACAGAAGGCATCCCATAAAAAATGCATTAATTATATATTTTTAGCATTTTTTCAAGTTGATGAAACAATATTGGTAATATATGTACACAATAGTTTTGAAAATAAAAAAGTCGAACATTAGTGGGTTAAGATATAAATAAAATTACTAAAAGGTAAAAACATTGTAAATTAAGGAATTTTTGAAATAGCGTGGAAAGGCATAAAGATTTTAATTGAAATTGAACACAATCGAGATATTTGGTGGATCCAGATGATCGCCAAAAGAAGCAAGTTAAAAATAAATTAAAGCATATTTAATATCGCATATTAGCGCATCGACAATAATTAATCATCCTACATCTCGAATCACGTGACAAATGCAACTACGCATATCATCTAATTCCTGCAATGTCTCATAAATAAGCATAAATGTATCATCTAGTATCTTATCACGTGCTTTCTGGCCTCCCTGAGTTCGAATGGCCCATTTTTGAAATTATGTGTGTCTGCCCATCGATCTGGCTGTGAACATATTAACTTATACTGTTTGATAACGGATTGTAAAACCATCCGCGCTTTTGCGCATGCGTTAGGATGGGTTTAATTCGACAAAATAGGGGTGAGTGGAAAGACGAAAGGAGGAGATGTTTACATTTAACAATGAAGACTCGCGGTTTTATGAGACGTAAACATTACAGACAATTAGTAATATAAAAGGAAAAAGGCACTAATACACAGTAAAATAGTTCAGAACAATTTTTATTTAATGGAAGGGGAATAAACATTAAATTATGAAGAATAAATAAAAAATTCCTGTTCTTAAAATTTGGTAATTATTTTTTACAAAATAATGATGATGCTTATTTTTTTTATTGTTATTTTGTTATTTATTTTATTAAATGCTTATTTTTTATATGTTATTAAATTTTTTCGGCAATATTTTAATTCCCTGTTTTCAGCTTCTTGGTCACAATATTTAATGATATGTAAAATTTTCATACCACTCTTGAAAGCTTTTTTACCACCTGAACTAGCCATATCAATACGAAATGTTGAGTTAAAATAAAAATAACACAACACTCACATACACGTGAAAAAAAAAAGTGAACCAGAAAGTGTCGAATGGGGTAAATCCAAGGTCAAAAGTGAATACCGGAAATGCACTCGTCGTTCCGCGTCTCACCCCTTAATGAGATGGAATCGTCGAAATGTGGTCGTCTCAGAATCCCTTGACGAACAGTAAATGCTTTAAGTTAGAAGGACAAATTTCGGTATGCTTAATATCAAATTTATCCAAATACTGAAGAAAATCCATTAAGAGGAAGTCTGTTTGCCCAACTGTTTGAATATGAGTTAACACTGTAATAACAAAACAAAGAGAGGCAGATGAATAAAATTTGGTACAAAGACATAAGCCTATACCCGTCAAGAGGTTAATTATCTCTCTTTCAAGCATAAGAAGGGGATAATTTTTTTAAAAAAACCAGTGGCTTAAATAGATTAAATTCATTTTGTGACTACAATAGTAGTTCAAATTTTGGTTTCAATCGAACTGAAAAATATCCTCTATAATGCAAATTTGGTTTTTTAGTACTTGTGTATAAACGTCATTCCAAAGGTAAATTACCTAAGATCACATTCTAATTAGATCTTTTGTAAATATCAATGGCTTATAAAATCCGACGTCAATGACATGCGGTCAATAATACGCATTTACTAGAGAATATACGAGTAATTTCGAGAAAATTACTCTTGCTCGTTTTGTGCAAGTTTTTTAAATCGGAAAAAAAAGAATGCTTTGCTTTAGATTTAACTTAATAATGCTTTTGTAGCTAGAAGAATTTTTATAAATTAGAGAAAGGAAAATTTGTACAGAATAACGTTAAAAACATATATTTTTTAAAACAGACTGTTGGATTCAGTGTTACCGAATTTGACATGTATTTTACTTCTTTGATAATTGTACTCACAAAAAAAATTATTATAATTTCTTGTTTAATTTTAATTAATTTTGTTTGATTTTTTTAGAAGTTTTTTAATTAATATTTTAAATATTTCTTCTCAATAACTTCGAAATATATTTTTGCACAAAAAAACAATTCTTTGCATCACTTTAATATTCAAAATATTAGCTTTATTTACATCCAGAGAAAATTTAATTTAATGAAATTTCCAAAATTAAATTCGAATGACAATACCTTTCATTATTTTAATGAAATTCAATTCGATTACATTTGAATCATCAAATTTTTAAGTCGCATACTTTTGCGATGGTAACATTACATTTTTTTCCCCCTTTCTTTGGTGATTATCTTCAAAGAAGAATTTTCATTTTCGCTTTTACTAGTATGACAATCAGAGGCAGATTTCCAATTAGACAGTTTCTAGAGATGTCAGGTGAGAGAAATGAGACCTTAAACAATTTGAATTAAAAAAATTTACAATCCTAATTGCCATGAATTAATAAATGAAAATACTGTTAATCATAAAATAGTAGAATAGAATTAATATTTTATCAGTCGGTTCTGGTCCCATTATGTTTCACTGTGTTCACTTAGTTATTGGAATGTTTACAGAACCGAACGTCTGCCTTAATAAAATTATATAAAAACGTGAAGTCCGAGCAGTCTAGAATCATAATAGATAAATAAAAACAAATGCATCTTTAAAAGTTTGTAAATTAAACCAGCAGGGGTAATCTCTCTAAAACTTTCTCGTACATTTTCTAATGGAGATGAGTTGTTGCTTTAAGCGCGTTTTTACCCAAATACAACCCAAATTTGATAGAAAGGCACAATTTCGGTCACAAAATCACACACCGCATGTATTTAAGTCATTGCGTTTTTGAGTTATCAGGTTTACACACTTCTGAAAATACAGACCGACAGACTTTCAACTTCTTGTTCGATGTCGCTCAAAATTTGATTGGTGTTTATACTATAGATGATAAATCCGTGTACCGAATTTTAAATATCTAGCTCTCTTTGTATTGTAGCTATTGTGTTAACCTGTATTTGAACAACTGGACAGACGGACTTCCTATGAACAGATTTTACTCAAAATTTGATAAAAATCTGAAAACTCGGTGTTAAGACCTTATACCAAATTTTAACCAACTAGTTCAAAGCGATTTTTAGTTATCTTTGTCCAAAAATATGTTTTTCGAACTCAGGGAGGTCTAAATCATCGAGATTCGACAAAATCTTGAGTTCAAGAGAGAACTTTCTTTGAGTTGAATAGAGTGCTTTCTCTATACGAGTTTTGACGATTGCAATATTTTCTTTATACTTCATAAAGAAAAAGTAAAATGATTAACTTAAAATAAATCATTAACATGCTAAAAATGTACTGAAAGGTAAAACTGTTATTAAAAGAGGCCTGTTTATTAAAAGAGAGACATCACTGCATAGGGCCGCAAAATACCTAAATTTGCATCTGTTGCTATTCGTTTCATTAGGATCACTTAGTTATTTCAATATTTATAAACACTGAACATCTGGTGAAATAATACTGAGTACGAATGTGGATGTCGCGCAGGCATGAAACATAATAAAATAAACATTGACTGTTGCAAAACAAACTAAAAAAAAAAATTCCTCTCAACAAGTTGGAAGATAAAGGTGGATTTCTTTTCGTCTATGTTACTACTTTCAAATTCTTTTCGATTCTTAGACAAAAGCAAAAGAGTGTTGCCTTCCCGAAACAAACTCGCATATCCTCCAATTACACCCCCCATATACATCAAACTGTAAACCTTGGACAAGACCACAAATACCTTGTATATCATATCACTGGCCCTCTGACCCACCCGAAGGCACACGGATAAAGAAAACTGAATGAACAGAAGAACTGGTGGGAATTGTGGTTGAGTCCTAAGGGCCATCACCGACCACGATACAACCCTTCCCGAAGAAAGTATGTCCCGTCATCGATTTTGTGCACCCTCCAGGGTGGCGAGATCCTACCACCATACCGGAAGCATCTCATCCTCTTTTCGAGATGCCCCCCTGGGGGTTTGCAAATACCTTGCATGGTGTTCCCCAACGACATACAAAGCAGTTACAAATTACATATTCGATGATAGTTACACATATCAATACAAAACACACAATACAATAGCCGCAAGACAGCATAACGAGTTTCATCCTTACGTTTATGAATTACGTACATGAATAAGAAAGTTCGGACCGACAGATGGTCGAATACTTGACAGGTTCAAAATTTGATACGAATTTCTAGTTTAGATGCTAAACCTGTGTACTAAATTTTGTTTACATAGCGCTTTGCGGTTTCTAATAATTGAGTCCATCTGTACTCAAACAGCCGAACAGACAGACTTCCTCAGAACAGATTTTGCTCAACATTTGACAGAAATCTACAAATTTAGTGAAAAGACCGTATATGAAATTACATTTATCTACCTCAAAGCGATGCTGAGTTATCTTTGTCATAAAAAACCGACAGACTGACTGACTAACTGTCAGCCATAATGGCAAAAATATGTTTTTCTAACTCAGAGAAGTCCGAAACGAACAGTCTTCATCAAAATCACGAGTTTGAATGTTTTGATGATTAAAGTACCATCTCTGCATTCTGCATATCTTAAAGTAAAAATGAAATATTACATATTGAAGCAACCATAGGCAATATTTATATTACTATCGAACAATTCAGTATTTATTACAAAATAAATAATATAAAAATACAAATATTATAAAAATAACATACAAATCTAGTCTTGTTTAAAAGTGTATATTATTCAAAAGCTTTGCAGATTTTGAAAATATCAAAAGTTTGTATTAATCGGCAAGAGCTGAAAGTTTTATCTCTGCATTTTAAACATATTTGAAGAAATTAACCTTCGTTTGCAAATATGTTTCCTTCAATTAAATGCAAATAATAACTTTTAATGAGAGAAAAGTACGAGTTGATCTTTCGTTTATAATGAAGAAAAAAAACCCGTCTGCCTTTTTAAATTTACATTGGAACTGACCTCTTAGACGCATTTAAATATTTCGATTATAACTATTAATTAGAAAAAAAGGAAATGTATCATCAGATTTTAAAGAAAAGTAACCTTCTGCACTTGTTATTAATTGCATGCCACTGGCAAACTTTAGGCTTAACCTCATGTCATTAACAAACATAGTAAATAGACTAACATAATAACTTTTCCGAACTTTTTTCAACAATTAACCGCTATTAGTCGATTAATAAAAGTTCCCATACTTGGGTAAGGCCATATTTGTTGTATTTTATTACTACAATTTTTTTACCCCCTATATTCTCAGAAATGCGGTAGATATCAAACCAAAGGACCAATAAATTAACAAAAGCTCTGGAACAACAGGTTTCATTTTAATATATATATATATATAAGGAACTAAAAAAAACACGCAACTTCTAGAAATTTTTTCTTTTTTCTTTTTTTTTACATAACGTTGTCATTAAATCGTCTTCCTCGTATATATATATATGTGTGTGTGTGTGTGTGTGTGTGTGTGTGTGTGTGTGTAAGCATTATTTTATGTGAAGCAGAATGCAGGTGTGACAAGCAGTGCATTTGCATTTTTAAGTTCGTTTTATTCTCTTTCGGAAGGCAGGCATGATTATTTACAAGAAGGCGCGGACAAGGCACATCCGCCACAGCGCGGCACAAAAGCAGAAATCGGGAAGAGAGCGAAATAAATTATCTCTCGTCTTATGTAACATGAGACACTGATAGGGAAAATAATTTTTTACAGTACTAATATATTATTAAGATACTGATAGGGATTTCTGACGCATGTCAATCACAAATAGGGGAAACACAGGGATCTTTAAAAAGGAATGTGCTTATTGGACATTTTTCTAGCCCTTCAAGTGGAGCGTGAGAATGTGTCGGCGTTTAGCCGATTCAGCAATTTTATAAAGCTTCTCTTGAATTAATTAAGTAGAAACAATGGAATTAGATCAGGAAATAAAAGAATATTTTAGAATGAAGTTACTATGGG
>JAPMOR010066373.1:368349-395693 GCA_026543865.1 Argiope aurantia
CGAAGTCATGTCAAGAGAACCATTGCAATAGATACTTTTCTTATAGAAGTCTATTTAAAACTTATCTAAAAGGTAAATAGTTGGTTACCATAAAACTGTATAAAAATATGGAACTAAACTGACCGAAAATAAGAGCCTATCAAATGCACTGCTCAGGGACAGAAAATGCCTAAATGCAACACAGAAGCAGCGTTGCAAGACTGGCATTAGTTCCGTAAATGCTGGAAATTCAGACAAAATCAAATTGAATTCGAAATTTAAAAAGAATTTAGGCTATCATTATGCAAACGATAATTTTAATTGTTGCACGAAATCATTTGTAATTTTCCATATAGTAATTCTAAATTATCAAAAGGCGTGAATTGAAAAAGCACATTTGTTTTTAATTAAAATTAAATAAATCACAAAGACAGATAGTTAGTAAAGTCATTAATATTATTTTTAAAGTAATAGCTGGCAAAATCGTAGGTTTTCAACATTCCATAGCCTTAATCAGAAGAACGACAAATTTAATAACTGAAAACGTTAAATACCTTTTCATTATCTGTTTTAAAAAAATCTCAGTAAAAATACTTAATTAAGAAAAAGTATTAATGATATGGCTTAAAAATTTTTTTTAAATAATTTTTTAACCAGCAGGAATGGTCTTTTCCAAACTTTCTTATCATACTCTCTAATAAAGAGGTTATCCCCTTCATTCCTCATACAATTTTGAACCACAGGTAAGATCGTGAAAGCTTTTTTTTTTATAAAATATTGATATTTGGCATAAATTTAGCATTTTTATTGAATCTATCGTGTGATCTTTGACAACATTTTTGACGAATAATCCCTGGAATGTGGTAAATAGAAATCGAAAATTTAATTTGTATGTCTTAGGCCCATTTTTTTCCCATTCCATTTGAAATAAGATTTGACACACAACTACAATTCTAGCTGCAAAAAATCAAATCACCTACCAACTCTGATACATTTCAGTGTTTGGGCTTTTGAATTATTGCGGATACATGCTTATGAACAAACCGATAGAAAATCAATCCCTTGACAACAAATTTGGTTACAAAGTTCAAAGAAATTCACAATTTCAATGTTAAATCTGTGTACCAAATTCCATCTATCTAGCTCTCTTTATTTTGTCATTATCGTTTCTAAGTTATATTTAGATAGCGAGACAGACAGAATGTTCCCTATGAATAGTTTTCACTTAAAATTTGATAGAAAGCTACAAATTTGGGGTAAAGGCTATACATATATATACCAAATTTCACCCGTCAAAGCGTTTTCTAATTATTTTTGTCACAGACAGATATACATACACATAATGCCAAAAATATTTTTTTCGAATTCTGGAAAACGCAAAAGATTTTTTGTATAGAGATCAAATAAAAATCATCAATTACTCCAATAGCATCAGAATATTGTATAATGTTTGCAAAATATTGAACAATTTCTCAAATGGTTGGTTTGGTGGATAAAATGGCAGATGCAGACCTGAAAATTCTGGGTTCGAGTCTCACAGTACATAAGAAGTAACAAATTTGGCCTAAAAAACATTCGAGAAATTCACTATTTTTTAAAAAACCTTTCTTTTCATATTCGTATAAGCTATTAAAATCAATTTTAACAATATTTATAGCATTGAGAACTAATACGGTGAATACTGAGAAAAATATATCACACAATACAATATAAAAATCCAATATATCCCAATAAACGAAAATCTTGCAATTTCTACTGCATACTTTAATATTGTAAAAAAGTATCATTTTCGCATATTATACAATATTGTGAGTTAAATTTTCTTGTAACATAAGTTAATACAAACATTCTTTAACATCAGAAACGAAAAGTACCGGGCTTAGGATACTGATGAGTTGGAAAACGGGAGCCCCAAAGTGAACTCTGCCAATAGGCCCTTGCAAGCATAATCCAATCTCACCACCAGAGATTCGCTAAAATGCAAATAGAAACAAATAATCACGTCTCTACATATTCATCAGTTACTACAAGGATTTACCTTAATCATTTATTTTTGATGAAAACTGTCTTTTATTGTAAAGTATTTTATGGAAGCTCATTAAATCTTATCCACCGATTACTCTTTTTACTTTCTCGTATATGTAGTATTGAGAAAATATTGTAATCGTCGAAAAATTCGAACTCGACGAATCTTCACGCTTCAGACTTCTCCGAGTTCAAAAAACACATTTTTGGAAAATGTTCGTCCACCCATCTGTCTGTCTGTGACAAAGAAAAGTCAAAATCGATTTGAGCTAGACAGGGGAAATTTGATATACAGTTTTTAGATCAAATTCTAAAGAAAGAGAAAATCTGTCTGTCCGGCTGTTCGAATATAAGTTAATTCGATAAATACAAAATGAAGAAAGCTAGATAGATAAAATTCGGCATACATACTTAACATCTATAGTGCAGAAACCTATAAAATTTTGAGCCAAATATAACAAGATGTCTATAGTTTATCTATACATTCAGAAACATGTAAACGCAATAACTCAAAATCGCATTGGTTTAAATACATTAAATTTGATGTGGGATTTTTTTAGTGTAATTTTGTACCAAATTTTTGTTTTAGTCGGCTGGAAAAAAAAGAGTCAAAAATAAAAATTTAATTTTCGGATACCGCATGATAGGGATTAATCGTAAAAAAACTCGCTAAGTTAGATTTAATATGACACTAAAGATTTTTAAGAAAACCTTTGGCATGCATTTTTGCTAAATTCATGCCAAAGGTTAATATTTCGCAACTATTGTACGTCAATTCCATTCAAGAATATGCGAGAAAGTTTTAGGGAGACCACTCCCATAGTTTAAAATGAAGTTGTTGTGTAAGTTGTCTAAAAGAATTTTAACTCCGAATCTTTTCCCGAATGGTAGTGATAGTTTTGCCCAAATGACAATAATGCCAAACGTCCTCCCGCATTGTGGTGTGGTGTGGAGAGGGGGGTGCCAGCTCAGGTGTCGTCCTCGTCAAAATTACGACGGCGGTTCAAAATTACGAGGTCCGTCCCAAAAGAGCCCTAGTTTGCTTTACAACGGGGCGTTAATATAATTAAACTAAACTAAACCCAAATGACAATAAAATAAATATTTCAATCAATAAATCAAATTCTGACTTGGAGAATCTCTTGCAGCAAATACAAAGCTTGACGGAACAACCAGATATGTAATATTCTAATATTCAACAAGAAACCTGTTTTGAATTTCCACCATAGCACCAATTTATTTTAAAATAATGTATTTATTCAAAGGCTTACTGACAAAGCCTATTTTACCTTGTAGCATTACTTTAACTTCAACTTCAACTTCAACAAAAGAGGCGACTCATGGTTATTTGGTAACTCAGTTCACTGCACGTTGTGCTTCATGCGTGCAAGGTTCTATTTTCACCGGGAGGGAAATTCAAACCTTTGCCTTTTAATTAATCGAACGTCTTTTGATATATTTATCAGTATCAGAACGTCTGATATTTATCAGTTATATGTTTTTTTTCTTTCTTCATTTTTTTAAAAACATGAATTTTACCGAAAGAGATAAATGGAGTGTATATGACAGTGATGTACGTATATTTTTTTACTTTTCTTTTTGCACGTGGTATATGTTCATTTATGTTTCTTAAAAATTAATGAAATGTATTTAAATTATAGATGAAATATTATATATATATATATATATATATATAATAAATTTTAAATTTCAGTGTTATATGATTTAATATCTAAAATGAGCAGAAAAAGCTGCTGAAATAGAGAAATGGTGCAATCTTTCCAATATCTTCATTTTGGAAATAATAGTAATGATGCTATTAAAAATTTGACTTGCAGTAGCAAATAGCTGGTTGTTAATATCCTTAATCCTTTACATTCATATGTTTTGTTAAACTTAACATTGTGAAAGGAAGTGTCCATTTCATTTACCTGTCCTGTTAGATAAGGAATTTTATAAAGGCTATACAACAGTAAAAATTCTCACCTTAATTTATATAAATAATTAAAAACTTATAATTATATTTTAAACTTCATAAGTAGTAAAAGAAATCCTTGTATGCATATGTAACTATGCATTTTATTATTTTTCAAAGGGCAAAGGATGAAAAGAATGTGCCAGTAAATTGCTACTGTAGACACATTCCAGACCAGGAAACATAAAATGTTAATTATATGGTAATACTGATCCATTCAGGGTTAAAATTCAAGTCTGGCATTCTGTTTTCAAATGTTGTGGTATGGATGCTAGTGAAGTTATGATTTTACCATGAAAAAGTACAATCAAATGGAGCCATGTTTTTTTCAGAATGTTTGTTTTATTTTCTTGCATTCCTGTCAATTGTGATATTCTTGATAATGAAATGGCTGATATGTAGATTTGAAAATGTTTTTTAAATAGTAAAACCAATGAAGATTATAATATAGGATTTACTTTTTGTATTATTTAAAACCTTTGATAACACCATGGATCTTCTTTAAATCATAAGTGTCATTTTAACGCATTTAATAAACAGTCATTCAAGGGTTACCTACAAGTATTTACTTTCCTTAGAATCTCCATCATCTTGCAGTCATGTTAGGAGGTAAATATTTTAACTGATTATTCAGCTTTAAATTTGTTGCTCCTTAAACTTTTTTTCCTCCAATATTTGCAATTTATCAATTTTAATTGAATAAAAAATCACATTTTAATGCATTTACATTTTAATAAGAAACTGGTATTTTACATATTTGATTTATCAAGCATTAATATTTTTTAGATTGCAACTATTTCTGGTTTTATTCTCCAAATTAGCTGACTTTTACTTTTGAATAAATTTTTTTAAATCTTAAATTTGTGTAATTTTTTAATCAATTCAAGTACATTATACTGGCATTTGTCTATCCAAGACAGGTTTACTCATTTTGCTTTGTGTATTAATTGATGCTGTTAATTGGCAAAGATGCTGTATTTTTTGTAACCAGCCATTGATTCTATATTAGATTGACTGAATATCAATCGCATTTGGCTAAGCTCGCAGTTCATGAATAGTATACTAAACAATCCTATAAAATGAAATTTTAAATCTCCTAGAAATTTACAGATAAGAAATCAGAATCGAGTATAAAAGTTGCTAGAAAAAAAATTACTGCACTATTTTATTATGCTACTCAACAAATCATTATATATAATGTGTGTGTGTTTATGTATGTTTTTTCTGTTTATAAATCCATTGATAATTAAATTATATACAATCAAATCTCTGCAAAGCAATCGGATCATAGACAATCTGTTTTATTAAATCAACATTAAACAAACAAAAAAAGAGACAAACTGTATATGTTTGCACTCTGTTTTATTCATGTTTATATAGTTTTTGATTACATGATTGTGCATTGTATTACTTTTCTTTTTACAGATTGTTTATGATTAGAGTGGTTTGATTAGAGATCATCGGATAGCAGATCTCTCTTTGAATCTAGATCTGCACCGATACAGATCCAACATGGAAGTAGGAAAGCTTCCATTATGCCAAATTTAACATATTGGCTTCAGTTCAGGTATTGGGAAAGGTCTTTCTAAATAGGTATGCGATGCTTTGCTAAGTACTAATTTTAATGGTAAGTAAATAGGTTTTCCTATGTGAATAAAAAGAATATCTTAGTAAACCTTCAAACCTGTTCTGCGCATGAAGGAAATTAATATAGTATTACATTAATTTCCTTGAAAATTCTGGGAAAAAAATCAAACTGAACATTTGCCTTATTAAAAAAAAATGAAAATAGTATGTAGTCTAATAAAACAGTAATTTCAATATTAATTTTGTTTTTTATGTATTGCACTGGTAGATTTTTACATTTGCTTATGTAATAGTACTTAATTAAAAATAAGAAGTTGGAAATCGACAACTGTAAACTTACTGGCTGGCATCTAATTTAATTTTTAATTAAAATTTTGAAAAAATTATTTTGTGATGCACATTTTCTCTCTTCAAAACATTTGTACCATATTTAGTTGTTCTATTTCAAATTTTCTGTCTAGTAGAGTACCATTCATACATTCTGTTAAGGAATAATAAAATTTATATCGATTTCTTTTTGGCACTTACATCTTATTCTGCACAGAATAAAATCTGCTAGCCTTAAAAAGAGCTTTTTTTTATCTAATGAAAATATTTATCCTGTTAAATCCAACAAGCAAATAAAACTAAGAAAACTGTATTAAAAATATAGAATTAAAGATGAATAATGTGAAAAAAAAATAGAATTTTAAGATGAATGTGCTTGCAATTATATAAATAATCAATATGTTGATTGAGACTTTTCAAAACGGGTCATGCACATTAAAAAAATGCAGTAACATTTTGAAATTTAAACATATTGAACTATCTTATAACTATTGTTCACATTCGTAGTACTTTTTCAAAATCACAATTCTGTAAGTATGCTGAATTTATGAAGCAAATTAATTGCTCTTACTGAAAGACGTTTGAAATTATTTCAACTAATTTATTTGTATTTTGAAACTGTTTTCTTTTTGAGTATTTTTGGTACTTGTATATTAATTACATGATTGCAATTAATTATTAAAAAAATTGCCAATAGTGTCATGCAAGTATTGACTATATACGTCAATGATGCGCAGCTTAGTTAAGTCTCTAAAGATGTACTGAACATGGTATATATATAATTGGTATATATATATATATATATATATATATATATATATATATAATATAATAAATAGGTTGTAGAACTGTTGACTTTTAGTTTATTTTTGTTGACTAGCATGATACATTACAGCAGTAGCTATTTCTTGACTTATAATTGTTTCTACTTCTGTAGATTCCTTTAAGAAATTGGGACATTTCATTTTATGATTATTTTAAAATATAAAAGCAGTAGTTGTAAAAGCAGTAGTTGTATTATATAGAATGACTGAAATGTGAAACTATTGAATATTTGAATTAAGAATTATTGAATATCACAATAAAATAGTGGTATTGATAGTAGTAGTAAAATATTAATATTGAATACTACAATAAAATAGTAGTAAAAATTAAGAATTGCTATTTTATGTATGTAGGTTACATTAATAAATTGACATAAATGAAGTAAGCTTATCAATTTATAAACATTCAGGAATTATTCTATATGTAATGGCTTAAATTACTTTTTTTTTTTTTGTATTACAAAAGATATGAAAAAAAGTTCAGGAACATGGATGACAGCTGGCTACCATAAGCATGTTTAACCTTTTATAATTGGAAAAGTTATTCAATGCATAATCATTCACCTAATATAAATACTTGTTTATTGAAAAATAAATATATAAAATTGTTTTAAGTTGGATTCTCCTATTTAATTTGCATCTTTATACCTCTACAGGTATTTTTAAAAATCAAAAATAAAGCATCAATGTTGCACTATCTTGAACACCATCTGAGAATTGCCATGCTGAAGCTGGCTATATGGGATGCTGAGCTACTTCACCTTGATATCTTAGAGATGGCTTATTAAAGTCTTGAACTAGAGTCTTGATATCTAAATTTTAATCTTGATTTGAAAAGCAGTTTTTTCTTGTTAAATTCTTAATTCTGTGGTATCAGTATGTATTAATGTTGAATTTTGTTTCTTTTTTAGTTTTAATGTTATAAAAAATTTTAATATGCAGCTATGAATAATAATGAATTTATTTTTCCAATATTCAATATGTTTATTTTTTTAGCTTGATGATAAAGAGAATTTAGACCTGATGGAGGAAGATGTATGTATTTTTTTATTTTTGTTCAAATATAGCATTTAATATTACATTGTGCTTTTTGATTTCTGATTATTTTATCTAATTTATAATTTATTATTATGTGGCATAGAATTTTGAAATCTGTTTATCTCAAATTCTTTATGAAGTGTTTCTCAAATTCATTATGAAAATATTATATTTAATATTTTTTTTAAATATTGAAATAGTGAAGTGTTATCAAAATTTCAAAACTCTTATATCGAGTAATGAGATGAAAATCGAATCTAAAATTTCATCTTAATAGCATGTACATGTGTGTGTGTGCATATCTTACAAGGTTGAGCCAATATAAATAACAACAGTATTGACAATATTTTCATTCCATTTTGTAATATGGTATGTGTATGTTTCAACTGATGTCATTTTTGAATGTCATATTTTTGGTGAACTTAGAAAACTTTGCCAACAATAAACTCATTCTGAAGATTTGAAATGTTTGCTGCATGTGTGTGTTTGAGAGAGAGGGGGTATCTGATGAAACTTATGTTTGTAAGTTTCAGTATATACCATATTCAAAGTATGGCACTGTTTGTTATCAACACTTTTTCCTGGTAATCTTCCAGAATTGGCTTTTGTGAGTATTAGGGGGGAAAAAAATTAGCAGTTTTTTTCCCACTGATTCTTGAAATTTTTTTTTTTTTTTTTTTTTGAGTAGATTTTTTGTTTTTGTTCATGCTCAAACAATTGTTCTATAGGTTAGAGTGAGGAACTCAAGTTTCATTTTCAATGATAATTTATTTCAAAATTTTCATTTTTATTATTATGATGGTCTATTAGATTCTGATATTTTCATATGATTTCATTTTTACTCTTCACTCAGTTTTGCGATCCATTTCACACTGCCTTTGTAGCAGTAGAAACCTTTATTTACGATTTCATATGCAAAGCATGACTAATATACTTAGGGTTTGTCTCTTAATCAATTATCATGTGAGAATGTTTTTGTTTGAGGTTTTTAGAGCCACAAAATGTGCAAGTAGAAAAGTGGCGATTTATCAGTTTTTCGCTTTTAGGGTTATTAGAAAATGATAAAGAAGGTTGTCACATTTGGCGACTTATCGCCAACAAGAAGTCACAATTTGACATGAATGTCCACCATGAACCCGATTCTCCTATCTGGCCAATAAAAAGCAGGGTCGTAATAGCTTATTGTCCGTTGAAGCACAGATATAAGAACGGTAATAAACGTGAAACAGGGAGGGGTGGAATCGAAAGTTATATATGCATTCTTTTCCTACATAACCATCCTAGACTTCAATGTACTTTTCTCTATGGTTCATAAGTCTTTATTATTATTATTATTATTATTCTATCTGGGGGGAGGAATCATTTTTGGTTGTATCTGTAATCATTTTGGCACCGCATCAATGGCTTCTTCATCGGTTTCGAATCTTCCTCTTAGCGCATTCTTCAATGGTCCAAACTTATGAAAATCGCTTGGAGCCAGGACTGCACTTTATGGCGGGTGTTCCAGCTCTTCGAATTCCAACTTCTTTATGATTTTGACGGTCCGTTGGGGAGAATGTAGCGAGCGTTATCTTGTTGCAGAATACTTTTTCACAGTTTTCACGACATTCGGAGCTGATTACAGCTTTCAATATAGTTCGTAACACATCACAATAGTACCGATTCAGCAGTTTTAACACCTTCCGCAAATAAAACAGGAAGCACTGACCGCATTTTCACCTTGGTGTAGATCGATAATGGGACCACCATATTTAACTGTGGTATGCTCTAACGACTAATACGAGAATAAGAATGACATGTTGCATAGGAGTTTTGCCAACTACTCTAATTCAGCGCTGAATACTAGCAGTGTTACCAAACCCTGGAAAGCGAAATTGAAAAGCCTCTTTACTTTTTGACTTTCCCTCGCAAAATAATTTTAAAAATTTCAAACAATGCAAAATCCAGTTTATGCGATATTTTCGGAAGATATCAGAATAAGAATTCAGCTTAATTTTTTTTAAATTTTTTAAGTCCTTCTGAGATGCATATTTCTGTCCTACAAAATATATACATGTGTATAATTTGGTATCTGTAGATCAAATGTGGAAAACCGGTATGCATACGCATACTTTCATCTTTATTATTAGTAGAAACAGGGAATGGGATTGCTTAATATTGTCATCCTTAGTAAATGGGGTTGAATGTCCTGTTCTTTTTTCATCTTTTATGCTTGTGTAACCACTAACTGTTAACTGCTTTGCACTGTTTAATTTATTGATAATAATTTCGCTATAGTAAAGCATTGCCCTCATGGTGCTGACGGATCAGGGTTGTAATGGCACCTGAAAAATACAGGAATTTTAATTATCTAAAAATACTACACCTTCTCCTTTTCATCCAAAAAATAAAATGCCGATCTTTGTGCATTGCATCGTATCCACAGTACCAAAAACGAAACTGTGCAATTTTGGAAACCCATCCCTTTTCTATTCGATTCGCTTTTTTTTAGTATTTATTTTAGAACTCTTTTTGCTGTATAGATCAGTCTAATGAAGATGTATGAAACTACTATATCTACTACTATACTATAAATTTCTCCGGTGGGAATGGCAACATTCAATCGAAAGCATCGCGGTGATGTCTACTCATTCACACGTGAGTTTATTGAAAAGTCTGTGTATTATTTGAAAATATTATGATCTTATTCAGAATAAAATTTTTTTTTAAACAAAGAGCTACTCAAAATCCGTTTTTTTGTACAGATTGGAATAGATAACTTTGCTGAATGGGTTAGAGAAATTCCGCAAAATCTGTTTGCTGTGTACAGCTCCCTTTGTAAGAAGACAATAAGCTTAATATGTGAAAACAGGGACTTATTATTCATATTAAAAGAAGGAAACATACAAAATTGCATGCCAGTTCAAAAAAATTCATAATCGCTATTAGACTTTATCCCTTTGAGCTCTGACTGCCCGATATCGCCCCATTCGACAAGGGTTTAACTCAGGCGATTTGGGGCGGTTAAACGAGTTTAAGGGGTGAAAAGTATTTCTCGACGAGCATTAATTTAACCGCCCCAAAGCACCCGCGACAGGCCCCTGTCGAACGGAGGCGGGCAGGGCTCATAGGGTTATATCTAAAAGGAATACAAGAGATGATATGCCTAATCCGAAAATGTCAATGTCCGAAATCAACAACAATACAACCAACTTGCAGATAGTAAAAAGTGCAGGTCTTTATTGGCTTGTCTTTGTATAATGGATTGGTTTCTGGTCTTCATTTCATAAGGGTTCTTTTGAAACCCTTGTCTAATAATCTTTGTATGGCTTCAGAAATGAAGCACCATTCTCAATAAATAAATTAATATTTCTTTCATTTATAAAAGAGAATCTTCTGTATTAAGAGACGCAATAAAACTTTCATTTCTTCTTCCATTACTTTCATTTCTTCTTCCATTTTATCAGTTTTTTATTGCGCTTAAATATCTCCAATTTTCCATGTAGCAATATTTTAATTTTCTATAGTTAAAAAGTAATATTTTCCCAGGACTTTATGTTTTGTTTTAGAGAATGGAATGTCTTTAAACATTATTTGAAGAACATTATGAATTATCTAATATTTCTGTAAAGTGCATTTTTAAAGGTTCTAAGAAAATTGAATGTGTATCAGTTTGATAATTTAAGAATTTGCTCATGGTAAACTATGTATTAATTGAAAATGATTCTGATTTTGAGGTTAGCTCAATTTCTCAGAATTGAAAACAAATATGATAAACGATTAAAAAAAATCTAATATTTTTCCCTTATTCTTATAGACTTCTTTGTGTTCATATCAATATTTACAATGCTTAATAAAGAAAAATTATCTATTGGAAGCCTTAACCCTGCTGTGGGATGCTCTACCACCAAGTCTGAAGAAAGGAAAGAAACGGGTAAGGTTTTTCATTTTTAGTATAAAAATAAAGACTATTTGAAAGTATATAAATATTAAAAGTATTGCAACAAATCTTTTTTTTAGTTTAAACATGCATTCCATAAAAATTTTCAATAAATTGTATGGAACCTGAATGATTGCAAAAGTAATTGTATGACTCATTTATGATTTACTTTTTGTTTCAGCGATATATCATTTTTATATGAAGTGCTGCTTCTTGAATTGCACCTCAACAGTTAATTTTAAATGTTTTGTGACTAGTGTATACTTCTAGCTTGAAATTTTTTTAATGAAGCCAATAAATGGACTGGTAAATCAATCACAAGTTCTATGTAGTTTTCTTATCCTATCAGTCATATTTGTAATATTCTTGATATACTAATATTTAAAATGAATAAAAGCTTCCACACTTTTGTAGCCAAAACTCATAATTAATGTAAATTCTTATAACCACTATAATTCCTGTAGGAAAATCTACCAATCAAAGCATGACAGTTTGCCAGCAGCAGTGATTGAGGGCTTAAGTTATCACATTTGTGGAAATTGCTTCATAGAACTCTATATTTGCTGAGGTAAAGCTTGATATTCTGTCCAGGGTTTCTAGCATGTTAATGAAATTCAAGCTTCAGAATTTATTCAACTTAAGTTATATAGGAATGGTAGTTACTTCAATTTAGTTAGAAATCTAATTATTGATTTAATGTTAGCTTTGCATTATAGCATAAATTGGAAATATTTATCTACCTTTTAATAGATTTTGAAATTTTATATTCGAATGGATGCCTGTGTGAATAATATTGGTGTATCAGTAAATTGTTTTTAGTTGGAAGTGTGCATTTAAGAAAATTTCACAACAGATGCAGTTGCATAGATCTAATGTTTTAAAGATCGTCTTTATAACATCTTTATACCTCTAAAATAGGTCAACAATAACAAATGATGCCGACACAAACGTACACAAGCAGTACACAGCAGCAAAACAACAGACTACAAGTAGTAGTCGGTAGTAGAGAACCACAACAGCACACAAAATGGCCAGACGGAACTCGGAAGGAAGAGGGAATCTGCATAGCTAAGATCTCTCCAAATGCCTGCTATTTTCCAATGTCTCCTCCCTTTAGCTGTACTCAACTACCGATTAAATCATGACTGGCTATTCCACACACGATTCTTCTTTCGACTCTGCTTTCAATACTCGTTTCCAAGATTCAACACGGCTCAATCCACTAATCGCTTGAGCTTCTCTCAACATTTGCGCTTCATTGGATTAGTCCAACTATAGTCTGTATATTTTCTGTAGGCAGTTCAAGGTCACATTTTCTACCGCTCTACTGGTACTAGACAACCAATAATGCGGTAGAAAATGTGACCTTGAGCCGCCTACAAAAAATACAAGACTATAATTCATCGTTGACTCACTATACGACTAACTTCGGAGCAGGGCACAGAAATTTCTAGAATAATCAAGCATAACTCGCCTCCTGTTGGTCCTATCGCCAAAATTCCAGAAGATTCTAGTATTGTCCATTTTGTTGCCAAGCTTGGAGGTAATTGATCCGACATCCGATCAGCATCCAAAACAGCTGCTCGTAAACGGTCTTTCCTTCGATGAAACTGTGATGGAAAGCAACTTTACAGATTTGTAACAATACATTGCAGTTAGGGGAATTGTTATAAGAGATCAACAATTTGTTAGTCCTGCCAAAAAAAGAGGGGGGAAGCACTTCAAACATAGTAAAAAGGCTGTTTAGAATATCTAAATGAATAAAGAATCTTCTGAAGAAAGAAACTTAAGGACTCTGACTGTTTCAACAGAAAAGACAATTATTTGTACTGTTTTATTAGTTTTGATTCAAAATAGAACAAAAATTGTAAATAATTAACAAATATTTAACAAATTATATCTAGATAGAATTTAAATTTCATTTTAAAACGGATATTTGACTATTAAATATTGTAGTTCAATGATTTCATTTCAAATGATATTATTCCATTTCAGTTATTATCCTCAGTATATGTAATTGTGTTGGCCATTATTCAAAACATAGATGTATATAATTTTGTGATACTGTTTGAATACTTATAGCCTGAAAGAATTGTTTAATCTGTATATTTTCATTTTGTTATTTATTATATTTTATCTTTAAATTTTTTTCCAGGTAACAAAAAAAGAAGCTCTGAGTATTATATTAAAAAACATAAGAAAGCTACCTAATTTATTAAACAAATGTGACTCTTTATTAGAAGATAATAAATTAAAGGATAATAAATTGAAAGAAATTGAACTTGAGTATGAATCTTTATTGGATGAAAAGGAACTGTTAACAAATACAGAGATATTTTTATCAAAGGAAAGGGCTCGATATGCAAAGAAAGGTAAGCTGTTGATTTCCCTTTTTTCTCAATCCCTGTACGAAAACAAAGAAATGTTTATATATTGTTCTGATTGACTTTTTAAAATCTTTTAGCAAACATGTCCTTGTTATTTAATATTTCATAATATATTCTTATAAAATGTTTTAACATGTCCTTGTTATTTAATATTTCATAATATATTCTTATGAAATGTTTTAACATGTCCTTGATATTTAATATTTCATAATATATTCTTATAAAATGCTTTAACATGTCCTTGTTATTTAATATTTCATAATATATTCTTATAAAATGTTTTTTTCACTTCAAGGTGCAACTATAATAAATATGAAATTTATTTGGAAATTTGAATTTTTAAAAAAAACTGAGTTCTTATATTTGATCCCATTTAAAGGCAATGAAAAATGTAAATATATATATATATATATATATAATATAACCTAAATTACCGTTAGCTTTGTTTTTAATAAGCGGGAATCACAATCGTGAGCTTAAAATTTTCCTTGTCTGTTGAAGGTATGTTCTTGCCTTTTTGTTTTTTCTTTGGTGTTTTTTTATGGTATTTTGGTTTTATTGTTATTGTATTTTTACTTATTAGTGGTTTTTCTTCTAATTTGTCGTTTTGTGTTTTCCTTTCTGTTAAAATGGTATATCTCTTGGGCCTAATTTCAGGGGGGTTTTCGGGTCACGAAGGAATCATTATTAGACTTAATTGTCTAATTTTCCTTAACAGAAAAAATTCCTTTTTTTGAATCCCTGCCTGAGGGTGACCCTTGAAAAAGTCTTCAGGCCAGATTCTTTTATTTCATATTTTTTATTGGGTTTATTTGTTTTTCCTATTAACTTGATTTTTATACTTTTGTATATATATATATATATATAATATGTTTACATATATATGTTTACATTTAATTTAAAGGACTTTTCTCATAGAGGAACTGACTTAAGCACTAAAATTGATTGCTTAGATGCATTAGTGTTCAGCAATGTCTTCTCTCGCAGTATGCATCACGTCAGTTTCTCTTGGGGATTAAAGAGAATCTTCCATATTCTGTATTACAAAACTCGGTGTTATTTTTTAAAATATTTTATTAAAATGTCATCTGCAAAAATATTTCCATATTTTTTTACTCAAACACAACCCAATCTTAATGTTAATTTTTTTTTCCGTAAAGTTTAATTTCTTATAATGGTTTAGTTTTAACAGTTACATTGCTTTAAAATTTTATTGCTATCTTAAATATTTGGCAGAGTATAGGCAAATGGTGTATGTGCCATTAAACCAAACCAAATATATTGGTTGGAAACAGCATGTCTAAAACATAAATTTGGTTTCTGGATACTATTAAAAGATCCCCCCCCCCTTAAAAAAATTCTGTAAAAATCCTAAATTGAGGCCACAATATTTTGCAACTATAGTTCACCCATGTCATGCAAAACATTCGTGGCTTCATCCAAAGTCCATAATTTTATGTAGAGAGGAGAAAGAAAGCATCTTTATTATGCAAGAAAGTTCTGCAGTTTTTGCACTAATGTTCAAATTTTCCCCCCCTTAAATACTATAGACGACTTGTAACATAAGTGCATTATTTTAAAGCAGATTTTTTCATACGATTTTCAAAATCCACATTATTTGAAAAATCATTGTTTTCATCAATCCCAGAAATGAAAACTCCACAGCTATTACTAATAAATGGCTTCTTATGTTTATCTGTAAGTGTTATGTCTTATTATGTTACTCTTTTGCATTGATCTTCCCTTGTTAACCAATAGATTGCCATCCTAAATTTATTTTAAAAAATTCAATATTGGAACAATTTTAATATTAGAAATGAGATTTTGCTGTGAAGAAACAGAAAATGAATGCAAACACTTTCTTTTCCATAATTATAATTTTAGCGTAGTTGCAGGACTATTCTTTGGAGTAGTTTCAGTTAGAAGTAGTTTTGTTTCTAGGAATCTATAAAAATTAAAAACTCAAAGGAAACTTATGAAATGTTATCTCTTATATTACCACAATACATGTGTTTTTCACCCTCAAAGTGTAGTGAGAAAAACAAAATATGCTTTTTAAATATCTTGCCTCTTATATAAGAAGCGTTCAAAAAGAAATCAGCCAGATTCTGGAATGTGCAAAATGGTGACAGAATTGTAATATCATTGCGTGTATAACAAAAACGTAGTCCCAACAAGACCACGGAAGTTGACAGCGTTTCACGGATGCATACCACATGACTACAAAGCTAGCAGAAGCACACGTCAATTGGCTGACGCGGCGTGCACGTCGTAAGCAATGAAATGAAGGCATCAAAGGACGAGCAAAGAGGTGTTTACTGGCAGCGGAAGGAGTAGGAGGGACGGATATTTAACAAAGAATGTCACAAGTGTCGGGTGAACACTGCATGTCCTTTGCAAGAGTTAAGGCATGGTACAAGCACTTCAGGAAAGAAGAGTTGTCTCTAGCCAATGATGCACGGTCTGGAACACCAAACAACATTATCGATGATATTGTCCAACTGGTTGATGGACTTGTTACCCACGGCTGCAGAGTGACAGTAAAACTGAGATCAGAAATTTCCACACCATCATTTTTGGAAGATTGAATTGCTGCAAAGTGTGTGCCCAATGGGTGCCGCTAAGTCTTTAACCTCAACAGGGAGCAAATCGAATGGCCCACTGTCTTGGTCATTTGCAGCGCTATACCAGAACGAAAACCACTTGGCAAGACTCATCTTCAAACACCACTCGGCCAGAGCCCCTTGCACAAGTGGTGGCTGGAAATGAGTCTTGATGTCATTTTGAAACAGAATCGAAACTATAAAGTCTTCTGTGAAAGCAAATTCTGGATCACCACCCCCAAGAAAATCCAAGATCATCCATACGAGTCCAGGAAGGGTTATGCTGACATTCTTCTTTGACGGCCCCCTTCTGATAGACTTCTTGCAGCATGGGACAACAGTGAATGGCCTCAAACCTTGATCACCCTTCGCCAAACAATCAAATCAAAATGACTGGGTTAGCCTACCCCTAGATTCATTCTGCTCTACAATAATGCAAGGCCTCATACGGCTAATAAAATCACGACACATATGCAAAAATTCAAGTGGGAGGTCCTTAGTCAACTCCATACAGTGTAGACCTCTCTTCCTGTGATTACGCCATTTTTGGTCCCCTCTGTGGTGCGAACGATTCACCTTGGGTGACAAGGTTGACAACATAAAACAGTATGTTCGGAACTGGTTCACAATGCAGCTCCTGGAATTTTACAAGACAGCCATTCACCGCCTTGTGTCACAGTGGGATAAGCGCCTCTTCTGCAGCCAGGGCCAATATTTTTGTTATGCAGGTAATGATTACTGTTCCTCGGCCTCCGGCACGTTTCTTTTTGAATGCTTCTTATATTTTTTCATATACAAAGAGAAGATATTGTAATAAAAAAATTTAAAAAAACGAACTCAAGATTTGTATAAATTTTCATGTTTCAGACTTCTACTGAATTTGAAAAACACATGGATTGACATGAACATATGACAAAAAAACACATTTTGGAAAAGTGTCTGAATCCGATAACCTCAAACACTTTGAGGTAGACGGATGAAATTTGGTAGGTGTCTTTTCTCATAATTTGTAGATTTCTATTAAATTTTAAACAAATTCCATTAAGATGAAATACAAGTCTATCTAAATACTCAACCATCATGTCTGTCTGTCTCTATCATTTCTAAGATATATACAAATCTTAGAAATGAAAAAAAAAAATACTGATGATTTAGCACCTAATACTAATTAGATCTGTAGAAAGTTATAAATCAAATCCATTGAAACGATGATCATCTGTTTTTATGCAAAATGCAATAACTCCAAAATACAGTAGCTTGAATAAATGAAATTTAGTATAGTTTTAACATCTGAAGTGTAGGTGTTCGTTAAATTTTGAAAAAAAATCGGTCGAAGGATTTACTGTGTACTGGTTTGTACATATGAACATGATATCAACATGCAAGTTAATGTCATGCATAAATCAAATTCAAATGAAATTTGGTATATGATCATTTTAAATTGTATTTTTGTTAATTTTGTTTTTAGTCATTGAAAAATAAAGGCATCCAAGATGTTAGTTTGAGTTTCTTCTCTGTATTATGAAGCACAAAATGCACATATGTGGAATTATGAAAATAAATATCTTAGCACTCCTGCTGTTCAAGGTTTTGCTTACATTTGCAGCTTTATTTTCTGTGGGTAAGGCAGAGGAGTGATACTTTTATTAGAATATTCGAGGAAGTTTTAGTGAAACTTCTCCCACTGGTTCTATTACTTAAATATTTTGTGTATTTTAAATAAACTTAAAACTAAAACAATTCCTATATATTCATTACTAAAATTTTTATCAATTTTATTTGTTTTTGTAACTATTACAGTTATTATTTCTTAAAAATAAGTAATTAGAAGAAGCCATGAATTTTTTTTTCTTTTCTTTTTTCAGTTGCCGAAGCAGAAAAGAAGATAGGCAATTATCAACGAACTTTTAAACGAATTAAATCATTGATTTTTGAATTGGATCTGGAACTGAATTCGAAAAACAGCCACAATTCAAGAACTTTAAGTGAAGAGAATCATTTTATTCATTTTGGAAATAGGAGAGCTCGTCGTTTAATTTTACGATTAAAACGCCTAGTAAATACTATAAGCAGTTGTTATTCAGACATCTGTGGTGAGGATGGACATTCTGTTCCTTTTCTAAGGAAAAAGGAAACTAGAAAGGTATGCCATAGAAGGCCCCTAAAGCATTATAAATAAACAAAAAAATGTAAAAAATAAAAAGAAAACTGAATAAAAAAAAATTTTTTTTTGATCATGCTGAAATCATGATCAATGCTTTCTGATCATGCAGTATTTTTCTAGTTTTGTCTATCTTATAATTTACTATTATAAATATCATGGATTCCTGTTCTATTAGAATCCATGGCTTATACTTAAGTTTCCAAACCGTTAGAATAGCATTGTCATCAAGAAAATGAGAGCATATACAAAATTTAAAACCACTAGCACATCATGAAATTATTGAAAAATTTATTACAAGCTTCCATTCTTACAAATTAAAGTTAAATGTGTATATAACTGTAGATACACCTACTGGGAAACCTGCCCTGTGCATTTTGCAAAAGTGATAATGCATATCATACCTTTTGGATGATGTGGAAAGTGGTGCGTTTTAATCATTAACTGATTCCAACTTTTACTTTTTAATAGTTGTATGTAGATGAATTGCTATATGTTTGTAATGTGTGAAAAATAACTTTTCTGTGGAATATCATGTAGAAAAGAAGTTAATATGTTGATACAACACTGCAGAATTGCTTTATTACATTAATGTCTGTGATTTATTTTATTGTTTAGAAAAATTATGTCTAGGTAAACTTGTTTAAGAATATTAATTCAAATACTTGTATACAGCATGTTCCTTAAATCACTTCATACTTCAAATCACTTACATGGTCACTTCACTTCAAGATGACGGTAGCTATAGTCATGAAAACGGTGTCTAGATACAATAAAGGTCTTATCACACGGGCAAATACCGTCTACACTTTCGTGGACAGTTTTCCGTTTATACCCACAGGCAACCGGTCAAGCAGGATTTTCGTCATCGTGGACTGTTTTCAACCGGCTTGAAAGTGGAACGATAGTGACGGAAGGATTGTTTGCAAACGAAATGCAACCAATCGTGCATGGCTTTGTTAGTGACGTAGTTGCCAAGAATGGCGCGATTGACGCCAATATGAAACTAATTTGTAAACACATTTCCGAATCACTCCTTAAAAGACAACAAAAAGTGTTCTATGGTCTTCTATAAAAAACGGGTTTTGATCTACTTTATTCATGAAAAGCCGGCTATTTGGAATCCACTGAATATTCATTATTAAAGAAAAATGTTACATGAAGAAATTCGTACAATATCAGAAGATGAAGAGATATTGACATCTGTAGATAGTCATCAAAACCAAGAAAATTTATATTCAGAATTTGAAAAAATTATTAATGTTTATGTGAACTGTATTTGATCAGATTAAATCTTTAATTTTTTTAAATAATGATAGAATTTTTGAATTTCTAAAATATGTAATTAACATCTTCCATACCGTTGAAAAATTATTTAATTTCTATGCTGTTGTGAAAGTTAATAAGGATCAAATCATTTTCTTACTGCTGAAATATTGTTCAGCACATTATATAGTACATTTAAGGGAATTGCAGAATATGAATGATTCTGTTATTGTTTAATGTTTTAATTAAAAAAAATAATAGTGAAGTTTTTACTTTTAAACTTAATTGCACATCCAACCACAAAAGCATATTTTTAAACATATTTCTGTGTTAAATTTGATTTTTACAATTTAATCTATAAAATACTAATGCAGATACATTATGCACTATTAGATTTTTTTTGTACTTAAACCTGTCATTATTACTGAAAAATTAACAAAATTGATATAACAGCAATATACACTGCGTAAAAACAGGACAGAGTCTTTTTGCCAATAAATATCTCTTATTTTCTCCTAACTACCAGATATTTATGCAGATTTAGTTTAATGACCCTTGTTTTCATTTTAGGCAAAAATTAAACATCTACCACTAATATTATTAAGAAAATTAGTATATATAATTTCCGATGCGTAAAAAAAGTAGGACACTTGCTAATATATTTAATTTAGTGAGTTGTTCTTTATTTAAATAGTGATTTTGTACTTTGTTTATCCTTTTCTGTCAAAAAAAATCTAATTTGTTTAAAAGTTACGTTGTTTCTCCGTTCTCAGAAATGCCTGAAGGAATAAATACCTTTGAACGATTTGCAAAAAGGGCAAATTTCCGCATATCAAAATGATGGTAAAGGTGTCCGAGATTGCTCAATTGTTACAGGTGAGCCCCAATACAGTTTCAAACTTTATCAGAAATTCTTATAAAAATGGAAATAAAAAGACTGGTAGACCGAAGAAGTTAACACCACGTGATGAAAGAAAACTTGCTCGTGTGTTGAAGAACAAAGGAAGTGTTTCAAAGGCAAGAAATCAAGCAGGACTACTTAATCATGTGACGAAACAAACAGTTTACAACTATATTAAAATATCTAAAAAATTCTTTTTCAAAAAACGGAAACATCATCCTAAGTGGAAACAAGCTCACATTGATAACCGTTTAGCTTGAGCAAAGGAGCAATTGTCTTGGACTACAGAATGGACTTCTGTGATATTTTAAGATGAAAAGAAATTTAACTTAGACGGTCCAGACAGATATCAGCACTACTGGCATTGTCTGGGGACTGAAGGCGAATACTATTTAACACGACAAATGGGAGGAGGGAGTTTAATGGTTTGGTTGGGTGTTGGATACGGAGGAAGGACAAGTCTGGTTTTCTTAAATGATAGGCAAAAACATACAGACTCTTCAAGTGCTGAATTCCGAGCATTTTCCTTATGCCTCTGACATGGGGAGTGAAGAGTGGAAGTTTCAGCAAGACGGAGCTTCCATTCACGCCGCGACTGGAGTCAAAAATTGGTTCTTAACAAATAATATGGATGTTTTACCATGACCCCAAAAGTCCTGACCTTAATATAGTGGAAAACATCTGGGCAATGCTAGTTCGTCGAGTTTATGCTGATGGAAGGCAATTTGATTCGCAAACTCAGCTTCAAGAAGCATTGAATGACTCGTGGGACAATTTTTGTCAAACTGAAATTCAAACTATACAATTCACTTCCAAACAGAATATTTGAAGTTATAAAGGCCAATGGGAAGACCATTCCTTATTAAAGTCACTATTTTTTCATTCCTTATAATGCTGTCCTTCTACGTTTTTTACAAAGTTTCAAAAAAGAGACACTATTTTTGTTGCTATTAATATTTTATGTTTGAACATCATAATTCTGATGTTAAAATTGTATTTTTGAAATATTTGTTAAATGTTTCTAATAAAAAATTTTAGTAAAAATATTTTTCGGTTATTGTTACAAAATCAAGTGTTCTACTTTTTTTACGCAGTGTATCCCAGGATATAATGTATGAACAGGGATCTCACTAACGAAATTAGTAAACTACAGATATTCACCAAACAGAAAAAGCAAAGAGCGATAAATTTGCCATAAAGTACACCTGTGTTTTAGGTTTACTATACAGCAAATCCCCATATGACGTCACTACACACATTTTTCTGTGCGCGTTTGTCCACGAAAGTGTAGACGGGATTTGACCGTGTGATAAGGCCTTAAAATGGTTATGGGCAACACAGGAAGATGACTGATGATATCACCTGTTGGAAAGCTCCGCTGTCATAGCATTGCTGAAATAGAAACTCTTTAGGATGAGGAAAATGTCAACCATCTACCGATTTAGTAGAAAGATTCCTCGTGCACATTAAAAATGAGAACAATGTTTTTTTTAAATACAGCTTTGTTATTGATTTCTAAATTTTGTAAAACGTGGGCAAAAGGGAAAAAAAATATTTTTTGATCAAAATTTGACCATGATATAATTTTTTCTGTGGTAATAACTCAAATAGCAGGTCGCCGACATTGCAGGAATAGCTATAAAATATTACTGTTGCCTATTCTAGCACACAAACTAATATGCTAAGAAATGTGTGCGATTAAATTCAAGCAAAGTTCGAAAGCTGCATTGTAAGTGATTGAGAGCACCTTGATTTTATATATATATATAATATGTGTGTGTGTGTGTGTGATTTGTTACAAGCCTTTCATGTCTCTTCCCAGCACGGTTAGTTCCATCACTGGAAAGACCGTTTTGCGATCAGCTCTGTTGAATGCTGATTGGGTGTTGCGTCAGTGATCTCAGTGCTTAGCGACAAAATAGATATTGCAGGAAACTTCCAGAATTTTAACAATTCATCCAATAAAAACCGAGTTAGGTCTGATTGGTCCCGAACCTTCTCGGCCCGCCTCCCGGGAACTATAAAGGCCCGCACTTTCAAGCTGCAAGGAATCATTAAGAGCCATGGAAGGAGACGGTTCTCCGACGATGATATCACCGATATAAGAAATCTTTACCTAGCAATTAGAAATTCTAAAAGCGCAGAAGAAATATCCCAGTATTACGCTGCCAGATATTCAGCAAACTGGGCAGACAGATCCACCCCAACAACAGCTCCCAACTCAACACCGCCAAACTCTGATTGAAAATCCTATTTCACCCCAACCTCCTCTTCAAAGTCCTAATTCAGATGTCACCATGGAATAACCTATATCACATAAACAGATGAATTCCAACCTGTTCCATCCAAAAAAAAAAAAAAAAAAGCACTGAGGAAACATTCAAAATCAGCGCGGAAAACGCCTACTCCCACCTTCAAGAAGAAACTGAAAAGCCACCAAAAACAATAGCACCAATCAGCCTAGTCATTAAAGAAAATTTCAACCTAATCCTACAAGAAATAACGAGGAAACATCCAGAAACAGAAAACAAATATCAAAGAGGCTACATCCAAATACTACCAAAAACAGAAGATGCCAGACAAGAAATAATTAAACTCCTCCAAATCAAAAAGCAAGACTTTATCATCAACGAAGCCCCTGAAGAAAGACCCATCAAAATAATCATCAGAGGACTCCCCATCTACTCCAACACCGACGACATTAAATCCGAACTTGAAACCAACAACTACCAAATCCAAAGAATCAGCCAAATGAAGAATTTCCGATCCAGAACCCTCCTCCCCCTATTCCTTGTAGAAAAAGCGGAAATTACAAAAACATCTACAATCTAAAAAACCTTTGTTTCCTATCCATCAAAGTTGAACCCTATAGAACCAAAAAAACAGCCACCATTTTCTACAATTGCTCAGGTTTTCACCACTCAGCCAGAAATTGCCATATCAAACCCAGATGTATAAAAGGCAACGGAGATCACACCACCTGAGACTGCCACCTAAAAGAAAAAATAGAAATCCAAGTTTGCATAAACTGCAAAACGACCGGACACCTTGCAGCCTCGTAAGGATGCCCTGCAATCCCATGAACCCAAATTCCAACAGAAAATCACCCAAGAAGATCCTACGCAGATGTCGCTACAAGAAGTATTCCCAAAAACATTGAAACTAACCCCCCAAGAATCCCAGAAACCATCTCCCAACGCCAAAAACTCAGATGCCCATAGTCTCCACAAGCCACTTCAGCAAGCGAACTCGATGACATAAAAGAAATGCAAAACCATCTCAGTGACATCAGAGAAATAAAAGAACTCCTAATAGAATTCCCAAACATCCTTCAGACCATCAAATTAAGTAAAAAAGCTAAAAACAAGCGAGAAAAACTCCTCATCATCCTAGATGCTCTCCTCGTTGATGACCCTACATCTAACTGACCACGCCCACCGCCGAGAACAAGACTCCTGATTCGCCCGCTCCTACATCTCCTCAATGCTAAAAAAGACGATGATCCTTTCCACCCAACTCATTCAAGACCTTTTTCCACTTCAGTCCAAACCATGTCGAGAAAATCCCCAAGTTATAGCCGATCGGAGTTGGCGCCCTCCGGGCGCCGGCACTCCAAATCTTTTCCCTTGTGTCCTTGTGTGCTGCAAGGAATCAGAATTGGAGTTGAAGACAAGAAACGAGTCGTAGAGAGAATAACGAAACAACGGCGGAGTAGTCCAGCTTTGTGTGGAGCTCAAGCGATTGCTGCACTGAGCTGTGTGCCGAGTCCTTGTGCTTATTATGGAAGCAGCATCGAGTCCTGTGAGGAGTAGCCAGTCGTTTAGTAGTGTGTCGGCACTGGATACAGCTAAAGTGAGGAGACATTGGAGAATTGCAGCCGTTTGGAGAAATCGTAGAGTGAAGCTACGAAGATTTCCTCTCCTGCTGAATTCTGTTTGGCCGCTTTGTATGCTGTGGCTGTATTTTATTTTGTATTGTATATTTTCTGTCCCTGTACTTATTTGTCGTCTTTGTGTTAGTGTCTTCGTGTAAATAAAAGTCGTTGTTTATTTCTTCTAAAGGACTGTTTATTTCTACATCGACCCTCAAATCAAAAAGAACCCTGCCGGAAGAGTAAAATCCGTAACTATATATATGTAATTAGTTCTCACTCAAAACATTTCACCACGTCATAGCTTCATATATCGTGTGCAAACAAATTTGCATTTGGATCGTTTTATGCTTGGCATTGATTTGCATAATGTGTCAACTGATAATTTTAGTCTTATAATTTACATTTTTGTGATTTTATCGTGCATTATTTTTAAAATAGGAATTCTAATTCCGGAGTTTGCCACTAGATGGCGCTATAAGTGATTGCGTTAGGCCACGCATAGTCGTTTTATTATGTGTAGAAGGCACTTGAATGGCTATAGCTCTCACCGATCTGAAATTCAGGAGGCAGTGTAATGGTTTTAAGCGTTCACCCTGTAAATTAGAAATATTAATCATGAAACGAAGGTTTCTGTGTTGGTAATGCTCGGCAGACTTTAGCCACACCATTAAAAAAATATGAGAAATGTATGTCTGTGAAAGACATGGTAGCCTTCAACAAAAATAAGATGAATAAACCTTTATCGGGTTTTTAAATCACTGATTGCCTATAAGGATAAAGTTTGGTGGAAAGAAACAGTAATGGAAAAGTGACGATTCCATTGTGAAGCTGAACAATCGATTTCTGTAATGCCAGATTGCCAGAGAGGCAAGCATTGAACACGCTGCAACGTCCTCTGAACTAACTTTTTAAAATTTAACCTTTTTTCGATCAGATTTTTCTTACTTTTCCACTTTGCGGTCATGGTATCTTTCGTCACTATGAAAGATTGACCATAAATGAAAGTGGGATCCCCCCCCCCTAGAAAATCGTAAAAATAAGATAAAAATGAACATAAATTAAAGAAGTATCAATGGGGTCAATTCATGTGACGTAAAAGTCACATGTCATGTACTTCTTGCGCATGGCATTTAAGTTTCATCCGCGCCTCTTTCGTCAATCAGTCTGCCATTAACGTTCTCCGCCAAGTATGAAGCGGATTTTTTGTTTACATTTGAAGTCACAATTTTTGAGTCATTTTCTTTTCTCTTATTATGTGTTAAAAGAGAAAATACAGGTGTGCTGATGGATGCTTTAATGCGAAACACAAGAGTGACTGTCATGATAAAATGTTTTCTTATTTTCCTTTCAACAATCCTACCTAGGGTTGGTATCTTTGGTATAGATTTTTTCAAGTCTTCGAAGTCGTTGATATGCTTCTATCATTTTGAAGAATTCATTCAGTGTGTGTTCATTTATTAAATCGTAAATGGAATTCCAGTAATCGCAAATGTTTCAGTAATTTTTTAGAAAAATTCTTCGAAAAAAAGAAATCGGTAAGCGATTTGCCAACAAAAACAATCAAACAAAATCGTGAGAGCATTTCTAATTCACTTTATTCACATTTGATGAAATTTCTGATAATTTTGAATATGCTTAGAAAGTTTTAAAATGTTTATATGAATATTACACTGCATTTTCTAAAAAATCTTATCAAAATTTAATTAATGTAAATAAACAAACTCCTGCTGCAAAAATAACAACTGCTATAATGCTAAACTTACGTGGAAGTGAATAAATTTCTTAAAGATTTATTTAATAAGTGAAATCTTTACTAACTACTGAAAATTGAATTTTCTTATTGACTGTTATAATATATATATATATAATTGATGTATTTTATTAAACGTGCTCTTAATTTGATAAATTGAATGCTATATATAAGAAATATATACATTTAAGTTTTGAAAACGCATGTCATTTAATTAAGTATATAAATTAGTTAGTATAAAAACCATTAATTAACGTCAAATAATTTTTGCATTTGATTTTTAATTTTTGACATTATAATAAAATGCATTATGAGGTTTTACTTTTTTATTATGAACCTTAAAGTTTTCTTTATCTTTTAGTAATTCATGTTATTCAGTTATTGCTGGGTAATCATGTCTAATAACAAAAGAGCAAAATGGATGGTTCCAGAAAGCATTATTAATAGTTTTCCAATTACATTTACAGATTTGTGATGGATTCAAAGTGAATTTATATCAAACAACTTTTCTATTGTTAAAAATGAAATGTCAATAGTTTATTGTATTTAAACTGAAATTGACTTTTATCATAATATCATGTTATACCATTGTGCACCTCAGTGATTTCTGCTTGAGTAAATACAGGTCTTTTCATTGAAAATCAATTTCCATATCAGCATTTATTATATAATTTTTATTCCCAACTTCATTGCAACATGCATGTCTCACTTTTTTTTTCTATTTTTTT
>JAPMOR010066373.1:396258-407920 GCA_026543865.1 Argiope aurantia
ATATATATATATTTGTAATGTGTAAATAAAAAATATGAAACTGTAATTTTGTTTGTTTTCCTTTAATGATCTCTACAAATTAAAATGAAATAACTGATTCATAAGTTGCATAGATTTTAAAAAAGGTATCTATATCTTTTTTATTTCATTATTTGAAACATAATTTATTCAATATATACTAATTTGAATTTCATGTTCTTTCCTCTGAGCAAACTGAAAACATCAAAGTCTCAATATTAATAAAAATCATTATATAAGAAAAAAAATGTAACAATTTTATTAGTAAGCTTTAAAATATTAACTTATCTAATAATAATAATTTGTTTTTGTTGTTGTTGAAAAGAACTATATTTATAAGATTCAACATTCAATAATATTTAAATAATATGTAAAAAAAGAACATATGTAATTTTTCAAAAACACTGCCATAGTCATTTGTCAAAATGTATCCTTTGGATAAAATAAGGGGGGGAAGGAAAATAAAGTAGCACCAAACGAATTAAAAAGCGATGTTAATTAATTATGCAAAAACAATAATTCCATTGAAAATACTAATTAAAATTTTAATATAAGAAATAAAATTATATAACTAAGAAAATTTGGAAAAAATAATTCAAAATATTATCTTTAAAAAAAATCGGAAGTTTTTAACAATTGATCGGTTAGCGTAATATTTACTAAATATTGGTTCCGTCAACGTTATCGGCGGACATCACGACATGCGCAGAACGGTTGAAAATTGAACAGAAGCGGTTTGTTTGGTACCTGACAAGTGACCGTGAATTGACCCCATTGAAGCGATTGGCCGCACAGTCCTGGAAAGTTCACTCCGCAGTTAACTAATTAGCTGATTTGAAGAAAAGAGCAATCTCTTTTTTTTCCCCATTGAATTTAAAGGCGCCAGATCTGCAATCAGAGCAGACCCAGTTTGGAGTATTAATCATTTTTTTTCACGCCCATTCAAAATTCATTCCCTCCTTCGTTCTCTCATTTGTTATTCTCTGTCTCTCTCTCATTGGATGTTAATTTCGATTTCGATTCAAGTTACAAAGAAAATGAAAACTTTTATAAGACAACAATAATTATTAATCTCTAGTCGCTTCAGGCAGCCAATTTGTTTGTCGGTATTATTGATTGCTTTTAATTTCAGATAAATCGATTTTTTTATAATTTCATGTTGCCAAAATTCAGTACATATTCATATGGCAAGTTGGTATCGCTAAAGAGACAATTTTTAAGTGTGGAAAGGATATAAAATTTATTGTGGAGTAATATTTTCGGAAGTTGTCTTGGGAAAAAAGGCCAAAATTCATTTTAATTTTTTCGAACTTCTAATTAAAATTGTTTAAAAAATCATTCCCAGAAGCACATTTTTACTCTTCAAGGTATAGGCAAATGTGGTAACTATTGTCAAAAAGTCTGGGGTTTTGAGCTCCAAAACACACACTTCCTTCTTTCTTATTAGTATATATATGACAGATAACATATAAAAAAAGAACATTGTAAGCCATTGCACACCTTATTTATTTTTCTATAGGTTTAGTTAATGCACGAGGCCAAAACAACTGCACACCATCCAACCCAGTTCGAAGTCACACGCACTTCCCAACTTTACCATATGAAAGAATTTCTTTCCTTTTTAACCATACGGCACCATGTAGCCCTTGGTATTTCTCTTTCCACATAGTACCTATGGACGTATTTCTGGTATTGTTTAAAGGCAATCTAAATATATGTCTAGCACCGAATTTTAATTTTGGTTGAGATTTTATTTAATATGTTTTAAGAATTTTCTGATGCAAGTATTTTTGAAGATATTTAATTTCCGTTCTTGTAATTTAATAAGTTTACAAATTTCACTACCGTATAGTAGTTTCATATAATATACTGATTATTTCATATTCTTGAAAGGCAGTCAAATACATATATGGATTTGAAATTATAAATTTTAGCTAAGCTTAACATCTAAACACTTACGTTTCTAGAGCTCATGTGGCTAATTTTCAGTTTGGAATAGATTTAGTTGAACTTTGTTTCAAAAGAAAATACTGTACTAAAATCAAATGCAAAAGGAATATAGATGGCAAGAAAGGCATATAAAGTTACATTGAAGAACCAGAATAATGGTACACCTGCTTAATATTGTTTAGAGCTGCCACGAGCACGCAGAAGTGCCGCAGACTACTTGACATTAACTCGATTAATGTCTGAAGATATACTGGAGCAATTTATACGGTGAATTCCATAAGGCAATCCCAAATTTATAAGAGTGCGTTGTGGGGAGATCTCTTCTGAACAGTACATTGACCTAAAGCTTCTATAATAGTATAAGTTATATGATTATTAAAATTTCAAGCTTAAACATATTTTGCTGAAGAAGTTGTTTGCAAGTTATGTAAAAATTTGATTCAAAATTTTAGCAAGTATTAATCACTGCTAACCAGTTCGCCGCAAAAGGCGGCAAATCTATACTGCTGATAAAAATAAATGCGTGTGTTTTGGCGCTGTACCGGACTATCAGACTATAGATAATCAACATTGGCACAAATATACCCAGGTGAGTTGGAATGTGCACCTCGGTACCATTAAAATTTTTTAAATTAAAAATTAAGATGAATTTTAATATTTTTCCACGGTAATTTCTGAAAATATTATTGCTCAAAAATTATGCATCTCTAAAATTGAAAAAAAAAAATCACTTTTTTAATGATACTAAATTATTAATCGTGTGAATTTTTCCTGAATTTGTGGCATTTTTTTTTTTTTAAATTTCTCCTAATTTCCAACATACATTGTTGCCCTGAAGTTCAGATCGTTTTCATTGTTTCATCAGCTATCTTATCACATGATTTTCTTCCATTGTGGAAGCTAAAATAAAAATATTTTGCTTTATATCTGTGTTCTTTACAAGGCGGACAAAAATGTGAAATTTAGAAAAATGAATCGGATAATTTTAATAGTGTTAATGTTATGAAATTTATCATTAGAAAAAAAATCATATGCATTGTGAGTGAAGCATATGTAAGACCATTGAAATAAACTGGCTTTAATGTCTGATAATTTGCTGGAATCTTGAACATGAAATTATGTCTGTACGATTTAAATAAAATTAAATATGACAAATATCCACGCCAAACTAACTAGTCTCTATAAATCATAGCTGAATGTATCTCCCTCATTGGTAAGTAATGAATTCTGTAACATTATGTGATCTTACGCTAACAAGGGCGATTTAAAAATCAATGGAAATTAGACGTACATCCTATAAAATTTAAACCAAAGTAGATGACTATTTACACTTTAAGTTATCATATAAAACACTCTTTTGTAATAATTATTTCAAAAATTTCAAGATGAAGTAAAGTTGAGCAAAAGTATTAAAGTTTAGCATAATTTTCTATTATTTAATTAAATATTTTAAGAAATATTTAATTCGAAATAATAAATAGCAAAACTATCGAATTTACGTAGGTATGGACCCCAGAACGGCATGTGCAAATTTCATGTAAATGTTTAGTGGCGTAAAAATATTTTGTTGAGGAAATCATTACGATATGTTTCAGAAAATATTTAATTTTTGCAGCCATTCATTCCGATGAAACAGCTGGTCGCTAAAGACGGCTAGTATACCAAATGAAATGAACATAAAGGCACTGTATAATCGCTTTCACAAAGTAAAATAGAAAATTCTACGTTATATTTTGAATTCAAAGATAAGAAAGAAAGTAGTTTTATAAAACTGAGGTATTGGAGGAGATAATTAAGGATGTATTACGAATAAAATGCTGGCAATATTAAAACATTTCCAGGAAATATTTGATGCAATAATTCTAATTGGAGTAATTGTTCATTAACAGTTAAGAATTTAATCATGTTTGTGATTCTTTTTTATGATGATAGATTCCTAAGGACATTTTTATAGGAATTATTAATTTTTATGGCGAATAAAATATGTTGTTTGACCTTTTTAAATCATTGATTTGATTGGAAGCGAATACCGTAAAGATATTTTACGCCATTAAATAAAATTATCGGTGCTTTTTAAAATGAGAGGATTTTATTTGCAGGCGGAAACTAATATTAATCGGATTGGAGATTATAAAGTTATTATTGAGAGTGCGACAGGTTTTAATGCATCAGCTCATTTGGCACCAGTCCAGTACCATTGGAATATCTGTAGAAAAATTCTTCAAAGCAAGAATTCACAATTTCGGCTTTTTCAGAGGATATCTCTTTCGAGCTCTAGTCCAACTTTTCTCGGCCGTCTCTTTGAACTAACTCTGGTTACTAATTATAATCGAAAGAATGCAAAGCTTCCTCTCGTGGAATAAAATTACCACACTGTTTGTAATAAAAATATTACACATTTGTTTTTTTACCTAGAGTTCAATATTCTTAGAAAATATTAAATATTTAAAGATTTTTCTGATAACACTAGAATAATAATAAAAAATTTCATTATGGAAATAATGTGGAAGTTAATTAGCAAAATAAAATTCCATTTATTTGACTATAGAACAGCACGAGGCTAATATTTATGTTGATGAAATATTATTTGGAATAAATATCTTTTGCTTGTCCGTATACGAATTACACTGTGCAAAGAGCCACAGTCTTCAAATAAATTAATAAATTCAATGAATTTTTACATTTTAGATCACTTTAAATCCGAAAGACATAGCATATTTCAAATTACATCCGTTTGTCTGCTAGCACATTAGTAATTTTATAAGAGACCGAATTACAAAGATGAAATTTGTTTTATGTTTTTTTTTCATCAAAATCATTAATTTAAATGAAGTTTTGAATAAAATTGTTTAAAAGCAGTCTATCTATCTTACAACCTTAATATATGCGAACGTAATAAAAAAAAGTACGATGAACAGGGAAACAGAGTATGATGAGCTGTTGCCAAAAGACATTCGTAAAATTCTAAAAGAAAACTTAAAAAGCCGGTTATTTTTTCTTTCATAGACAAATATTTATTTGGTTTCATTTTTTATTATTAATGAAAAATTAATTATTCAATTATCCCCAAAAATTCTTTAAAACCTTTCTGATGTTTCTGCATTTATGAACAAAATTTGTGGTATTAATGTAACAAATGTTATGGAGGTTTACAAAAACAGTGTGGTTCATTTAATATTTTTAATTGACAAACATTTCAAACGATAAAAAGGAATTTGTATATCATAATATTTTATACAAAAAAATAGTTTTTATGTTAAAAATTATACATGAAAGATTTTAATCCGGAGCATGTCAGCTAATATAAAATTAATTTCCTATTGAAAAATATTTTTCAATTGGTGGGCAGTGGTTTTGTGCTGACACATTTTTTCAGTAATAAAAAGCAATTATTAATGCAATAACTTTAGTTTATTTTAAAATAAAGAAATTAAAAAGCTTCATAATTCGGTCAGTTTTTATCATAGAAGAGTGCAACTTTTTTTCTTTGTTTGTTTAAAATGATATTATGCCAAGACTATTTTACTATAAATGGCTAATTTCTACAGGGGACTATATAACATTTGAATTTCATAGTTTTTCAGCAATGCATATATTGATAAATACAACTTAAAATATAAATTTTTTACGTCATTTAAAGCAAGTACCGTTGGAGGGACACATTGTACTCTAATGGTTTAGAAATTACTTATTGAGCCACGATTAGATTGGTCCCTTTGTATATATGTAGGACTCAGGAACCACAACTATTTTAATTTTATGGACATTTAATATTATATTTGAAAGGACAATTACACAAATCTAAATTATATGAACATTAATAGTATTTTGACGTTTGCCAATTCATCAGTTTCGTCTCATATCCGTCTTGGCTCATCTACGTCTCATTTCACAACCCCTGATAGTCGGGGGTTGTGTCTATCGGGGGTTGTGGTTGTGCTCGTTTCCGTCTGAGTCAAAAAAAAAAAAAAAAGTCAACCTTCGTTGGCCAGCAGGCGGCGCTCTTCATTTGAACGCCACGCCGCTTCGACAAATCACAAAGTCGCAGTACTGGCACTACATGTATATAAAGTTTTACTAATTAATTAATCTCTTGTGAACAAGATATCTCGAAGAGTTTTGATTGGAACTGGATAGAAGAGGAATATGCTTATAAGGAGGGTGAAAATCTAGGCTGAGTTCGTAGGTGAATAACCATAGGAGGTTGAAATTTTAATTTCCTCCGAATTCCTATTTGCGATTGAAGATATTCGTAGAAACATAATTCGAATTGGCATTTTAATACTTCGAATAACTTTTATAAAAAAAAACTTCGATGCCTGTTTTCGATAGCTTACCAGATAGGAGTTGCAAAGTATTTTTCGATTCCGACTGCCTTTTAAAAGTAATTTTTGAGGCTTTGTTGGGAATTTTCTTTCACTTTCTTATATTCTCATAACGGCCACTGTTATGTAATCAGAGATGGGAGTTCTTTGTACTTTCGAGCAAATGGAATTCTACCGTCCTGCTTCTCCAATAAGAATCCTTCTCCCTCTTATTTTCATTAAGGTTTAAATCAAATATATAGTATTCTCGATACTGGTCCTTCTTTAGCTTAATATGCATAGGTCTGAAGTCACTGAAAAGGATATTTTCAATTATGGATAAAAACTTAGATTTCAAATATCTGTTAAAATACACGGTTATCATACACGGTTTAAAAAAAGATTCATTCTTGGCAATTTTTAGAATCCTAAATTATTTTTTTTTATTTCTAGTCGCTTTGGATTAAAAGACGAGAATGTTTGCACACACAATAGTTTATTTTAACATTTAAGACGAGGACGATACATTAATGAAAAGACAAAAAAAAAAAAAATACGTCTGCAGCACAGTGAGGCAATAAATACAGAATTCTTTTTACAACAACGTTGCCATTCACAAAGAGAAAAATTCAGTGGCAATTAGGAATAAAATTGGTTGCCAGATATAATAGTGTAATATAAAAATAACAAGATACACTGGAATAATACGCAAAATATAAAATAATTATTATTTAAATACAAATATTGTCAAAATACAAATATTTTGTTTGCCAACGGATTCTAAAACTTCCGCGCTTTTGCGAATGCGTAAGGATGGGTTTAATTCGTCAAAATAGGGGTGAGAGGAAAGATGAAAAGAGGAAATTTTTACATTTAACAGTAGAGTAAACTCGGATTACTCGCGGCTTAAATTAAAATAATAAGATCAAAAACGGCACGTTACTCAAATATAAGTGAAAAAAAATTGAACGAAAAAGTATGTAATGGGACGGCAATCAAGGTCACAGATTGACGAATTTCGATAATGCGTTCATCCTTCCACACCTCACTCTTTAATGAGATAGAATAGTCGAAAAGTGGTGGTCTCAAGATACAGAAACGAACAGTATCCAAACAATTTCCATATCTGGAATGAAATTAAGAAACGTTTCGCTTATGATAAGCATTGCGTTGAATTTTGTTGTGAAAAGATTCATAATTTCAGAACTATAAATGAAATGAGATTCCGGGAATTTTGCTATTTAGAGTCACTGAGACAAAATTTTTGAACCGGTTTTTACTGAAAACTTTAAAGAAACGTTTCCGAAACCACTCTTCTTTTGAATTAAATCATCAAATAAGAAATGCAAATATAATGCACTTTAGATTATTGCAGTGTAGCCTTTCGTCTAGACCATATAATTTAAATTTTTCACATTAGAAAACATAAGCCATTTCAATTTTCTATTCTTGCCGCTTTCTTTCCGAAATATTTTAGATGCATTTTCATGTGATTTTATTTTAAAACCAGTTTTCGAATTATGTGATAGTTTATTAGCATTTAGAATTATTAATCTCGTAGATCTTTTAACGTGTATAACTTTCGATGTGTTCAGTGAAGCCTGAAGAAAAAGTTCTAATAAAATCAATTAATTGTTATATTTAACTTTCCTAGGCAATTCTTTTCTGCTTTTCTCAATTTCAGGAGATATTTCTAGACAAGTGAAATGTTCAGAATGTTTCAGAATTCGTGAAACAAATTTCAAGGAAGGTTTCAACTTAAAACTTCTGACATTTTAGGTGAGTTCTTTTTTGAAATATTATTTGTCAAAATGATTCTCATGATACAACCAGGATCAGATTATTAAATAAGTAAAATAGGCAAATGCCTAGGAGTTCAACAACATTAGAAAGCTCCGATCTCACGAGGATTATTATTATTACTAGCCGCCTTTGGCGACCAGCCGGTTCGTCAGTATTATCGCTCGCTACAATTTTCAATTAAATATTTTAAGTAACTGGTCTCTTAATAGATTCTCAAACAAAACATTTTTAATCTTCAAATTTTGATAGTCATACTAAACTTATACTGTTGTTTAGATCGTTTCGTTCAATTTACTATATATATTTTGCTAATTTGTTGTCATTTCCGGTAAAACTTCAACTTTAATTTAAAATGTAAATGATGAAATTGCAATTAATATTAAGATATTTTTTAATAAAACCAAGCGTTTTATTTTATTTATCATCTTTATTGTTATTTATTAATTATTATTATTATTGAATGTGAGTATTGCAAACAGAATCGCTCGGTATTTAAGTCTTATGTTAACTACAAAATATTTTTCATAATTTATGTAATATCTCAAACAATAATTCAACAAAAATTTCTGGGATTCAGCATAAAATTCAGTTTTTAGTTTTGCTTTCAAGAAGATTGAAATGAAATCAATAATAATATTTTGTTCCTGCCTATAAATATATTTCAAAAATTATGAAGTCTAAATTTAATGCAGTAAGGTATCATATTCTGAGAAATATTCTGGACACACCAAATTTTAAATAAATCAATGAATGTTTCTATTTTCCACGATCAACTAAGACTTATTTATGAAGTTTTGAATATTAAAAACTTAAAAAACTCAACATTTTCATAATCTTAGGCCAATTAATCTTGAGAAACCTGCGCCCTGATTGACGTATTTTCTTTGAAACGATCGATGGAATATCTAAAATTATCCTTTTTTTATTGAATAGTGATATTCAAATTTTCATAAATCAGTCAGTTTAAGTGATTGATTCAGTTCATTGGAAATTAACTCTTTTTATTTAAAATATTAGTGTTTCAAGAACATTTTGTTATTCGTGATTTCCACAGCAGAAGCTTTATGTCAAATCAAAAATTCGTTATTTATTAGAGCCTTTATTGAATCAAGTTACATAAAATATAATCATTTTCCATTTAGACCATTTTAGCAGATCTGTGTCTTACTAAAGGTTTACAAATTAGCTGTGTGGCCCTGATTTGAATGGATATCCTGTTCATATTAAACAAAACTTGCCTTAAAATAAAACTGTTTTATTGGATTAATAATATAGAGAGTGTAAAAGATCACAAAATAATGTTTCTTGAATTTATTTTTTAGAAAAAATAATATTTCATATTTGTTTCATTTCCGACAGACACGTGCCGAAAATTATATTTTTGCATATTTCATTTCCAAAAAGATTTAATTTATTTTTAATTGGAACTTTAATCAATGTGATGGCAACACTTTGAAAAAAGCGAATTTTTTCCCATGAATGCGAAACGTACTCGTGCAGCTTAAATTTTATTTTTATTTTGTACGAAAAAAATTGTTGAAAAATATAGTTAAAATAGTTATTGAAAAATTCATTAAAAATAGAAATTTAATTTTAATGTTAAAAAATTGGTATCTTTTAAAAGATAAATTTTTGATCTTTAACTTCATGTAAAAATCTTTTTTGTGCCATAACATTTTCGGAAGTTATAGCAGAAACACGCCAAAATTTCTCTTAATTTTTAAATAAATAAAATTCTAATTAAAAATTCGAAAAAATAACCCCCAGGTGCACATTCCCGGCCTCCAAGGTATACACGTGCCAAATTTGGTAGCTGTAGGTTGAATAGTCTGGCCTGTAGAGCGCCAACACACACACACACACATTGAGCTTTATTATAAGTATAAATATAGATTATTTTGCGATATTTCCAGAGCTATTTAATGTTGCGTCCTTTCCACTATAACGGTGTGCCATTGAGTTTATTCAAATTAAAATCAAGTATTGTTTAAATTAATTTTGGAACATAAATTAATCTCTAGTAACATTCTTAATTAATTACTGTGCTTTATATCATGTTATTTTGTTATATATTCATGGTCTTGACCTATCTGTATAGATTTGTTCTGTCCGTTTTTGTCGTTGAAATATTTCGTTTTTCATTACCTTGGAATTGAGCTATGTCTATTGATCTATGTTTAAATAAGTCAATCAAACTTTAATCTTAAATAAGTAAAAAAATTAAGAAAATAGTAATACTTATTAAGTAGTAAAAATGCATATAAATAAAAATATAAATGATCGTCATCATTTAAATCGTTGCAAAGCCTTGCTGCATTCTGTAGTCCTATATATTAGACATGAAATAAAGTAGAAAATCATTTGAGCAACGCAAACGAGGAGAGATATTCGACAAACAACCTGACATATTCGAAGAAACTACGATAGATAGATTGTACAACGTGCATCTCAATCAAGATGAATGCTTCTTTCTTCTATTGGTAAATGTGCCCGGTCCAATTTCTTTCCAATAACTGACAACCACTCACTAAGTAATTTCATTTGCATGCCATTACTCCATTAATCTATTATGACCGGAGGTTAAGACCTTTGAGTTTAAGAACTCCGCAGTATTCCCCTCGCTAATGGTGTTAGACATACTACTTTGAATGCATGTTGAGTTCTTAATTTATTGGGGAAAGACCAATACTTGGATGTATGCATTAACATGCGTACAATGCATAACATCCAAATCAAATTCGTGCATTATTTGCAATTATATTGACCGACTCCTGTCTTTAATTTGAAAGATTAAGAAACAGAAAATGGACAAAATAGCCAAATTGTCGACTGCTCCAATAAATATAACTTTACCAGCGCGCGATTAAAAACACACACACACACACGTGTCAAAATGGTAAATATAGTGGAATCTTGAGATAGAGAAGAAACTCCACGCTCTCAAACAGGCTCTTTTACCGTCTTGCCCGTCACTAAAAAATAGAAAAGCAGATACCCTTTTAACTGAATTGTGCATTGGTCACACTAGATCCACCTCTTTTACTCGGAAAACAACCATCAATGTGTTCTCGTATGCAACTGTCAAATGGCTATCTATCATATTTTGTCTGAATGTTCATGTTTCAGTGCTTACCGCTTGCGATATTTTCAAATGCCTATAATTTCTTTATCATCTTTATTTGGCAAAATCCCTCATATTAATCTTCTTGAATTTTTAAATTCTATATAATTTTATTATCTCATTTAAATTTTGTTTATTTTTTGATAAATCTCGTTTATAACCATTCTTAATAAAAATTTTATTCGCTCATATTTCTATGATTTTGTCTCTCTGTTTGGCAAAGCATTGTCAACATCTTGGCTTTTGCGCCATACAAAAGAACCAAACCAACAAAATCCAACAGAATTATGGGAGAAATATAACAGATCCACAGCGACGAGTGATCGGTTATAGCTAGTATACAGAGAGACCCAAAATTCATACTCATTTTCTTCTTTATACGAAGAAGCTGAAAATTTTTTAGTTAGTTTATAATTAAAGTCCCGTTTTTTAAAATTTTAGTTAATTTATAATTAACGTCCCGTTT
>JAPMOR010066373.1:407930-420711 GCA_026543865.1 Argiope aurantia
GTCCCGTTTTTTAAAATTTTAGTTAATTTATAATTAACGTCCCGTTTTTTAAAACAACACTAGGGCTATTTTTGGACGTACCTCATAATTTTGCACAGCTCTCAGATGAGGAGGATGACACCTGAGCTGGCACTCCTTCTCCAAACTTCCACACCACATCAGCGGGTGGACGTTTGTCTCCGACAGATTTAATGTGCACCAGACCCGCTTACACGACGGTTCTTCGGTGGAATTAGGTTTCTAAATTGAAGCCCTGCAGTTTCAAAGCTCAGACCTTACCACTAGGTCACAGCGGCTCAAAGGCGCTGGGAAACACGATATTTTGATAACATACGCAAAAAATCTGAAAGTGAGCGCCCCTGCTGTTATCAAAATTTTAACCTTCTAAATTGTGCTAATCGAATGTTATCTAAAATTATTAAGTTGTGTCTCTTAATTATTACCAATTTATTTGTAAATATGATTATCCTTGATGCATTTTATCCTTTCAAATATGTTTTTTTTTTCGAAGAATTTAAATATTTAGCTATAAAATTATCAGTAAGAGTTATTTATTTCAATTTTAGTGCACTTAAATGACATAAAAATTAAATTATACGAATAAATGCATATTAAAACACATCATTAATATGCAGTTGGAGATTTTTTACCTGTTTTCAATGTCTTTTTCTACCTCACTGCATAGCTCATTCAATTTATAATTGCCTGATGACTTTAGATGAAATATGATAAAATCTTCACATACCATCGAAGGATATATGAATTATCAGGAAATTCTGGTTAGATTACTTCATAAATTGCTTTTATAATATCCCGATCAGCAGTTCTTTGAATTTAATAAATTTTCTTTTCAATGGAAAAAATTAAAAAACCATTCAACTCCGTAAATCAAAGAAATGTCCTAGGACTCTCTAAGAATTTCACACTTATAAAAGAAAAAAAGCGTCTAAATTATTGACAAAACAATTTATTACTCAATGATTACATAACAACTAGAAAATAAAACTGGTTTCTTCTAAATGGGAGTTATTTTTTCTTTTCTTTGTGGAGGAAGTCTGATATGTTGGGAAAGGAAAGGTCATCTTTATAGCCAGTTGCCATGAATCGCACGCTTTGGTAAAAAGAGGAAATCGCTTTTTTTCTTTCTGTTTCATTTGTTGTAAACGATCAAACAATCGTTAGGTCGCTTGTTTAGGCGTTTAGAGACAGACACTATTTATCCGGTCTAGGAACATGCAGCACCTTCGGGCGTAAGGTAAGGATTTTTCTACTTTCGCTTATTGTTCAAGTTTAATGCTACATGAAATACGCGGGTATTAAGAATTTATACTATGTTAAATTAAATTATATTTTAATTTTAATAAAATTGACAAAAAAAATTTATATGTTATTATTATTATTGTTTATATAAATTTAAATTAACCTTCTAAAAATTTTATCGAGATTTTATATATACATTTAATCGAGATAGCACGAACGAGAAATCTTATACCTTTGAAAGAAATATTGCCAAAAATTTAAACCTTAATTTCAGTTCGCAAAAGATAATTTTTGAATAAAGTTTTAATAATAAATTTAATAAATAAATTTTTTTATAACTAACTGTATAGAAAAAATTTTGATTTTATAGTTAAAACCGAAATTTATTGTCTGCGTTTTAAGAAGTAAGATTAATTTATTTCTGTATCAAAGAAATTCAGTTTTTGAATTTTATGATGTAAATATCGTCTGCACATTAAAAAGAAATTTCGTTTAGTTCTGTCTAGAATAAATTTGTTTTTGTAATTTACTGTGAAAATAATTGTCTGAGTGTTAAGAATAATTTATACATATATTTAACAAGAATGGAAATTTTTATTTCAAAGTAAATCGTTATCATTTGCACGAAAATACATTTATACTGCTTACTTGAGAAGAAAAAAATAACAGAATATCGCAAATGCTATAAATGGCATTAGTCGTAGCAATAGAGATTTTTTTTTCTTTTTGTCGCAGAACGCATCATTTTTTTTATCATTATAACATGAGAGAATAATTGATATGATAATACTAATAAAATATTCAAATATTATTTTTGTATATATTCTCTTACGTTCAGTAAATATAATTTCCACCATTGCATTAAGCGAGTACTTTTCCCGACTCATTTCTCAAGCTGAAATAACTGTATTGGCTTTTGATTAAAACTTTCTGTCGTGATGAATGCCTTATTGTTTTGGCCATTCATGTACGTACATCTTAATGGTATTGATTAAACCTACTGCTAGCTTTACAATTTCTTCATAAGTATAAATTATTATTACTTTTTCTCTTAATTAAACATTCATTTCTTAATAATATTGATTCAATATACAAAATTTTGTGGGATTTGAAAAGAATCTATGTCTAAAGACTATCTCTTACTTTTACTGTAATGTGCATTTCAGACGTGAGAGCTTTTAAGGTATAAATTTTTCTGAAATGTTTCGAATAAAAAAATATTTTCTGAAGTAATTAGATGAACATTTCTGATCTTTCTAAATTTTTGATACTACATAAATTTTAGTGTCGCTTTTCAAATTATATATTTATATTTGAATTAAAAACCAGTAGGAGGTGTTTTCCTCTCGAAATAAATTTATGAAGAATATTGAATATGAATTTTAGATACTCATTACACTAATTGTGTCAAAATTTGATGTAGGTGTACAGTTTTGGTTGTAAGATTAAATGACAAATTTCTTTATTCTGAATTATTGCTTCTTGGGTAATAGCGTTTATATATACTCAGATATACAGATCGACAGACGAGACTATGAGATAGCCGTCGGACTCATTTAGTCCTAAATTTATACATGTTTGCATTTCTAGTGATGAAACTATATTCTGTTTTCGTCAGTTTATATAATTAGGTGTTGTTTCAATTGTTGTGTTGACGTAGACATCGGAGGAACAGATAGATTTTCCATAGGCGGAATTCTACCGAAACTGGACTGTAGAGACCAGATGCTACATTTTATAACTATCGTCTGGTTTGAGTTACAGAGATCATAGGCCGAGAGACAGACAAAATAATGATTCTTACAGGGAGGTTTGTGAAGATTCTATTTTTTTAACGTCTATTCTAAAGATTCTATTTTTTTAAAGGTCTATTTTTTTTAACGATTATAATATTTTTTTTCTGTATGCTTCTTATAAGAGAAAGTGATAAAACATGCTTCAGCTTATAATACTTTATAGAGTTGGGTTATACTTTATCTACCCCATATTTTGTATCAGATACACAAAACTGATATAAACTAAGAGTATCAGGTACCAGGTATTAATTTTTGGATGATTGATGCCGATTGATAATCTTCTCGGTTTCATTCCTTTCTGTTGGAGATATTATATCAATGATAAAAATTATTATATTAGTATAATTTAATTCGCCATCTTGACTCGGAAACACTATGAACATGCGCTATTAACCATTACTATCTTTTATCCCATGTGACGGTGCACATAACAGTGAAGAATCGTCTCACTCTCATATATTAATTATACCAGCAAATTTCTTTTTTTTCTTTCCTCTTCAAAGTCTCCCGTCAATCACTGTCAAAAATTGAAATCACCTCCATAGTGCCTCTTTCGAAGAAGCAAAATTCCAATTTGGTATAATATTCGTGTCAGTATCAGGTACTTGTCTCGACTGGGTCAGTTATATTCGTATCAAATGATACAAAGTGCCAGAGTGATATTTGTATCAAAATGAATCAACGTATCGGATCGTGACAGAATCGCCCAATTCTAATCCGCCGTTCTGGTCCGTCGACACTATTCACTTGAGCTAGCTTTTCAAACTACCTATTTACATTATTTCTAATTGAAACCTGGAATAAAAGTACTTTTAATGCAGTTTTAATGATCTTTTTTTTGTTGCAATGGTTGTTAAGTATAAAAAATTGATGAGATTTTCGATGAACAAATAAAATGCATATTGGTTTAAACAATTCTTTTCAAAACAAATAGGTAACTCAAATAATAAAATTATTATTAGCAAATTAATTAAAAGCAAATAAAAACTAAGCGTTCAACACGAATAGAATTTTCAAAATATTACGATAAAAAAGAGGTATTTAAAAAAAGAAAATATTTATATTTTTTAAAATTAAAAATAAATATTTTCTTAATAAATATGTGACGAAATACTTAATAAAAAGTAAATTAAACTCTTGCTGTCAGTTCTTTTAAGTTTTATGAAAGTCCTTATTTTCTAATAAAGTTTTAAGAAATAAAGTAAAGAATTAAAATTAATAACAAAGTTATAAGTAACGATCAATTTGAGTAAAGGTAAGAATTTTTAAGGCTAATATCTATTAACAGATAATATCTTAATGCCTATTGACGGCAAAGAGATCGATTGCTGGATTTATCAAATATATTATTATTAGATAAAAATGTGACATACTGTCGATTATCGCTTCTGATACTGCAAAATCGAGTATTAAATCTACTCTAATTTCAGCACAAGTCTAAGAACCCATACCCATCAAATATCCGGTTTCCTTCTCACTAGAAATAATCAGTTACTGGCTGTATCAGGCCTATTCTATAGATATAAAAGTATCAGGTGCAATCAAATATTAATATCAACACATCCTAAAATAGTAAAACTAAATATCAATCCAAACCTAATATGCTCACTTTGTATACGAGGAAGTAATAAAGCATACATTCAATTTACTAACAATACTTTTTCTTTATATAAGAGGAAGTAATAAAATATGCTTTTAGCTTACTAAGAGATTTAGATTTTTCAGAATTCATTAATTTGAGCATAAGTTTTATTCTGGATTACAAATGAATGTAACAATCCCTTGTACTCTGATTTGCATTCGTCCGTGAGTAGTGAACTAAGTTCGAGAAGATGAAGGATTTCGACTATAAATAATGGAAAGGATGAGGCATCGATTAAGTTTTCGTGGCTTAATTACAGGATTTTAGATCATTTCATTCAGCAAAATGGATTGCAGTTTAGAATTTCTTTTTTCTGCAGGTTTAGAATTTCTTGCATATGATGAAAGTAATTTTTGTGCTAAAGAAGCGGCTCGTGTGTGAATTGAAGTGAATGCAAACGAAATGTTACATTTGAGACGATGGAAAAAAATGCAAGGTCATTCAAGGTTTAACCTTTGAACGGTCATCAAATGGCTGTCAGGGTTACATGAAATTGTCAAAGCAGGTGGTAACAACGCTATTGCAACGCATGCAGTAACTGACCAAAATATTTTTTTTATTGCCAGAGAAAACGTGATATTTAACAAACAATCTATACTTATAAAAAATTAAATATTTGAGGGCATCCTTGATATGTCCAGACTTACCATCTGTCCATTCCCAGCCAGGAAATTTGGTACACATGTATTTGTACAGGCAAATAGTCTCGAAGCGTGAATTTTATTTAATATTTTGTGTTTGTTTAGTTGAGTTTTTGAGCGTATTTGTTTTCGCTTGTAAAGAATATAGAAAAAAAGTGCAAAATCGAAAACAAAAAAAACAACCAAAAAAAATTATAATTCTAAAGAATTTTTTTTTTTTTTGCACCTTTGAGATAATTTATTAAAAATTGAATTTTTTTTAAATAGCTTTTTTTTCCTCTAAAATTTAAGATCTGAAAACTAAAATTCCCGTGTATGACATTCTAATTCCGTAATCTTTTGCAATTTTTTTGTCATTATTAACTTTTTCTCTCTGATTTAAGCAAGAATAATCATTTTATTATAATCAAAATTTTAATTATTTAAAAATTCATTACAAATTGAAATTTAATTTTAAGATTAAAACATTAGTATCATTTAAAAGATAAATTTTTTTATCTTTAACTTCATGTAAAAATCTTTTTTGTGCGGTAATATTTTTGGCAGTTATAGCAGAAACACGTCAACATTTCGCTTAATTTTTAAATAAATAAAATTCTAGTTAAAAATTCAAAAAAATAACCCCCAGGTGCACATTCCCGGCCTCCAAGGTATACACGGGCCAAATTTGGTAGCTGTAGGTTGAATGGTCTGGCCTGCAGAGCGCCAACACACACACACACACACACACATTGAGCTTTATTATAAGTATAGATATAGATATAGATATAGATGTAAACACCTCCTACTTTCATCTTTGCTCTCACACCAATTTTGACAAATTAAACCCATTAATGACGCATACCCAAAAGCGCTGTTTCAGAATCCATTGGCAAACAATATTTTTTAAAATTCTGATTTAAAAAACAAAACAACCTCGAATCTACAGGTAACATTTTTTTTTTTTTTGGCTGAATTGAAAAAGAATTAAATTAGAAAATCAACAATCATGAAAACCATTTTTAATATATAATTTACTTCATAATGGCATCGTTTGCTGCAATCTCTAATTCCATTGTCTCACTTTATTTTTTTTAATTTTTTTTTCTTCATTTTCAGTTATTTGTTTCGATTTTTATCCTCTGTATTTTACGACATAATATCATTGTTACAAAGAAATATAAAAATGCAAAATCTTTATTATTATTTATTTATTATTTTTTCGTTTTCACAGTTTTATTTTATACTAGCCGCCTTTGGCGACCAGCCGGTTCGCCAGTATTACCGCTCGCTACAATTTTCAATTAAATATTTTAAGTAACTGGTCTCTTAAAGGATTCTCAAACAAAACATTTTTAATCTTCAAATTTTGATAGTCATACCAAACTTATATTGTTTAGATCGTTTCGTTCAATTTACTATATATATTTTGCTAATTTATTGCCATTTCCGGTAAAACTTCAACTTTAATTAAAAATGTAAATGACGAAATTGCAATTAATATAAAGATATTTTTTAATAAAACCAAGCGTTTTATTTTATTAATCATCTTTATTGTTATTTATTAATTATTATTATTATTGAATATGAGTATTGCAAACAGAATCGCTCGGTATTTAAGTCTTATGTTAACTACAAAATATTTTTCATAGTTTATGTAATATCTCAAACAATAATTGAACAAAAATTTCTGAGATTCACTATAAAATTCAGTTTTTAGTTTTGCTTTCAAAAGGATTGAAATGAAATCAATAATAATATTTTGTTCCTGCTTATAAATATATTTCAAAAATTATGAAGTCTAAATTTAATGCAGTAAGGTATCATATTCTGATAAATATTCTGGACACACCAAATTTTAAATAAATGAATGAATGTTTCTATTTTCCACGATCAACTAAGACTTATTTATGAAGTTTTAAATGTTAAAAATTTAGAAAAACTCACCATTTTCATAATCTTAGGCCAATTAATCTTCAGAAACATGCGCGCTTATTGGCGTATTTTCTTTCAAACGATCGATGAAAAATCTAAAATTATCCTTTTTTTATTGAATAGTGATATTCAAATCTTCATAAATCAGTCAGTTTAAGTGATTTGAAATTAACTCTTAAAAGTCAGTGATTTAGTTGATTGGAAATTAACTCTATGACCACCATAAAATCTGTGCTTTCTCTTGTGGTGTATGCATTCTCCTTAATATCCGATCGAATAAAACATCACATACAAAAGTACTACATAAAACAAACACATCAAATGTAAACATAACATTTCAATAGTTGCCAAAAACAAAAGAGAGAAAAATGCAATTAATAAGCAGACGATATTTAGAAAAGTACAGATATTTAGACTGGAAAATGAAATTATCTGAAATTAACCATACGCGCAGACGATATTTACAAAAGTAAAAATATTCAAACCTGTAAAGGAAAATATATTAGTTATTGCATCTATAAATACCATAAGTTTGTTTATATCTTCATTATTTTATGAGTCATTAAACATCAAAATGGGTCCGGGACTAAATAAACACCCTGTATAGAGAGTGTAAAAGATCATAAAATAATTTTTCTTGAATTTATTTTTTAGAAAAAATAATATTTCATATTTGTTTCATTTCTTACAGACACTTGCCGAAAATTATAATTTTGCAGATTTCATTTCCAAAAAGATTTAATTTATTTTGAATTGGAGCTTTAATCAATGTGATGGCAACACTTTGGAAAAAGCTATTTTTTTCTCATGAATGCGAAACGTGCTTAATCCTCATTTTTATTTTTGACGAAAAAAATTATTGAAAAACATAGTTAAAATATTTATTTAAAAATTCATTAAAAATAGAAATTTAATTTTAAGATTAAAACAGTAGTACCATTTAAAAGATAAATTTTTTATCTTTAACTTTAACTTAACTTTTATCTTTAACTTAATTTTTTATCTTTTTTTTTGTGCGGTAATATTTTCGGCAGTTATAGCAGAAACATGTCAAAATTTCGCTTAATTTTTAAATAAATAAAATTCTAGTTAAAAATTCGAAAAAATAACCCCCAGGTGCACATTCCCGGCCTCCAAGGTATACACGTGCCAAATTTGGTAGCTGTAGGTTGAATGGTCTGGTCTGTAGAGCGCCAACACACACACACACACACACACATTGAGCTTTATTATAAGTATAGATATAGATATAGATTATTATGGTTTTGATTGCGAGGATTTTGCTAATTAAATGCATTACAATGTATCAAGTACAATAAAAATATAGTAAACAAAAAAGTGGGAGATTCTAAGTAAATTTAATGTATTAAATTCCTTTTAAACAGTATTTCAAATATATTTACGAATATAGTACTATATTTCAAATTGCTGAGAATTTTAATAATCCCTTGTGCTTAGAAATGTCAAGTTATAGCATTTCAATTAACATTTGGAGTAACAAACTAAAGCTACTTTTGATCGTAAGTAATATTTTACAAAATTTATGTTGCTCGATTTTTTGAAAACTTGCATTCGATTAAAAAATTATGTTTCCATCTGTTTATCTAGTTGCAATTACAAAAATGTATAAATTTCAATCTTGTATCCTGTAAGAAGTGCCCCCGGCGACGAGCCAAAATTTTCACAGTTGAGCGCGAATTCCTTTTTTGAAAATCGCAACATTTATGTAAATAGAACTGTAAGTATCAATCTTCAGTACTGAAATAAATGGAGTTAGATTAACGTGCTTATTATTTTGTCTTATGAAACCACATCATAAAAGTGGAGAAGCTACTGAATGAAATGAAATTTGCATAAATTCTTCATATGCCCTAAGGATCGTAGCATGATTGAGTTTGGTTTCAGTGTCTTCACCTGGTGTGTAACTACTTAGATATCATTCAGCTTATAGAGAAAATGTTGCTCAGTGGTTGGCATTCTCTCCAATTGCGCAGCTGTCTAAGACAGTAATGTTCGAGAGAAAGACGCAATAGGTCAAGAAAAGAATTTTATTTTCGTTATTGCCAAATGAATAAATTTATTTAAAAAAATACAAATTCTTTGAATTATAAAAAATTTGATTAATTTTAACACTTTATATTATTAGTCGGGTTTATCATTACATTTGCTTTTTGATTAGAATATTTTATAAACATTGAAAATTTGTTTATTGATATTTATATAATAATATGGATATCAGGCAGTTTGAAATTATAATAGACGAAATAAATTTTTGCAATAAAAATTAATTTAAAAGAAAACATTAATGAGTGAAATTGAATTGAGTGAATTTAAAATGAAATTAACGCAAGTAAATTGACCAGATTATAAAAAAAGAAGGGGTGGGGCTTTATAATGTGCAATGCCTAGGGCAGCAACATACCAAAATGTACCATTATGCCAGCCTGAATCATCATTTTAAAAAAAGAAAGAAAAAAGCGGAAGCAGGAATTTTGCATTGAAATTAATGTTCATATAAAAACATTTCTTTTTTTTAATTGTTATTGGAAAAGTGAGCGATAAAAAAGATATGAAAGAATAAAAGATATGATAATGAAATTCAAAATTATAATTACATTCTGAATTAATTTATAATTATTGTTGAAATTAACGAAACGTTGGCATTTAGATATATTATCAATAGTCGCCTGCGCATTGCCGCTCTACTTTTTAAACAGATATAGCAAAATAAAATCGTTACACATTCCCCAGTCTAATAAACTGGAACTATTTCGCCAATTAATGTCACTACTTATGTGCCTAGCAAGTAGGGAAATCATAGCAACAATCAGAATGCTCTATTATCTATACGCAGGTACAATTTAAAATAATATTTTTTTAGTGTTATAAAAAGTAATTCGTCAAAGTTGATTAACAATGTTACATTAATGTCGTTATATGGCGGGCGAACAACTGCTCGTTAAAGACGGATAGTCATTCATTAGATTATAATAAGGTTTTCATGTTTTAATATTTTTTGGAATTTTCTCACAATTTAAATTATTGTGTTACCATAAATGAATGATCGGATATAAAACATTTATATTTTCAAAATTATCAGACATAACATAATCAGTAATAAATGAAAGTAATGAAAAACATTCCAAATTTATTTTCAATTACAAATGTGTGAACCTTCCATAACATGACAAATATTTAATCTGCAAAGAAATGCATTCCATGCATTTTGAAGTTTTACATTGCCAATGGTGCTTAAAGCAACATTTATGCGTTTTTAAGCGGATTGACTGTTTTTTGCAATGGTGCTTGTAAAAACGGTATTTAATGCACTTTCACACACACAAACAAAAAAGATATTACATTTGATTAGGTCCCGGTATCTTGGAAGCCTGCCAATCAGTCCAATCCAACTTTGGTAGGTTTCGAACATCCAAACCAATGGGGGGAGACACTCAGTTTGTTGAAAGATAAAATTCCCACTATCTTCTCATAGTCCCCCCCCCTCCTCACACACTAAAAGGCACCTCAAATATAGGGATGAGAACCTATTGGAAAGGTAATTGGTTCTAGCTACCCTGATGGATTCAGAAATAATGTATGGGGTGGCTACCTCCCTATGACAGGGGTTGTACCGTGGATCATACAGTCCTTAGGACTCAACCATAATTCTCGCCAATGCTCTCGCGGTGTTCAGATTTTTCAGAATGTTCTTCGGAGGGGGGGGGGGGGCGGAGTAGTTTTTGTGGTACTCTCCCGCAGTTATGGAAATAACTATAATTCCAATTTGTCCAGTTAAATAATTGCCACTTGTTGAACGATGTTAAAAATAATTGGGACGTTTTGCTTTATTTTCTTGCATTACTATTTATAGTACGCATAATAAATCTGGAAATATAAAATTTTAAAATATTCATTCATACATTTATACTTATCCCGTGTTTCGTAAATCGTTAAATAGTACCGGTAAAGAATTGTTAAGTATCTTGGACTCGATCCAAAATAATTTGGATTGAATACAAATATGCTAATTTTTATGCAAATCCAATGATATGTGTCTTAGGAAATAACAATTGAAAGACACCATGACGCACGTCACTAACAATAAGTTTAAATAATAATTAATTGGTTAGATTTATGTCTTGGTATTCCCCGGTTTAATTCATTTTTTCATATAATTATAGTATTCAAGTTTTCAAATAAAAAATATATAGTTTTAAGAAAAGGACAGCTTATTCATGAATTTTAGTTTTTGCCTATAGTTCAGTATTATCGATAAAATGTAAAGGTATTTCCTTTTCCACTGCAAAAGAGTTTATACCGTGACTTTTCAAATCGTCTGCTTATTTTTGAAGGCCATTTTGCGATTTCTTAATGTTTGCACTATTTTTTATTTTAATTTTTAGTTTTCCATTTTTCTTCCATCTATTATGTTTACATATCCCAGAAACCCGCGGAAGTATTAGCACTGCTTTCTTTATAATTTCACAATATATTATGGTTTGATTTTAATTTCTTCATCTCATGAAGAATAGTCAATGTGCATTAAAAACAATTTCTTTTACGCTGAATGAATACCGCGGACCTTGAAGAAAGACTCGCGTGACCACGTGTACGTGATCATGGTCCTCAACTGGTTAGATGTTAAATCTACGTAACAGATTTTATTCATCTAGCTATATTTTGTAGTTATTGTGTTAATTTATATTAAGAGAGCCGGGCAGATTGATTTAGTCTGAGTAGATTCCGTTCAAAATTTTATAGATATCTGCAAAAAGTCTGCAGATATGTTTTCTAGATTCAAATCTCAGGAAAGTCTTAAACGTGGGGATTCATCAAAACCTTGAGTTAGAATTTTTTGATTATTATTATACTTTATCTATACTTTGTATACGTCAAAGTAAAAAGAAAAGTATTTTCATAAATTTAAGTGTCGTGAAATTGTTTTTAATCATGCGAATAAGAAAGGATATATCCTGGTATCACGGAAAAGTTATGAAAATAGGAAGAAATTTGGAAGGATTTTTTTAAACAATGTTACTTCCAAAAGCAGGTTGTTGAACCCTCTGATCTTCGTCCAGTAACATCCAGGAATGTTTCAAATGATTCAATCTAGCAGTGCGTGCCAATTACTTGATATTAATCGAACAACACACGAGCTACCTTCCAGAATTTTTTTTTAAAATCTTTTTTCAAATGACGCAGGAAATGGGCAAATTAAATGAAGAATTTGGCCTTCGTTTTCATTTGTGATATAATCATTAAAGGAAATATTTGCTGAATAGTTTTTGATATAGTATGACGTAACATTTTGCGATTCATTCATCAAATTCTGATTTGATTTGATTCATGATTTGATTTAATTAGAATCTTAGCCCTAAATTAAGTTACATAAAAGTGATTTCTGAACGGATTTGAAGGTTCTTGAAGGATGGTCATATAATGAATCGTATAGGATATCGCCAATCACGGTCCAAGGCAAGCAATGCACAGTACGAAGCCTTTTTTTAAATAAAATTATCAATTCAGTT
>JAPMOR010066373.1:421111-446043 GCA_026543865.1 Argiope aurantia
TCGTGCTTCCTATGGGAAGGGTTGTCGGTAATGGCCTTAGGACTCAACCTTAGTTCCCACCAATACTGTCGTGGCGGCCTGGACATTTAAGTTTTTCCGTGAGCCTCTGGGCAGGTTGGAACGGTCACTTTGTGATTACTTGTCTTATTTCAGGCTTTCTTATATCCACGTATCCAAAATCATTGAAACTGTTGCTCGGTGTTTAAAAATATTCAATAAATAAATGAATCTAATGAAACATTAGGAGTTTGACCAATTATACTTGATTATACCAATTATACTTGCAATTTTAATATTATCCTAATATTGTACCATTATAACAAGTGTATTTTTTTTACAAATTTATTTATTTGTGAACTGGGAAAATAAAGGTTTTTAATCCATTTGCTTGCAATCCCTCTCAGCCTAGAGGTTTTAGGCCTGCCTAATCTGCCTAGTTGAAGGTCCGCTACTATATATCGCATTTGGTTTTGACATCTTATCGGAACCCCCGGGGGGCACCTCGAAATGGGGATGAGATGCTTCCGGCATGGTGGTTGGATCTCGCCACCCTGGAGGGTACACTAATAGGTGGGGGATCTGACTCCTCCCATCGATGACGGGACATACTTCCTTCTGGGAGGGTTGTACCGTGGCAGGTGACGGCTCTTAGGACTCAACCACAGTTCCCGCCAATGTTGCTGTTGCGGCTGTCCGGTCATTCAGTTTTATGGTTTAAATCCTTGTGCTTTCGTGGTGGCTCGGAGAGTTAGATGGTTGCCTTGACATCTAATCGGGGGAGGGGGGGGGTAAAGATACTGCATTCAGACGGAATGAGGAGAGTACTTACAAGTTAAGAAAAAATCGGATCATAAACACTTACCTTTTCGATTGAGAAACTGAGAGTTTTGTCTTCCTTCTCTGAATGAATTTAATCGAGAATTTTTTAAGTATCTGCAGTTTGGAGAAAAGGACTCACATGTCATATCGAAATTAAACCCATCTACCTGGTTTTATTTTTTTAATCATATGTTCACATTCACAAAGCCAGACACATCTACAGACCTAACCACAAATGCTAATAACAAATATGAATGACCCAGTAGCCGCGGATTTTTTTTCATAAGCTAACAAAAATTGACTGTCTATTAGATTGTTTAAATGTCTTTGTTTGTCTATTAGTTTTTATGACCAAAGAAACTGAAAATTATAAATGAAGACGAATAAATTTAAATTTTATTATGAAATATCATATTACGATATTGTTTTAGGATTGAATCATTACCTTAATATTATTTTAAATTATCTGTAAGCAATCACGTACACGCAGAAACATGGTTGAAATAGCCATGCATATAAATGCATACTAAAGCAATGGAATATGAATTTTTAAATAATTTATTAAAAGTGGGAAAAAATGTTTAGAAATAAAGTTAACCTCACTGAAACAAACAAAAAAAATGTGTTTAAACTGTTGTTACAAGCGGGGGTAGTCTTTCAATTCTCCAATAACTATGTTATTCCCCTGACTCATTATAAAATTATGGACCTTTGGCGAACCATAATAACAAAATATTGACCTTTGATGGGAATCTAGTATTTTTACTGAATCCATCGTGCGATCTTTGGCGATTTTCTGGCGTTTACTTCCTGGCATGCGATTAATACAAAAGTACCCAAAAACAGAATTTGAGGTATGAATGCTTTTTTTTTTCTGACCAGTTAAAACTGACATTTGGCATATAATAATAATAATAATCACAAGAGTATGAAACAAGTTATATTTATTTAAGTTCTTGTATTTTTGAGTTATCGTGTTTAGATACATGAAAAAGTACAAACCGATAGAAAAACAACCCTTTGACAGATGTAATATAAAATTTTATAAAAATCTACATTTTAAAAGCTAAACTTGCGTATCTAATTTATCCATTTATCTCTTTACACTTTGTAGCCACTGAGGTTATTTGTACTCGAGCAGCTATAGGCAATTTCCCTTTGAATACATTTCTTTAAAAATTTGATAGACATTTGAAAATTTGATATAAATTCCATATACTAAATTTCATTGGCCTAGCCCAAAACGTTTTTACTTTAAACTGTTCACAGACGTACAGACATAATTCCAAAAATGTGTTTTTTGGACTCGTAGTGATCGGGAACGTAGAAATTCCTCAAAACCTCGAGTTTGATATTTTTTACTGATTTCAGTATTTCCTCTTAATACATTTCGAATATGCAAGAGTAAAAATTGAGTTCTGTGTGATAATAGGCTTTGAAAATATTGAGTTAAAAATGTTAAAATTTCAATTAAATCTTTGTTTGAAACTGAATTTAAGTTTTGTAAAAAACTCTTTCTCAATGAGCATCGATTTTCCAAGATGCTACTACCTTCCCAATTTCATTATGTCCAACAATCTACCTTGAAAAGAGTTTTGAAACATTTGGAGGTCACATATGTCGCATAAGGCAATTTACAGATTATATTCCAACCTTGAAACATTATCATATTGAAATTCGTTATTTATGGAATTCATTTACAAGAACCATACAATTTGTAATACACATGAATTTGTGAATTAAAAATTTATTAACGATTGAATCGCTTGCATCAAAGATAAGAATAATTTCCGAATCTTATGACTAATGAAATTACGAAAATAAATAAATAGTCTACTAGAAAGATATGTTTCAAAGAATAAAGGAATTGTGGTTGCTGAACTTTAAAAACTGAATTCAACAACCTTCAGAAATATATAAATTGCATTACCTTGTATTTATTGCGTGCGAATTACTTGATGTTAATCAACCATCACGAACTTCCTTCCAATTATTTTCTTCCATTTGTTTCAATAACAATAAAATTAAAAGCTAATTAAATTAAATGAAGTTCCAAGACTTTATATCATCTTGATATAATCATTCAATTGAAGGAAAATGTTTGATAATTTAGATAATAGAACAAAATGGAAAAGATATGAGATCTGTCCAAGCAAATTGTCTATATTTACTAAATGTAACAATTTTTACCTATTAAAAATATGTACCATATTTCGTAAAATAAATTTATTATTTTTTCCTATTTAAAAACATAAGCAATAATCTTAGTTTAACTAGTTAATTTTTTATATAAAATTTTCTAAAATCCATAAAAATCTTTAAAGTTTTTAAAAATTGATCACTGTTAAAATAATTATTTTGTAATCACGTTTAATAATATTAAAGCAATTACGATAAAATAATTTTGTTTAATCTTTAAACGTTGGTGAAGATTTCATTGCATCACTTCATTGGTAAACTATATATAGGGCTACGCTTGAAAAATAATCGTTTGCATTTGATTATTTAAATGGATTATATATTATAGAATATATTTCATATTTCCTTTTCTCTAAATGGAAATAATTTAAATCGATTTTTTTTTTTTTTTGCAAGTGCAATACTATTTTTTAGATTTTGCATGGGTATAGTTTTGTAAACCCGAAATAAAAAAATAGAATAGGATAATTTTAAATTAATGTGAATACATTTACTAATTTTCTTAAAAAATACAGAAGTTGATTTCCTAAAATTCCTAATAATAATATATAAGCCCTGAAACTTCGATTAGAATTGCTTACTTTTGAGATTAAAAGTTGTAGAACTGTTCTGTTTTTTACTAAGTGTTGTTAAGGGTGGAAATATTTCCACGTGTTTTTTTATAAAATATTAATTATATTATTAATTATCAGAAAACTTTAACTGAAACCTTCATTGAACTGAAACCAGTCTTCAGAGCAAAATATAGATATTTATAACCACACATCTGTACTTAGTATATGGTTATAGTTCTAACTTTACAAACAGCTTTTGACGGCTACTTGTTAACATTATATGCAAGAAAGTAAAAATATATTTAATAATAACTGGTAATGAAATGCCAAAGCACATTTACATGAGTGTATTGTTTACAATATGATATTCTTGCTATAAAAATTACTTTAATATGAAATATTATAATACACAAAATCCTCCAAAAGTCTGCCTAATTTTTTTTTAATTATGAGTTTGTATTAAATATACAGCTTTTCGAAAATTACAGATTTTATCTAACGATTTTTTAAAATGCCAGAATTTAATAATAACTTGAAAAAAATGATGCAAAACGTAATTATGCAATAAAGCAGCAACTCAAAAGCAAAAGAAATAAATAAATAAAATGGTGCAAAATATCTACAATATTTCCATTCTCTGAATATGAGAAAACTTCTTTCTATTTATGAAAAATTAAAATATAATTAATGTAATGTAAAATATGTAATTAATGTAAAATAATAATTAAAAATATGTAATTAATTAATTATTAAATTTATCAATAATTAATTATCAAATATTTAATTAATGAAACAAGAAAATTTATCGCACGATTTCAAATTTTATGACTAGGAATTTAATTTCTATTTATAATAAATTATCGTTTGATATTATATATATATCATAAGATATTTTGAATTTTCTTTTTTTTTTTTTTTTTTTTTGAATGGCAACAACTCAATCTCATTAACTTACTTCTAAGTTTAAACTTTTGAAAATATGTATGAATGTAATATTCTGAATACGAAATAAGTTAGTTTGCAATAGAAGAATTTTGAATTAATATTGTTGCATTGACTTATTTCTTTTTTTAAATATACATGCTTATATACATGTTTAATCCGATCATTGTTTCTAAAATACTTTACTTATATATTTTAATTTTAATACACTTATTAGAGCATTATAGAACAGTATTAATGCATTAAGAAAGAAGTGTTTTACCCGAAAAGAATTGCTATGTCTCTTTAACTCTATTATGTAATTTATTCGTGATTTATGCATTAGCTTGATTTGTCTGCATGTGGTACGGGCTCCATCACGCTTTTTAAATCTACGTTTCATCACGATTCATGTATTCTAATTGCTGTGATTCATGGACGATTACTAATTTTAAGAGAGCTTTTTCACTTTTCAGTCCGTTTTGCTGCATGATTTACTCTGAATCGTGAATAGTTTAGACTGAGTAAGAACCTGTCGAAATTAATGTTGTTTAATGCTTTAATTTAAACTTCCATGCATGTAAAAATTTTTTAAAAGAATTTTAAAGTAATCTTTATTTTTATTCTCGATGTACTAAAATTTAACATTTTTGAATAGTTTATTTTTTTGATGAAAGTACAATATTTTAATATTTCAAAAATTATTAATCCGTTGATCAATTTAATTTAATTAATTATTGATTCCATGCTACTGGCATGATTTGATACTGAATTTGGGACAAAATTATGCCAATATTATTCTAAAATACTTGCAATAGAGAAATATGACATAAAATTAATGTTAAAAAGTGGCATGTTATAAAAATAAAAGATTTTTATAAATGACATTTTGATTAGAGTACGAATATGTGAACTCGTTAAATTAAAAATGCTTTGAACTATACAAATGAAATTCGTATACGGACTTAATCCTAATTTTGTTGATTTCTTTCAAATTTTGCAAGAAATCCATTCAGAGGAAGTTGTTTGATCGGCCTTTCGAGTACAAGTGAACTCGAAAAGACCGTAAAGAGAACAAAACGTAAAGACCTGGATAGATAAAATTTGGAACACAGACTGAACATCTGAAATGTATATCCGTTTCAAATTTTATTTTTAAACGATAGAAAAAGTTTATTTTTCTGAAAAAAATAATTATATGTTCAATAAATTGCAGATAAACAGATGACTAGATGTAGACGATTGCCAATTTGATATCGACACTGATTTCAATTAGTCAGAATGAAGGATAAAAAAAAGTTTTAAAAAATCACAAAAGTGAGAAAAAAATTGCATCGTTTGCAGCGATCATTATAAAGAAATTACCTTTTCTAAAAGAAATGTAATTGAATAAATGAAAAAAGAAATAACTTTTCGTTTCAGCGGATGGAGAAACAGCATGTAATTTGCTGCTTAGTCATGCAATTTATTATAAAAAAAAAAGAAAGAAAGAAATCTGGAACGTTCTTTGCCTTTCTCCTCCATTCTCACATAACCATGCTATTGATAGATTGCGGTCAAAGTTGCTTATGTTCACGTGTTTCACCATAAAACTTAACCAAGTAGTTTCAATAAAATTCCCATAACAACTTTTTAAATTACCTATAATTCGTTTTAATTGCACTTTGATTTCGTAGCTTTGTTGTATTTCAGCTATAATCAATATTAGAAGAACACGATTATTACGTACTCCTAATATGACAAATTATCCTTTCAATATTGATGACTGTCCTGATTTTTTTTTCTCATTGTATTGATAATAATAAAAAAAATTGACTTCAAGTGTAGTCATAATAATTTGCAAACAAATGAGTTTAATATTTTCAATGGGAGTAATGAAAGCGCTTGAATTAATATACGTAGTAGTAAAAATGTAGATATATTTGTCAAAGTTTGAAATCCGGCATTACAAAGTTTTCTCCATACATTACATTTGAAATCCGGCATAGAATACCAAGGCAATTTTAAGCGAAGTATGAAGCAAAATTTTATACCTTCAAAGTATGAAATATTTCGCAGCTGATTCATTTCGAATATCAAATGGAAAAAATGGAAGACAAAATAGATAACGCTCGCCTTAGGCTCAAAATTTGCCATCTGCATTTTATACTTTGTTTCTTTTTAAACTGCACCGCTTTTAAATGAAAGCCTCATCATGCTTGACCTTCGTTTCATAATTTTCGTTTCATAACGCAATTTTTATTGAATATCTAAGAATTAAATGCGATGGCTAGGGGAATTATATAACAAATTCAAATGATTCTGATATTTTATACTCATTTTCAATACGTTACTTAAATAAAATTTATTATTTTGGAGAATGCCTAAGTATATTGCATACGATGCCTAATTTTTTTCCTACTTAACTGGTATCAAATTCGATATAATTATGATGTTAAGGTCACACTAAATTTCCTTTATTGAGAACTTAGGTTTTTGAGTTATCAGACTTAAATCTCAAGAACGTATCAACCGACAGACAATTAATACTTTGATGTATTTTTTTTTCAAATAAGCTCCAATATAGCTGAAGTTTTAATGTTAGGTATTCAAAATCAATTTCACTTATAGCTCGTTTCATTTTTTAATTATCAGTTTCATTTCACATCTCCAGAACATATCGACGGACAAACAATCAATTATTCGATGTAGTATTTTGTCCAAAAAGTGATATATATCTGCAATTTTAATATTAGATGTTAAAAACCAATCTGACTTATAGCTCGTTTCGTTTTTAAATTTTATCACTTTCATATATATTCAAATAGACCTGGAGAATATATATATATATATATATATATATATATATATATACATAAAACCGATTTATTTCACCCCGGAAGGCATAATTTATGTACAAAGAATAAGTGGTAAGAAATACGTCAGTCTACATCGTTACACAACAGCAGAAGAGAGCAAAATTTTCCTCTTCAGTGGTTTTACCATAAGATTTTGATAGGGATTTCTTTGAAGCGTATCGATTTAGGATAAGGAATTTTAGATATCTTTGAAAGAATGTTGTAAGCATTAAGAATTTTTAATTCTTTACTCGGAGCGAAAATTCTGAGACAATTAGTTTTATTGAAAGCGTGTATAATTAATCAAATAAAAAGTGGGAATTGGGTCAGGAAATAAGGGAATATTTTAGAATGAAAATATGGGCTAAATTAAGATAAAAATTAGGAAATTAATTAAGATTTAAATTAGAATAGTATATATATATACGTGTTTGACTGACCCCATTCCACTTTTTCTATCTAATTAATGCAACAGAAGCTTTGCAAAATTGCTGAATCGGCCAAAGAGCGACACGCTCCTACACTCCGAGTGAAGGGATAAAATATTGCTTATATAAACATTCCACTAAATGGTTATATAAAATTCTTATTATATTAATTCTTATTCTTAAAAATGCTTATATATAATTCCACTAAAAGATCCCTATGTTTCCCTTGCTTGTGATTAATATGTGTTAGAAATCCCTATTAAAATCTCAAAGTATATATTCACAATGATAAAATTTCGTTTTGTGTCGTTCTGTGTTTTGCTCGTCGCTTCTGCTTCTGCAAAAAATTATGGCTCCCGGGACGGAAATAAAACACAGTTAAAAATATCGAAAATATTCTCTTTACTGTCTTTGGAACTGCCTTCTGCTTCAAAAATTATATGTTTACATTATATATATATTGAAATTAAGAAATTCTTCAGATTCCTGATTAAAATTTTTGAATGATTACGGGGATTTTTCCATTTATACTTCAAACGCGAGAAAGTAAAAAGTAAAATTTTCTTCCCCTTTCTGTTTATAATCAATTTGATTTAATTTCATAACGCCAGTGTATCGCAGTATCCTGCCATTTCAGTAAACAAATCTCATCTTTCTGAGAAGAGAAGATTTTTTTATAATAAACTCTCCGATATTCAATAACTAACAATTATTAATTGGATGGAACGAAACGAATAAACAAGAGAGATAATGCATATTCTAGCACTCTAAAACCAGTCTATTACTTGCGTTGTGAAAATTGTTTTTACTTAGAAAAATTGTGGATGAGTCAGCCATCAAATAAATTGTAAATGGTCTGTAATTGCTTCCTCGTAGGCAATAATACTAACAGACGAGAAGCGTTTCAAACAATCTGGGCCAATTATATTTGTGATGATGCCATTATCAAAAACAAATGCTAGTTGAATGTAAATTCCAGGCTTTTCTCATCTGACACTTCAATGTGTAAGGACCAATTTCCTACTCAACAGTTTTTGCAGCATTTCCATTCAATAGGTAACATTTTTTAAAAATTTATTACTTACGATTTCAAGAGTTGTACGGTATTTTGCATAATGGACGAAAATTGTGGAGCTGTAAGTTGTATTTTACAATAAGCATTGAGCTGGAATCGTTTGCATTGTATACAATCTTAGTGATTTTGGAATATATATATATTATAGTATAATATTTTCTCAATTTATTTGGTATAAGTAACTTTTGCATTTTCTTTCAAAATTATAGTTGCATTCAATTTCGAATAATGTACGATATTTTATACTACGACGTATAATATATCCTGTTGTGAAAATGAAAGATATATTCTTAACAATTAAAGAAATAAAATCGCTTGCATATTTTTTTTTTTTGCGAGTTCGAAATATTTTTTACTAATATATTATTTTGTTTGCTGTAAGGTGAATAAGTGAATAAATAATTTTTTAGTCCTTTTTAAGAATAATAATCATTGAGCTGGAATCGTTTCAGTATATTACGTTCTTAGTGATTTTGAAATATATATATGATAGTGTATTATTTTATCAATTTATTTGGAATAAATAATTTTTGCATCTTCTTTCAAAATAAGTTGTATTTAATTTCGATTGATATACGGTATTTTGCGTTATGGCGTATAATATATCCTGTTGTGAAAATGAATATTTTTAAAAGTTAAAGAAATAAAATCGTTTGCATTTTTTTTTCTTTTTTGCAAATTCGAAATATTTTTATAATAATGTATTATTTTGTTTACTGAAACTGGAATGAACAATTTTTATTTCTTTTATTAAGATTAATTGAATTTGATTTCGAATAATGAAAGATATTTTTTTATTGTGACATATAATATAAACAACACGCTACGTCAATGCAAAAGCTAGCATTTGAGCCGAAAGCCGAAATGGAAGTTATATTTTAAAATAAATATTGAGCTGGAATCGTTCGCATTATGTTACATTCTTAGAGATTTTAAAATATACATGCTAATGTATTATTTTCTCAATTTATTTGAAATGAATAATTTTTGTATCGTCTTTCAAAGTTAGTTGTATTTAATTTAGATTGATGTACGATATTTTACATTATGGCTTATAATATATCCTGTTGTGAAATTAAAGACTATATTTTTAATCATTAAAGAAGTAAAATCACTTGCATACTTTTTTTTTTTTTTTTTTTTTGCGAGTTTCAAATATTTTTATAATAATACATTATTTTGTTTGCTGAAGCCGGAATAAATAATTTTTGTGTCCTTTCTTTAAGATTAATTGAATTTGATTCCGAATAATGAAATATTTTTTTTTGTGTGTGGGGATAATATAATTTAAACAGCATTCTATGTCAATATAATAGCTAAAATGGAATATATATATATATATATATATATAACCAATCTAAAGTAAGAAATATTTTGAAAACGAAACCAAAATGAAAACGAAACGAAATAGTTTCGGAATCGCAACTAAAAATTATTTCTTATTCAAACTAAAACCAAAAAAGGAACAGGAAAAACTTCATAGTATTTAGAGAGTGCAAAGGCAGCTACTTCTAAAACATAGATGAATTGATACAAAAGTATTAAAATTAAGTTAATGGGAAAATCAAATAAACAAATAAAAAAAGAATCCGGCCTGAAAACTTTTTCAAGGGTCACCCTCAGCCAGAGATTAAAAAAAAAAAAAAAAAAAAACAGGATTCTTTCTGTGAGGGAATGCAGACAAGAAAGTCTAATAAGGATTCCTCGTGACCCGAAAATTCCCTGAAATTAGGCGTAAGAGATATACTATTTTTAACAGAAAGGACAATACAAAACAACAAATTAGAAGAAAATAACCACTAATAAGTAAAACAACAACAACAAAATAACAATAAACACTAAAAACACTTAAAGGTAAATAATAATTGTAGTCTTAGGCTACAATTAGTAGACTACAAAGAATACCATTATTATTTACCTTTAATGCGTTAACTTTGTGTTTTTAAAAAGCGGGAATCACTATCGATAGCTTAAAATTTCCTTGCTGCTGCTGGTATGTTCTTTCCTTTTTGTTTTTTCTTTAATGGTGTAAGTGTTTTTATTGTTTATTGTTATTTTGTTATTGTATTTTTACTTATTAGTGGTTATTTTCTTCTAATTTGTTGTTTTGTATTGTCCTTTCTGTTAAAAATGGTATATCTCTTAGACCTAATTTCAGGGGATTTTCGGGTCACGAGGAATCATTATTAGACTTTCTTGTCTGCATTTCCTCACAGAAAAAATCCCGTTTTTTGAATCCCTGCCTAAAGGTGATCCTTGAAAAAGATTTCAGGCCGGATTTTTTTTTATTTGGTTTATTTGATATTTGATTTTATATATATATATATATATATATATAACCAATCGAAAGCAAGAAATAGTTTGAAAACTAAACTAAATTGACAACGAAAGCAAAATAATTTCAAAAACGCAACAAAAAATATAACCTATTCAAACAAAACCAAAAAAGGAACAGGTAAAAAACTTCATAGTATTTAGAGAGCGCAAATGCTGCTACTTCTAGAACACAGATGAACTGATAAAAAAGTATAAAAATAAAGTAGAATGGAAAAAAAAACCAAATAAAAATATTAATAAAGATTAAAAAAGTAAGAATCCGGCCTGAAGACTTTTTCAAGGGTCACCCTCAGGCAGGGATTCAAAAAAGAGATTTTTTCTGTAAAGGAAATTAAGACAAACGTCTAATAATGATTCCTTCGTGACCCGAAAATCCCCTGAAATTAGGCCTAAGAGATATACCATTTTAACAGAAAGGAAAATACAAAACAACCAATTAGAAGAAAAACTACTAATAAGTAAAAATACAATAACAAAAAACACCAAAATACCAAAAAACAGACAAATTAAACACAGAAGAAATAATGAAAAGGTAAAAAATATATAACGCCAAGGCAGAACATACCTTCTATAACAGTCCCGAAAATCCCAAGCTATCAATTGTGATTCCCGCCCATTAAAAACAAAGCTCACGGCAATTTAGGTAAAAATTGTAAGCTCGCAGCGCCACCTATTGAGTGAAAAAAAAGAAAGGAAAGTTCTAATTTTTTATTTAAGTCAAAAGGATTAATCCCAAACCATACCTTGTTTAATTAAAAAATTGACATTACAGTAATTTTTGGGAAATTCATTTTTAATTAAATTATTAATGAGGTGGTTTGATGCTTCAATATAGGAGTTTTTATTATTGCAAACCTTTTTTATCCTGTTAATTTGTGAGAAAATTAGATTTTTGAAGATTTTAGAGTTTAGATTGGAATGGTAATTACATAGTTTTGTTATTTTAAAGTTGAATTCGTCCCTTTTATCGTAAATACCAACAATTGTTTTATCATTATCAATTTCGATTTTTAAATCCAGAAAGGTAGCTTCAAGTTGATTTTTATTCGTTTCTGTTAGAATTAAATCTTTTGGATAGCAATTAGTCACAATATTAGTGTTGGCCCTCGATAGCTCAGTTTTTAGAAAACTCATTCACATATAAATGAAACACACACTCTTGGACTGTATCTCCATTCCTTTATTCTCAACACTCCCTTAACACCCTCTCAGTGGAATTTACACAAACACTCTAAAGGTTATATCATTTCACCACTTGGTGGCGCTACAAAATTAGTAGGCGGAGCGTTCTGCTGACTTACAGGCGCCAACAATTAGTATTGTCGAAGTCAATCAGAAGTAGGTCATCAATATATCTCCATCCGTTTATCAAATTATATTTAATTATTTTTTCTCATAGTAATGTAGAAAAATATTAGCCAAAGCACTTGAGAAAGCCGTTCCCATTGGAATGCCCTTAACCTGTTTATAAAAGTTAATACCATTAAAAACGTAATTTTCAGTAATATTAAAATTACATAACTCAAGCCAGTTATTTTTAGGAATGATATCTTCATTTAAATATTCGTCATAGACAAAAGTGCAGACTTTTATTAATTTTTCATGAGGAAGATTAGTGTACAAATTTTCGAAATCAAAAGTATTAAGTTTATTAATGTTGTTATCTTTAAGAAAATCCAGAATTTCTTTGTTACTAGAAATAATAAAGTGCTCTTCATCTTTAATTTTGTCCAGGATAATTTTTAAGTATTTAAAGAAATGTTTACCCGTATAGTAATTATAACAGCCAGTGCTACAGATCACAAATCTGAATTTTACTCGATTTTTATGAAATTTGACTGTTGGGAATAAATAAGGATAGTTAAGAGAGCAAGTCTTAGTTTTGGTTTTTTTTGCGAATGCTAGCATTCTTTTATCTAATTCCTTTTTCCCGGTGTTCTTTAACAAATAAGTTGCGTTAGAGTTATATTCATTAATTAAAATTTCTTTATAATGATATTTACAAATTAAACAGAAATTATTTGCTGATTTATCTATTACTGTAATAACAAATTTTTCTTTTAAATTTTTTATTTCGTTTTTTAATGTTTTACTAAAATAAATCCCACGTTCTTTAGATCTGTCAAAATCAAAATTCATTTTTATTTTTATTTCCCTTAAAATTCTCACCTTCCATTCTCTGAAACCTTCCGCAGGCCAATGGTATTTTCTAGATAATTTGGCAATAAAAACATCCAAATCATTACCAATAGAAATCAAGATTTTTTCGTGGTTTATTTTTTCTCTTAATCTAAATTTTGTACCTCTTCCCATTAAATCTCTTAAAGAGTTGGATTCAATAATTTCCAAGTTACCTGTAATAATATGACCTTTATCAACATCTATAAAATCTTTATATTTTTCTTTTTTACAGTAACAATCTGTAATATTAATTTTATCTAAATTTTTTCCATAGTAATTATAATTACAAATTTTTTTCTTTAAAGTTGAAGTGTAACTAAACGCTATTGATACAGTTGTTTTATCTGATAGAGGAAAAAATATATTATTATTATGTACAATTTTGGGCAATTTTAGATATTCAAAGTAAATATCCAAGAATTTAATCATACAGAATTCTCTGTAAACATTATTTTTATTATTAAAAAGTAAATCGTTTTTTCCAATGTTAAGCTTAAATTTAATTAGATCTAGAATAATACTTTTTGTGTACGAATTTTTAAACTCTAATTCCCCGAATTTATTATTTAATAACCATTTAATTTTATTATTTCTGAGACCAAAAATGTATTTCCTAATTTTTTGAATGTTTTCACTATTGTGTTCCAGATAACAGTAATTTTGAAAGTCCTCAAATATAATTTGAAAATTGCCCCCTTTTCCTTTACCTCTTTTAAATCTTTCAGAATACTTATCTTTATTTAGAAAATTTTTAAATATGTTAAATTTGTTATAAATGCAATTATTGTATAAATCTGCATATCCTTCCCCATTTAATTTACTATTGAGACCATAGGGAAATAAAGTTTTCAGGTTGCAAATATAAATGTTTTCCAGATCCAATCTTTTGTCCAATTCGTTAACATTGTCTTCTAGAATATAGATATTAATATTGTTAAAGTTATGGTTTTGAAAATGCTCCAGTTCGAAGTCCGTAGTCCTATTTTTTATGAAGTTTTTAATATCGGATCTGTGATTGTTAATTCTTAAATTAAGCTCGGTGCTAGTTTGGCCAATATATTTTAAATTACATTCTGAACAATTAAAAAGATAAATCAAGTTTTTGTTTTTACAGAATATTTGTAATTTTGAGTTATTATTATTGATCTGTACCCTATCTGCCAATGGACATGTCTTACACTTCCCGTTACCACAAATTATATATTTTTTTGTATTTTTAAGATTTTTTAAACAAAACGATTGTGTCAGTAATTTTTTCTCCGTGAATGCTCCTGACACAAAGCTATCCACAGTGCCCCTTGGTAGAGCGCGCGACGGGCCATGCGCTATGATAAATTCGTTATTAACTTCTTTCATAGTTTTATTAATTTTAAAATGAAAATATATCTCCCAAACGCCAAAAAACACGGAATTCTCGAAAAAGTAAATTCACGAAAATGATCTAAAAATTCTTAAATTTTTTTAGGCATTATATTAAAAAAACCTTTTGTAAAACCCTTAAAAAAATTTTTTAAAATTTGCAGTTCGTGGAAAAGCGCACCTGCTGCTTAATTCCAACCAAATTCAAGAACAAGTAACCAATCGAAAGCAAGAAATAGTTTGAAAACTAAACTAAATTGACAACGAAAGCAAAATAATTTCAAAAACGCAACAAAAAATATAATATAATATATATATATATATATAATAGGTTTGTTTATTTTGAATTTTTTTAATAATAATATTTTATTTTCTTCGTTGAATTTGAAGCAGATATTTTTTTTTAATTTTTCATTTCATAATACATTACATTGGATGTAATCCGGTTATTTCAAAATATATCGTAATATAAAATACAAAATAATTTCAGTTATTTGCCATTTGACTGATTTAAATAACTGACTGAAAGACAGGAGAAGTTAATTCTGTGTAATGAAAAGAAATGCTTCATTTACCTATGAGTATGTAAATTTTTGAATAAAACCTAGTGTTGATAAATATAGAAAATTCTCAAGGGATTAATTAAGATGAAGTAAGATAAAGAATTGCCCGAAAAATTAGAAATCTATTCATTCATGAATTTTAGTGAAAAGAATTTAGAATAGGATATTTTACTTAAAGTTATATTGCAGAAATGTGTATGGGAAATAATAAATGCATAATATTCAATCTGAATGATAAAATTCTTTTAAATTTGTATTAGAAGGTGAAAAAGGTGAAACAATAAAAAAAATTGTCTTCATTTCAAGAGTCATTGAATCGGTACTTTAGTGCATTTGTTTCTCTATTATTTTTGCTTTTTATTTTGGAGACTGTGATTTATCTAATAATTGATAAGTAAAACAGCTTTCTTGCAACAATTTTTATTTTAAAATAAAGTTTTAGTAAAGAAATTTAAATTGAACGATTATTTTTAATCGCTTTTACTAACAGCCAGCTTTGTTTGTTTATTATTTATAATCTTTGCTTTTAATATATTTAAATTCTAATAAAAACTAAGCAGATTAATTAATAATGTTTATTTTCTTCCTGCATTATTTATAATTAATGATATAGACATACAGAAAAGTAGCAGAAAACTTTAAAAAAAATTGTACGATTTAGGATTAAAATATATATTACAGAATGGTTATTTAAATCCTCCATTATGTTTAAATAATCTAATCATTATTTATACTATCCGTCTTTGGTGAACAGCTTGTTCGCCTAGATTATTAATCTTTTAGGCTTTTAAATGATAATTATGGTACGCATTTATTTAAAATTTTACCTTGTTATCTGATATGACTGATCAAACACGAATTCAGTTGGCACACTTTATTGGAAATTAAGAAGTGAAGCGAAATTCCTGCTAGGAAATGATTCGCAAAAGTTCACGTTGAATATTTTGAAAGGATGAGTTTGAATTCCATCATTACATTTTTAAAACAATTGAGCATTGAATTAAATTAAAAATATTACTAATATTAAGAAAAAAAGTATATGAAAATAAAATTTATATAATTAAAAAAGGTTTTTTTTTTGTCTTAAGATAATACAAAGTCAATTTTTTGGCATAATTCTTTGGAAGATATGAACATCAATTTTCATAAGGAAATAATAGAGATAACCCATCTGCCAACAGTAAAGTCTATTTTTGCGCTCTATTAAACTTTTTATTTGAAGCCTATTTTTTAATTTCTTTTGTATCTGCTTTCCTCTGACTGAATGGAATTTTTGATGATACAGCAAGTCCTCTGCAAAACATTTCTAAGAATGCAAATTTTGCAGTTCCATTCATTGACTAATCGAAATGATAAATTTAACACAACTGTAAAAACATTCTATGATATGCATTTTCGTGGTCATTTGTTTTTGACATTCGACAATAATTCCGTGCCACATACGTTAGCGTTTTTATATATAAATTTGAATTTATTTACATTCAGCTATTAAAAGTTCTTTTTTGTAACAACAAAGTCTAAAAAATAATGAAATGAAGCTATTCATGCAATTATTTGGCATAGGTATTTAATATTTGATAGACAGAACGAATATGTTTTGTATGTTTTACTGTTAATATTATATATTATAGTTGCTGTTAGAAGATCTTATCATTTTGTGAATTTGAATTAAAAACTTTCCTTAAACATGCCTTGTTTGTAACTCTCATTTTCCTTTGAATGAGAATTTCAAAGATAATATTTCAATGAATCAATCTTTCAAAAATTCATTCGTAATTGAAAAGTAAGGTATGATTCAGATTTTAAGAAATATGAGGAAACAATTTAAATTTCATGCATAAATTTCATTTACAGGAAAAGAAAAAGGAGGAGCAGAAATTTTTCGATCAGAAAGTTTTTAATATATTTCGGAGCTTGCACATAACTCTTTAGAGATAGAAGAACTATAGGAAGATATCTAAAGGTGGTATCTATTTTTAATTACCTGATCATGTCCGTCGTAAGTATATTATTCCTTTTGTCATTTATAGTATCTTGTATTTACTTTTAAAATAAAGAAATATTTGCATAAATGCTGTATCCGACGTTACACATCGTAATAGAAACTAATCCTTGTAAATAATTCTAAATGCCATTTCAGCAGTCCTGCTCTATACACAAACAGGATGCTGCGATTTAAAAATGATATTTCACAAAATTTTTTACAGTCTAATTTTTTTTTACATTTCCTAAAAAACATTTCGTTAAGAAATTAATAATTTTTATATATATTTGTATTGCTTTAATTCGTAAACTGGCAATGAGCAATATTATGCAAATTATGATGTGATTTTGATTTCCGCTGAAAAACTGAAAAAAAATGAATTATCTCGTAACTGTTTACTTAATTATTTATTTTATACTAAATAATATGTTCAAAAAATTTAATTATTTCATAATACCATCGAAATTAATTAGTTTATTGCAAACAATTTATGTATTTCATCAATATTGCGTTTTTTTTTTTAAATTCAGCTCTCAAGCATGTCTAAAAAGAAAATTGGAAAATTATACAATAGTCAAATTGCAACTCTAAGTTGAAAATTAAAAAATGGAATATAATGTTTGTTCTGAATTTTGTTAAGAAACGAAACTCCATTTTTTATTTTCGCACAAATGTCTAAATTATTTAACGAATTTTTAATTAAAAACACTCCACTTGCATTAGAAAATTGCTAATTGATTACAAGCGTTCGTTTACTTTTCGAAGGTGAAAAAAAAATCGGTGAAGTTTTTAGCAATGCAATTAGTTTTTTTTTTGTGCCAAAATTAGGTTTTTTTTTTTTTCTACATGTTATTATTTCACTTTGCCAATGGATATACTACTTTTGTAGCTAATTTTAGATGCAAGAAATGAAATCAGCAGTAATCTGAACTGTAAGAAATGCCGTAATAAAACGAAAAAACAAACATTCCAAGTTCTAAAAAATGCTTTTTTGAGTTATTAGAGTTTATTCATGAAACCAAATGAAAAAAGCAATTGTGTATATCACGTGATGTGTAATTACATGCTGAATCTTAAAATACATTGTGCATGTGTTTGTCACTAGCGTTTGATGATGCAACCTTTATATTAAGCGCTATAATTTTATTTATTTTCTTATGACATTTATATTTTCTATTTTAAAAAATATTTTTATTATTTAAAATGTAAAAAAATATATCATGAGTCAGCTTTTAGGTGCTTTAATGCATAAAAGAAAATCAGTAATCGTATATTAAAATGTTTTTCAAGTTTTTTTAATTTATAAATCTGAGTTGTTAAAAAACGTTGTCACTAAAAATAATCTCTGAAGTTTAAATCATGCCTAAAGATTTTGTTCAATATGATGTGTTGAGAGAAATTAAAAGCTTTTTTTCAGTACTCTGATGAGTATATTTAAAAACTAATTTATAACAGCTAATTTAACAAATAATTTAATTTAAAGTATCACTAATTAAAAAAAACGCCGATATAATTTTGTTAGATTAACATCAATAATGCTAAGAAATATGATAGTTGAAAATGATATTAAGAAATCCGAACAAAATTAGAACAAAAAAATAAGAAATCCAAAATATTTCATTGAAGTTCTGACGTAACATAACCTATAATATACCACAGAAATAAGTAGTCATTTCAGTCAATAAAAAAACTGTTCTTGTCATTCTGAAACTGATTGGACGATGCGAAACAGGTTTAATATTAAATAAACAAGGCATAATAAGCAATAAGTAGTAAATTATGCGAGTATTAAATTACTCTTTTCATAAATGCTTTTCTGTATATTATACAAAATCAGTAGATGCAAGCGATACTGGCAATAAATAAATACACAAATAATTGTATCATACAATTCAGTGTTTTCAAATAAGTGAACAGAAAAAATTTCTTCGCTTTTTTGTATTTAAATTTTGTATCTATTGCACATATGAATGTATCAATTTTGTATCTATTGCACATATGAATGTATCAATTTTGTATCTATTGCACATATGAATGTATCAATTTTGTATCTATGGCACATTTCAAATATTTTTTTTCTTCTGTAACTTGATTTCGCTTGTAAATATCATTGACCAGAACTCGTTCCTTTTTTTTAATCATTTCTTATCATTTTTGTTATCAAAATACCAATATATTACTTCAGATTCTGAGAATATGTGCGGAGTTTATTCGCATCTTAGTGACAATCACTCGTCCATACTCTGACTACGTTCTGGATTTTCTTTACCGTCTATTTATGGGTAAGACGCAGAAACTTCCCGCCATCGACAACAAAATTCTTCTAATACCAGCTGTAGAACTAGCGGAAAAAATTAGAAAGAGACAGGTAAGTATTTTAGCAATATAAGACAAAAATTTACTTATTATGTTTTACATTTTCTTTTTCTTTTGGAATTTGTGGCATTTTAACAATAATTTCTTGTTTTGTAGGTCGAAAATATTTTTAAAATTTGCTGAAAGCGTCAGTTTTTTTTAAATTTCTTGTTAGCTATTATGTAGCCAAATTGTTTTATATTATTAAAATAAATTTCTATAAATTCAGAATTTAGTTTTATTCTTTTCCTGACATTTTTTATTTTCATTAAAAAAAGCAAATTACAATCATTAAACGCACGAAAAAATTAATCAGAAGCTATAAAGATATGGAAATTAGAAAATTCTTTTTAATTTTTATCCAGTCTTTCATTTACTTATCTCAATAAGAAAAAAAATGAAATCTGCTATTGCAAAATTTCAAGTTATCCTGAGTGAGCATTATTTTTTTTAAGTATCAACTCAGCAGTAAACATCATGTTTTCACATGACTCTTACTTCGCAATCGCCAACATTCAGAATAGTGATGACCAATTTGAGAATCTGAAAATCAATCGAGTTCTAAAATGTTTTTTTTTCGAGGCCAGAATTTTTTTTTCTGCTCAAAAACCAATTTAAACCATTTTTAAACAGTCACGTGACTATCAGATTACACATGCGTCCATATTCAGAAAACAATGTATGTGTGTTTCCCCTTCCTCACCCGTCTCAAAATGTTCGAGCTCCAAAATTTTATCTCGAGGCAAGATTTTTTTTATTAGTTAGAAAAATTGAAAATTAAATATATATATATATATATTATACCTTATCTCACTGTTTCGCGTTCCTTCCCATCTTCTTTGTGCTTCTTCGGGCAATTACTTCTTAGGACCCTGTCCTTTATTGATCAGACAGGAGAATCGTATACATGGCGGATATTCGCACCAAGTTGTGATTTTTTGTTGGCGATAAGTCACCAAATCTTCTTTATCCTTTTCTAATAACCCTAAAAGTCATAAATTGGTGCCACCAAAACGGTAAATCGCCAGTTTTCTGTCCTCGTATTTTGAGGCTTCAAAACAACATAATGTTCTTACATAATAATAGTAATAATAATAATAAACTCACTCCATTTTACACAATATAAAATAAATAGGCAGCCTTGACGACTACTTGTTCACTCTGGATAGTAGCGGTCATGATTGAAATATATGGAAATCTTTTATTTAGAATTTCATTTTTGAAAGAGAGAGACGACTAAATTAATGGAATCTGTCCACTACAAATTACTGCACGTGCAAATTTAAAAAATTGAATGAAAATGAAAGCTAAATGAATCTACAATGCTACATATATATGGAATAAATCTTATTCAGAGTTCTAGCAATAATTGAATTAAACTCGTTATTATTATTATTTCATTTCTGCTGTTTTTATACAAGCTTTCTAAACCGCTCATCAAAGTAAAGAAAATAACAGCGGCAGACTCACAGAAATTCCAAATAATTTCAGTAAAAGAGAATAAGATAATTATTCCAAGCATATGTAATCAGGTTAATACATAAACGGAATACAATACGGGAATAATCATTAATTTATTTGAAACAGCGCCCTCTAGTGTACAAATTGGATGTTTCCACTATTATGATCTTATACTAAATCAATTTGCTCTGACGGCTAAATTTTCTTGAACTTTATTGAAATTCTTTCAAATTGTCTTTGAAATATGACAGGATTTGGTTAAAAATTCTAATTCTAATTTTTTTTTTATGTACAGCTCAGTTCCGAAGAAATAATGAAAGCATATATTGAAAGAGCTAAATCTGTTCATCCGTACATTAATGCTGCTGTGGATGAACGCTACGAAGAAGCACTAAAAGATGCGAAGGAAGTTGACAAATTCTTGGCGAGTGGCGTTAAATCCGAAGAAGATATCGCCAAAGAAACGCCACTTCTTGGAGTTCCATTCTCTTGCAAAGAGACAATCGGTATTACAGGTAAGATAACAATTAGATACTAAGGAAATATTTTTTCTTTGTTGAATTCTTTAAAATATCAATTCCGAAATGATAGCAGAAATGCAAATCAGTAAAAAAAAAAACGGGATTGTTTTTTTTTTTTTTTTTTTTTTTGTCCTCTCGTGTTCTGTCTTCTTAAATATTTTTAGCAATTTTTATGGATAAAATTTTAACTTTAAATAAATTTTTAAAAAATATATGCGCTGTTTTTTAATGAATAGTTACATTAAGAAAAGTTATAGTAAGGAAACAGGAAAGTAGGTTCCAGTGACCAATTCAAAAACCTTTAAAGTAATGAAATAAACCATATGGGCTATATTTAAACATAACTGCCATTCGTTCGAAGACTGTCATAATCAATTTCATATTTTACATTCCGGTATTGAAAAATATTGTCATTATAATAATAATTAGCAATAAATTATTTCATAGCTGTTGTCACCCTGCAACCTCTCACCAAAATGAAAAAAAATTAAAGTTGCGAAACTACATGAAAATCATAGAAGGTGAGATCTGGACTGTAAGGAAGCTGAGGTGATATTTCTCGGTAATAAGTCTTTGTGTTGCAGCCTCGTATAGAAATACGGCGAAATTCCAATTTCAATTTTTTTTATACCTTACAAAGAAATGGTTACATGACTGTCTTCACTAATGATGGTATCTTTGTAGTATGAATTGCTCAAACTTATCAGCATGCACGCGCAATCTTGGAATTGCGAATATAGCTTAAATTTCAAATGGAACTTATATTCTGGATTGCCCATCTTTATAAGAATAGCATCTAAGTTACAAAAATTGAAAGCAGATCCGTATTAGAAAGTCGCTACAATCTTATGAATTTCGGATTGACTATTTGAAAATTAAATTAGTGAATCCAACGACAGTGATTCAAAACTTATTGTACAAACTGTCAGAGAAGATAAGCAATATATAAAAAAAGTAAAAATCACATTGGAATGTATGACCAGAAATGGCACTTAGATAATATTTGGAGATACTGATATTGCAAGCTAATAATTGGTAAAAACCCCATTTTCATTTGACAATACTTTACATTTACAGAATGAGTGCGTTAGTCGAATTTCACAACATCTGCTGCATGCTTCTTAATAATTATAATCCCTCCCCTTTCACAGAGGTGGCCCATGGACAGTTGAACCTTTTGGGAAAATACGAGACACTTCAGTAAAATTTGTCGTTGTCATTCTAATTCTTCCTCTTCAGCTATTTCTTATGCAAAGTCCGTCTTTTTGTAATTTCAGTATTTTTTATCTGTTTCATGTTCCCAGTATGAGTTTAGAACTTAAAACGGTTAGAACTGAAATGCAGCTGCCTCGCTGAACCCTCTAACTTATTCGGCATTTTCAGTGATACTTCCCCATGTGCCATCAGATTGTATTTCGCTTGCTGTTTTCTGTATCAAACCGTACGTTGGAATTTTGAACTAACATGTATAAAACGTAATCGCACCAATTAGGTTTTACAAAAAATAAATAAATCCATTTGGTGATTAAATTATTCATTTTATCGAGTAATCTTTAATCTTATCCGAATTTATATCATGTTCTGGGCCAGAGGGGATTTTAGTCAATTTCTTTTTTTAAAAACCTGTGATTTTTTATTTTGTTTTACTTATAGAATTATTTTTTTTACTTCTTCTCTTTTTGGTGTCTTCTTCAGGAATGAAACAGACATCGGGACTCGTACGTTCCAAGGACCACATAGCCGATAGGGATGGTGCAGCGGCGGAAATGTATCGGAAGGCCGGTGCCATCCCCTTCGTCGTCACCGATGTACCAGAACTTTGCATGTGGTGGGAGAGCTCTAACCACGTAAATGGTTTAACGAAGAATCCTTATGACAACACAAGGACCGTCGGGGGCAGCTCAGGTAAGGATTTAAGATTTCTTAGAACTGGCCAGAGTTTCAACATTCGAAGTAGAAGTTGTGCGATATTCCCGCTTTTTCATATAATGTAGTTGAAATATTTCTACTACACTGTATGGCATGTTTTCTACTTTATAGTGCAGTAGAAATAGCACAGTCTTTTAAATGATTTGATAAAAGATTTGATACAGATTTACAGTTTAGGCGAGAAGTCTGTAGTCGAATTTCATTTATGAAGGTTGTTGCATTTTCGAGTTTTTCACATGCTCTATGCTAGGTCGATAGTCATCTCTTCATAGATCTATTCCGCAATTTGATACAAATTAAAAATTGCGATGATAAAATCCATTCTAGATTTCCTCCACCTAACTTTGGTCTTGTGTTTATGGTTTTCAAATGTACTTATATATGATTAAAACTGTTTTGATATTCATAACAAGTAATTGAAAATGAATTATAATTTTTTTTTTTAGATTTTTAGGTACTATTTTATTAGAGTTCAAGAAATCCGCTTCCAGATAGACCAAAACTTTTTATATATATATTTGTAATTCCATTGGCATAATTCATTAATTTTTTTTCATTAGGCGGAGAAGGGGCCATAATTACATCAGCCAGTTCAATTATCGGCATCGGTAATGATATAGCTGGAAGTATACGAATCCCTGCATCATTTTGTGGAATTTACGGGCACAAACCATCCAGAGGTATGTAAACTCCTCTAGTGATTTTATTGACTTGAAACATTCCTATTTAACTTTGTAATATTGAATTACTATTTTTTGGTAGATACGTGTCGACAAGCTATAATTTTGCAACCGTTAGTGATTGCTGTATTCCAGTAAAATCTCATTTCAAATTATAACCATGGTACAGAATATTTTAAGGGTAGATCACTATTCCTATCATCCACTTATTTTTCATTTTGTGCGCATGTGCTTTCAGATAAAGTTGCTTGAGGAACATCTTGTATCAGAACGAATATTGGTAGTGAATGCTGACTAGCAAGTTGGCAATTTCTGTATTTAGACGTTCTCTTAATCAATAGCTCTTAAAAATAGCAGTAGAATGAATTGAGCTTTATCGAGAATTACTGATTACAATCGCACCGGTTGTTGGAAATAATTTTGGTTCTTCTTTTAAGCGGAACTAAATCTTCGATTATTTCCTCTTGAAATCTTTCAGGAAGACAATTATTGAATATTATGGAGATCTCTAACTCAGCTAATATTTAAATTCTCCATATTGAAGATTATGGAGATTTCTACCTCAGCTAATATCTGGGTTCTCCATATTGAAGATTATATAGATTTCTACCTCAGCTAATAACTAGGTTCTCCATATTGAAGATTAGGGAGATTTCTACCTCAGCTAATATCTAGGTTTTCTATATTGAAGATTATGGAGATTTCTACCTCAGCTAATATCTAGTTTCT
>JAPMOR010066373.1:446053-490562 GCA_026543865.1 Argiope aurantia
ATATTGAAGATTATGGAGATCTCTACCGCAGCTAATATCTAGGTCCTATTTATTGAAGACTATGGAGATCTCTACCTTAGTTAATATCTAGGTTCTCTATATTGAATATTATGGAGATTTCTACCGCAGCTACTATCTAGGTTCTCTATATTGAAGATTATGGATATTTCCCCCTCAACTAATATGCAGGTTGTTTATATTGAAGATTATGGAGATCTGTACCTCAGCTAATATCTAGATTCTCCAATATCAAGAGAAATTGCTCACTTCCCTTTTCCTATGTCCTGGATTCATAGACATATCTAACTATGATAAAACCAAATGGATTAAATTGCAACACAACAAGATAGACATCTGGTTGATGGTCTTATGTTTGATGGGCTGTTGTTGGAGGATTTCACTGGTTTTCTTTGCATTGAAACTCAAATGTGAGTAATTTACTTCCATTTAAAATCTTCCAGAAAGGCAGCTACTGAAGTTTACGCCAGACTTATACCTTAAATGATACCTAACTGCTGTAAGGTCGTTAAGTTAACAGAAGGTTCACATTTCCCTTTCTGCATTCCTTGATTCATAGACATGTGAATCAGGGACTCATGAAACAGACATATGAGTGAAGGACATCAAGGAATCATAGACTACGATAAAGGAAATGGGATAAGATATAACACATCAAGAAGGCTATCTGGTTGACGGTTTGATGCATTGCTGTCGGAAAGATTTATTTTTAGTGAACTAAAACGTGAATAATTTTCTCTTGAACTATTGTAGGAAAGCGACTACTAGAATTTAAGTTAGATTTCTTCGTTTGCTAATAACTAAAGGCTTCAGTACCAGTTAAAAAATAGAAATTTCACATTCCCGTTTTTTGCGTGGGTCCTTGGTTCATGGACATGGACAGCTTATAAACCAACTTGTGTAAGACAACATACCGAGAGGGCTATTTAATAGACAGTCTTATGCCTGATGAGCTGATTGTGAGTTCTCCTTGGTTTTCTTCTATGCGAAACTAAAACGCGAAAAGTCGCCTACTAGAATTCTTCAGGAGAACAACTACCGGGGCTTACTCTAAATTTCTACCTTAGTTAATACCTAGGTGCTGCAGTATCGTTTCGACCACTCGTAGAACTCTGAGGGCTATTAAACCACAAACTGAACCATGTGCTGATTCCCCCCATCCCGTTTCGAGATGGGAATCTTCTAGTCGATTTCAATCCAGTCAACTAGGCTTAAACTGCCAAAATTTTACTTGGTACTGTTTAAAAACCGAAAGAAAAACATTTGTTTCACTTTAAACATGCTAGAGGAATTTGTAATATGCAAATCTTGGATAAGCTTTCATTCTTAATCGAATTTAGGTATCGTGCCAAATTGGGGCATGTTTCCTTACTGCGAAATGAAGACAGAAAAAGAAGACCGGACCATCGACTTTGTAAGCACAGGCCCCATGTGCAGATACGTTCAAGATCTTCCACTGCTGTTGAAGGCTCTTTCTGGTAATGACGAAAGATTGAAATTAGACACGAAGGTAAGTTTTTCCTATTCAGAAGGTTTCAAATGTTACTTATTGAAAGCTTATAAGCCAGTTAACAGCAACGCACGACGCGCAATTGTTTTTGTCTTGTGGTCTTGTTATTCGGCTGCGAACCACAAGGCCCCAGGCTCTAACCTCGCTCAAATCAATCCGCTACATTACGGGATAGAGTGCTAACGTTCCGAATCGTTGATACTTTACAATTTTAAAATTCATTTTTTTTTCGTAACTGATATATTTTCGTGTAAAGAATTCTTAATCCAAATTTTATCGATAGATAGCGATATAAGTGGCCTCATGATCAGCAACAAAATCAATATTATATAAGTGTAGCTGTTTTAATTATCCATAGGCAATATTTTTATGATTATATTTATCGCCGTTTTGAAGTTAAAGGGGACGGAGCTTTTAGTGGATTTCTCCGAAGGGTAATAATGTTTCTGTTTTCATTATTTCAACTAAATTGGTAAAAATATGATTGTATATCGCGATGCAACTTGTTATACCAAGGGCGTAAACGGTTTTGGAGATATGTGGCGCATTTTAGAAGGTTCAGAGTTTCAACTCATGGATTCAAATCTTATATTTTAGTATATAATAAAAAATGTAGTATATATAAAAGCAATAGTTATAAACTTCTAATATTTATCTTTTTCCAGATTATCATTATTACATTATTACTTCAAAACATCGTATGTCAAATTTTCCACAAAAATCGGATGCAAAATTCCTTCAGTCAGTTGTTCCTTCAGTCAGTTCATATATATATATATATAATATGTACCGAATGTTATATGTGATTGTTGTAAATTGTCATAAAATATTATACATCACCAGTGATTTTAGCTGTTACATCAGTTTTGCTGTGTGCGTTTTTGAAATACCACATTTAAAATTACTGCCATGATATATTAATCTATACATTGTCATATTTACATATATATGTAGGCAAGATTTTTATTTTAGGTGCTTCAAGGGTACATTCATCAACAAAAGATATCGAACATTCCCTTCATCGCAAATCCTTGACATGTTTTTGGTCTTGGACCACATGGAATTAATCATAATACAACAACAATTAAAAGAAAGAGCTGCTTGTAGCCGGCAAATGTAGTTTAATAGAACATTATCTACACTGAAACAATTATATTCATTCATCTGTCTAAACATTTCATGAAAAAATCTCTGAATAATGAATACATTTTATCGAAACTGTATCTCTTAAGGAATATATTTATTTTTCAGAAACAGTTTTTTTTTTTATCATTTGACGATTTTTTCGTTATTTAAAGGGAAAAAATATAGCTTCCTTGGGCAACTAACTGCTTCTCCGGAAATATCGGTTTAATTTAATTTTAGTTACAGTTTTTATACTTACATTGATATTCATGATTCCTTCAACAAAGAATTTTAAAAATAAAATGTTGACTTGATATCCTGACACTTGTTCTATTTATTGTATACATGAACCTTCCTGAGAGATTCGAATTTCATGATAACACCGTATCATTAAAAAATTGCGTCTGGGTGTTTTAAAATGCATATTGCGATAAGCTATAATGCGATTTAGTAGTTTGATTTCTCATATGCAGATAATTAACAGAATCTTTCATTCTCATCTTTCAAAAATGAGAGGAAAATCATGAGTAATAAAATAAATATCTGAAGAAATATTAAAAACGGTTTGTATTGCAGTAATGATATATAATGTTATTAAAAATTTAAAATAAAAGCATTTTTAAAAAAAATCACCGCAATTTAGATAAAATTAATTGGCATTATTTATTGGTTGTCAAAATTTCAAAAAAAAAAATGCATATTCTAACCCTTAAAGGTATATTTGTACTGAATTTGGTAAGTCAAGGGCAAAGATTCTATCTTATAAATATAACCAACTTATATATATATATCTGCATATACACATTCTTTATTATTACTAATACAGTTGAATGTTAATGAGACTTTATTTTTCCCAACAGGTAAATTTCAAGAATATTAAAATATACTACATCGAAGAATTCCCGGGCATCTTGAATGCTGCAGTACCAGATGTGAAGAAACGCATTAAAACTGTGAGTAAAAAAAATCAAAGAAAAGCAGATATAAGTTAATTTTAAATAATTCATATCGCTTTAATTGTCATTTTAATCGATAGTAATTATTTCCCTATTATGAAAGCATAATATAAAAGAATTTAATATGAGTGTGCGTATCTTGTGCGTTTTCTGGAAACAGAATTCACAAATAAGATTTAAATCTTTCACCAAAACAAAAGAAAAGACAACTTAACAGAACAATTATTTATTTAACTTTTAATTTATCTATTAATACTTGAACTGAAGATTTCAGTAAAATAGTAATTGAAATCAAGTCAGAATCATAAACCTTTATTTTGATTCAATGTCTATGGTTATGAAACACTTACAACCGGCTCAAGACAAAGAACAGTCAATGTTTAACTAGTTGGCTTTTAGATGACTTCTGTTGGTGTCGCCATCTGTTGATGGATATTTTAATGAAAATGTCTTATATTTCCTATGATAAACTTCTGAAATTACAACTGTACTAATATTAGATGTGAACAGTTATACTGCAAGAAGTTCAATTGTTGTAAGTATTTTACGAATTAAAATAAGAAATCATCCTACCTCTTAAGAGAACTGACAATACAAGGAGAAATTAAAGAGAAACATACAGAAAAGATACATGATTTTTTTTTATGATGTCCTACTGTCTGTTGTTAAAATAAAATCTTTTTAGTAATCGAAATAATCCTTTCATTTTTTTTGAAATGATTTAATCTGATTATTATTTTGAAACTATTCTTTTCATTATTTATTGAATTATAAATCACTTATACGTGCGAATTTTACTTATGTTAAATTCTTCCCATAAATTCCCTACTTTGTACATAATTTTATGCATAAAAAAATGTTCTTTTCTGTAGGTTTATATACAAGTAAGTCAAATAATCAATGGTAATTGCGTGAACTTATTCATCAAATGATTCAAATTACCGAATCACCTATTCTTATCTATTGCATTCACAATTTAACGATTATTTTCTTGTTATCCAAAGTCTAAAGTTTGTTCTCTTTCTACGATTTGATATTCATCAAGTTGTGTGCACGTTTGCGTATAATACTTGTTAAATAATCATGTGAATTCAAGCTGTTTAATATTTGCTAAAAAAACGATTACAAAAATGCTTTTTTTCATTTTAAATATCATGTTTCATTTTTTTAAAGGTTGCCTGCGTTTATGAAATGTGTACATTCAGGTTATTATATTAAATCAAAAGAATGTCAGACGTGTTTACATCTATATCATTATAGATGTATAGTTTATTGTTACATCCTAAGTAAAAATTGACACCCAAAATCCTGGTAACATTTTAGGGAGGAACGTTCTAACAAAAAATATCGCCAAATTCATATCAACACAATAATAAATCCTCATCTACATCTGAATATATATTTTCAAATATTAAGAATATGTCTTACTGTAGCAATGATTTCGTCGAAACTAATAAAGCGATAGTTTTATTAATACAAAATACTCAACAAAACTGTTACGTTATCTTGACGATATTATCTGGGATTCAGAATATCGAGCAGAAAAATTAATACAGAGGTAGCCTTATTAATACAAAATATCTAATAATTGTATTACGATACATTGACGATATTATCTGGCATTCAGAATATCGAACAATATCGAGGATCGTAGAATCACATGGCGCAAACGAGAAGACAGACATTCGGAACTAAAATAAGTAGATTTTGTAATGGGATGTGTGGTATAAACTAATACAGAGCTAGCCTTATTAATACAAAATATCTAATAACCGTATTACGATATATTGACGATATTATCTGGCATTCAAAATATCGAACAATATCGAGAATCGTAGAATCACATGGCGCAAACGAGAAGACAGACATTCGGATCTAAAATAAGCAGATTTTGTAATGGGATGTGTGGTATAAATGGCGCAATGACATGCATTCACCGATGAAGTTATATTTGTGCTATTGAATAGGCTTAATAATAGTACCTTTGAAAACATGATGACTCACATGACATGTCTCTTATGAAAGAATCATAGTTAACGTGGTACACAATTCTTTAGAACAGTGGTCTTCAAACTGGGTTCCACAGAGCCTTGGGGTACGAGTATTTTAGAGCCACGAGTGATAAAAGAAAGAGAAGAAAAAAATGAATCGAATCTTCTCAGCATCGAAAATGTTGATTCTAGAGAAAATTGGACAATAAATACAAAATGAGCCTGCATATAACATTTATAGAGCTATATTTCAAATGTTTGTGCAGAACAAAACAACAACAAAAAGACCATGCATCCCAATTATTAAAGGCAATGACATAAGAATTAGTGACACCATTTACACAAATTATGCTTATTAATAAATAGATAAGTAAAATAACCTAATACTATTTTCAAATTCAGCGACATCTCTTTTCTTTATTTTTATTATTACCACCAATTATACAACTACAAAAATTGGACTTACATACTGTTTTAAGGAAGCTATAGGGTTACACCAGAAAATCATATAATTCTAAGGTTGCCGTGAGTTTTAGTTTCTCCTTGCTTTAGTAGATTCTCTCTACTGGATTAAATCTTGCAGCATCTTTCTACAAGATAATACGATGCTTAGAAATTTTCAATGTGTTTGTGCAACTATACATACTGCTTCAATATCACCTCGGAAACGGCAATTATACTAAAGTAAAACGTCGTAAATAACGACTTACGATAGCGCTTTTACCTCATTGCATCATTTTCGCATATTTACAGGGTGGGCAAAAAGTCCGTGAAAACTTTAAAAGTTCATAAAAACCGAAAAAATAATCAAAATAAAAAACGGTTTGCAGGTTTAGCATTGATAAGTCACGGGATTTTCTTTTAAGATAAGAAAAAAAATTAAAAAACAGCCGACAGATGGCGCTGATACGAATGATTTAGTTGTATGCATGAAATGAGACAGATGATTATAAATACTTACGCTCTTGATCCAGTTCTCCGTTCCCACCCCCACTAGATACGGCATTTATTCTGCATCATTCATTGATCTTGCCGTAACAAAAAACATTTTATTTCCCTACGACATCTCCTCAGTCCCGGAGCTCAGTTCAGACCACAATCCAGTAATACTTAATTTTTATTTCAAATTTAAAACCCCCCAAAATAGCAATAAAATAAAAACCAACTGGAAGAAATTTAAAACTGACATACTAAACAACACCGACCTAACTTCCACAGCCAACAACACACAAGAATTAGACACTCTCGTAGAAAATTTCTCCAACACAATAATAACCATTTTTAACGCCAACTCCCGAACAATAGACCCAGATACCCAATATGTAGACAATGAAGTGAAAAAACTATATAAACTAAGGAACACTGCAAGGAAAAGATGGCAAACCACTCAGGACCCAGCAGCAAAAAAAGAATATAACAAACTAAACAGAATAGCAGACAAAACCAAAAAACAGGCAATCCAAGACGACTGGAATAAAAAACTAACAACACTTCAACCAACCGATAATACACTATGGAACACAGCAAAGTACATGAGAAAACAACACGCTAAAATATCAGCCCTTAATGGCCCGGCCGGTAAAACTATTTCCAACGCAGACAAGGCAGAAACTTTAGCACAAAGCTTGGAGCAACAATTTACACTAAACGACATGCACAACACAAACACAGAAAGCGTAGTCGAAACAACACTCCAAAAATTCTTCTCAATCAATAACACAACAGAATTAGAACTCCCCAACATAATAGATTATATAAATTACATTAAAAAAGTTAACACCAAAAAAGCACCAGGCATTGATGGTATCTCCAATCTAATAATTAAAAACCTACCCCTAGTTACAATAATTAAATTTTACCACATAATGACTTTAATCTTTAAATTCAAATACTTCCCCACAGCATGGAAAACAGCAGTTGTGATCCCCATTCTCAAACCTGGAAAAGACCCTACTATCCCCTCCAATTATAGGCCAATTTCTCTCCTTCCAAACTTTAGTAAAATTACTGAGCACTTCATACTGGAAAAATTAAACAACTACCTTAATGAAAATAATATTTTAATCCCCTTCCAATTTGGTTTCAGACCCAAACTTTCAACCACACATCAATTAATCAGAGCAGTCGAATACATCTCCTCAGGATTTGAGAAGAGAGAAAACACAGGTGCTGTTTTCCTAGATATTCAGAAAGCCTTTGATAGAGTGTGGCTAGAAGGACTTATTTACAAACTAATTAAATATAATATACCCCCCCCAACTAATACAAATAATTCATTCATTCTTTTTCAAAAGGAAATTCACAGTTAGAGTAAACGCCACACTCTCCAAACTTCGCTCCATACAAGCAGGCGTGCCACAAGGGGCAGAATTGTCCCCCACCCTCTACTCTATATACATAAACGATATCCCACAAAATATAAACACTAAACTCTGCATTTTCGCAGACGACACCGCGATACTGGCCAAAAACAAAAACATCAGATACATAACACACGCGCTCAACAAACACCTAATAGACCTTCAAAGGTGGTTCCACGAGTGGAAAATTGCCATTAATACCTCAAAAACCGAAGCAGTATTCTTCACCAAGAGGAGGAATAAACCAAAATTTAACGTCAAAATAGATAATACAATAATCCCCTGGTCTCGGGAAGCCAAATACCTAGGTGTAATTATGGATAAAAACTTAACTTGGAAATCACATATTAACTATATTAAAACTAAATTCCGAGATAACTCGCGTAAACTTTACCCCCTAATCGCTCGGAATTCTGAAATGTGTAGGGATAATAAAGTGCTTATTTATACTGCGATGCTAAGACCTGTTCTAACTTATGCATGTCCAGTTTGGGCATATGCAGCACCAACCAATCTCAATCAAATAGACAGGTGCCAAAACATTATTCTCAGACAAATTACAAAAGCGAGATGGTTCATGAAAAACGAAGACATCCGACATGCCCTCAATATCCCATCACTAAAAGACTTCATTAAAAAAATAGCAATTAAATTTTTCTCAGACCTCGAAAACATAGACAACCCAGCAATCCAAGAAATTGAAAACTACACCCCCAACCCAAATTCCAGAAGACCCAGACTCATCCTACTCTAACCAGAACCAACTTAAATACGTCACTAATAAAAAAAATCTTAACCCCTTCAACCCTTTCAATATTTAAATCAACCCAATAAATCCTTAATAAATCTGAAATTTCCATGATCCATCTCGCTCTTCCTATTGGCAGTCAATAGCAAATTTCTCACCCCATCCCCCTCACAACCACTCTACCAGGCTCTTAGAACTTTCTCTCACCAAGTATCCCAGAAGACACCTCTGCCATAGCCCAACCCTCCAGCCAACCTAAAACGACCTCGCCGACAGCAGCAAGCCTCCCATTGGACAATAGCCACTAGCTGACCAGACTACTTAAACCAAGATCCCCTCCTCCCAGCCTCAGTCAAGACCTTTTCCCACTCCAGTCCAAATGAAGTAGCCGAGCCCAACAGTTGTTGCCGACCGGAGATGGTGCCCTGCGGGCGCCGGCGCTCCAAACAATATTCCTTGTGTCCCTCCAGTTCTCCGTTGCATGCTATCATGTATGTGAACAAGGATACTGAGTGGGAAAGGTAAAGCTTTGTTGGTAAAGCTGTTTTACATGAACTAGGAATCAGCGACTGTTGCACTGAGTAAAGTCCGACTTCAGAAAATTGTGTAGACTTCAGAAACAGTGGCAGGCCTCATAAATCTTGTTCGGTGATTTGAGGAAACTGGATCATTGAAGGTATGGACAACCAATTCTAAGGCAGACACGTTCAGCGTGCGTTGCAGCCGAAATGGAAACATTAGCATGAGAATCTAAATGTGGAAATGTCGTCTAAATGTGGAACACACATTGATATAATAAATTATTTGTAACATTATTTTTGGTTATTTGCCTTTTTTTCTTTCACTTTTGTATAAGCTGTTTTTTGAATTAATTTTTTTCTTACCTTAAAAAAACATCCCGTGACTTATCGATGCTAAACTCGCACACCGTTTTTTATTCTGCTTATTTTTCTCGGTTTTATAAACTTTTAAAGTTTTTATGGACTTTTTACCCACCCTGTATGATAAATTCAATTGATATCTGTTTCCTCTTCTTTATATGTTCTTCATATACTTTATAATCATAAAGAATGATTTAATTTTTCATGCAAAAATAACTTTTGTTAAATTTCAACTTCATTCTAAAAAATGATCATTTATTCATAATTTCTAATTTGCAGGCAGTAAAACACTTCAGCAACGAATACGGCGTTGAAGCAACACCTCTGGTATGTCCCGAGCTACAACACGCCTTTTACATTTGGGAATCCAAACTATTGGAACACGACGGCCCACCCTTCCAGTTCTATTTGAAAGGAAAAAATAAGAGCATCAACATGTGGTTGGAATTATTTAAGAGCATAATCAGGTCCTCCGAACATACCCTTCCAGCTATATACTTTGGAATCGTGGATAGAAGGAAGAAGGACGACTTTTACCAGTTCTGCCTCGACAAATACAAAGCAATCTATCTCAAATTCAAGGAACTCTTTGAAGAAGACGCTATACTATTGGTCCCGACCCATCCAGAACCTCCTCCTCACTACTTAATGACCATTCCTATGTATCCTAACATCGCCTACACCTGCATATTCAACATACTGGGTTATCCATCTACACAAATACCTGCAGGATTGAGTAATGGCGCTCCTGTTGGTATCCAGGCTGTAAGTGGACCGTTCAAAGATCATCTATGCTTAGCAACAGCAGCGGAATTGGACAAGGTTTTCAATGGTTGGATCAGTCCTTGTCCTGTTAGTGTATGAAGAAGAATCCCTAGATAATTCTATTTTGTAGTGTCTGTGTTTTTGATTCACGTCATCCTGTTTTTGTAACCTTGCATTTCTGATATTATTAAGGTCTCTGCCTAAACGTACTCTTTGAAGTAATGTTTTTTTTTCCTTCATAATTTTCACTTCAAATGCATTGGCTATGTCAAAAAATGTCTTTTGTGTATAAAATAATAATTATTATGAATGATAATTGAAGTAAATGAATAAAATGTTTATTAAATAAGATTTGTTTCTGGAATTTTCTATGCTTAATTCTTTGGGACATACGATTTTAAAGAAAATAAAAAGCCTAGTTTGTTCTTATCATAATTTTTTAAAACATCCATTTCGATTGTTTAACATAAAAAATTAATCAAAATAAGAAAAAAATATATCAATAAATCCTTTTTTTTTAAATAAAATGACACATATAATCCCACCACTTCACAGATTCAAAATTAGTAAGATACGTCAAATAACATGTTTTTTAATTATAAAACAGTTTATTCACTCATAATAAAATAACGTATGCCATTATGAGCGATAAAAAACTCACTGGGTAACACTTGCTCCATTTTAATCACAACAGCACACACAATTTATTAATGCATTTTGATTTCTTTATACATTTTTACTTTTTCGTATACGTAGTACAGAGAAAGTATAGTAATCTTCAAAAAATTCTAACGAATCTCTACATTTTAGACCTTCCTAAATTCGAAAAATATGTTTTTGGAAAATATTCATTCGTCTTGTGTCTGTCTGTCTGTGACAAAAATATCTGAAAAGCGATTTAAGCTAGACGGTTGAAATCTGGTATGTGGTCTTTACACCAAATTTGCAGATTTCTATCAAGTTTGGAGTAAAATCTGTTCTGTAAAATTCCTCCTGCTCGATTGTACGAATATAAGTTATCACGATAGATACAAAATTAAGACAGGTAGACAGATAAGATTCCGTACACAGACTTAACATCTGTAATGCGGATGCCTGTCTAAATTTGAACCAAATTCGACAACAGGTTGACTGTATATCGGTCTGTACTTTCAGACATACGTAAAAGCAATAATTCAAAAAGGCATTCAATTAAATTTATCCAATTTGAGTTGGATTTTTGCGACTATAAGTGCAGTTTTGTGTCAAATTTTTGTTTTAATCGTTTGTGAAAAACTTATCTAAAGTACAAATTCGATTTTCGGATTCTTTTAACGCATGCCAAGGATTAATAGCTAAATAACCTGCCAAGGATGACACGATAAATTCAGTAAAAAAGCTAAATTAACGCCAAATTAATATTTCGTAACTATTGTACGCCAGTGCCATGCAAGGTGTTCGCTGGCATTACAAGTTTATTAGAGAATATGAGAGAAAAATTTGGAGATCATTCCCGCTAACTTTAACTTATTTGCATATTTACCGCTAATGAATAACATTGCCAACTGAAAGAAAACCTTTAAATTAAATATTAAACTGTATGACTGACTATGAGCAACTTCAACTTTTCGAGGTAGGTTAAAATATCTCACATCATTCATAAAAAAGCTAAACAAAAGGTGAAGTAGTTTTTAACCCACTTAGTCCCGAAGACTTAATACAAGTGGTAACTCATGCAATGCGATCTTGAGATTGTTTTAATTGTTAATTCTTCAAGATGCAGCTTGAGTAGTGCTCTTACCTTTTGCTTGCAATTTTAAATTAATTTTCAGTAGTTTAATATTAAATTAATCAAATAATATTCTTCTGGCGTTTTTTTTTTTTTATTTCAAATAATTTTTTAAAACTTATTCAAATAAAACTTTGAAGCTCGAAATTCATTTTCATTTGCTTACTCGGTATTCTTTATTACATTAACGAATATTCATAGCAAATTTTCCCATTAAAAATATTTTATGTCATTTCATAATTTCAAATTTTGATTTTTCAAGATATCAATTTCGTTTCCGTGTACATTATTATAATACGCAAAATCTTTTTATCGTCTGAAATATTTTTAAAATTAACTATCAATTAAACCAGACAATTTTTTTAAACCACAGACACCTATTTTGTATTTTATAATTATAAATATAAATGCATTTTTATAAATTTTCCAAAATTAACAGATAATTGAATAGATGCAGGCGATTTTATAAAAAGGAAATTTATAGATACTTCATTGCAAAGACTTAGAATTATTTTACTTTTAATACACAACATTTACATTTTATTTTTGCAATATTTTTTGTTCATAAAATTTTTTAATAAAATATTTTAATTAGATTAAAACTTTATTACTTTCAAAACTTTTACCATAGAGCTGAGATACTATATCTCATAATATATTTATATCAGCTCTGTGACTTTTACCTGCGTCTTTTACACAGTAATAGAAAAAATAATATTGTAATTGAAAAGAGAGAAGAATTTTGATAAATGAGAAATTTAATATAACGATAGCTTAAAGAAAACATGCGTCCAACGCACAAATTGAAAAGAAGGTAAAGAAAATAAAACTAAATACGAAAGTGAAACTAAATAAAATGAAACAGACTTTCTACAACAGCAGTGGTTCAAATTTATAAGAGGGGTCAGCCAGGAGATCGAAAGTTTTTAATTAATTACCTATTTAATTAATTGTTCTCAATATATTCAAAGAAACCTTATATTATTTCAGTGTTTATGAAACAATTTGAAGTAATTAGGTAATAAATACTATAACTTATGGTGAAAATTAGCTATCCATGGTTTTTAAAAATCGTCTGTTTTAATTGATAAATGATTAAAAGCATTTCAGACGATAAAAGGATTTTGTGCATTATAATATTTTATTCAAAAATAAATTTTAAACAAAAAATATTAGACATGAAAATATTTTAATTTCTAGTAAAGCCGGTTATATCAAATTGTAATTAAAATCAATATAATCAATGAGTGTATAATACACGAGCAAGACATTTTAAAAATTGACTCAATTTCACCTATAAATCTTTGTAAATGTTTGAGTATATAAACTTGTTTAATCAAAATTCCACGTCTTCGATTATACAAATCAATTCCTCCAAATTCAAAAAACTTTCCGAAACTGATAACTTATCAAATGTTAACTGCAGAGGTTTAGCATGGTCCTTGAACTTGTCAAATGATTTTAAGTGAAATCTTATCTTTGGCACTTCAAATGATTTCTTGATTATGAAAGCTGATTGTCCTTATCATTTTCAAACACTGAATATCTCAAGTTTTAACTCGATTCATTTGCTTCTGCGTAATTAGTTTTTAAAAAAATTTAAAATATAATTTTTTTAATTAAAAAATAGTTTGAAGTAAAAATTAGTATCTAAACCTGAATAGATTTCTCAAACGTCTCTGTTTTCATAATTCCATTCTTTTAGATTCGTAATATTTTAAAAGTAAGATTTTGAAAAAAATAATTTAAAGCTCCCATCCGGAATTTAAGAACGTAGTTAACATAATAAGAACATTGTGAAGAAAGCTGTCCACGTTTAAAAACAAATTGAAGTGAACGGATTGTTCACGAGCCTGCAAGCTCTTGTTTCATCAATATAAAGTTTCGTAACTGATTGTATTTTATAAGCATTGTACATAGCCGTGTTTTGAGTGTGAATTGATAAAAATATGTTTCGTCTAAATTAAATAAATATTTTAAAATACAAGTGACTGTATTTGCTGCTGGATTTTATCACCTTTTTAAGTAATTCACCGAATTAATGAAGAAATCGGGTAGATTTAAAGGGTCTGATATATCGAAACACTTCTGAAATGAACTTAGATGTAGCAAACATAGTTAAATTATGTGAAGTAAATTGGAATTTTTTTTACAACAAAGAGTCTCTAAAAATTTTAACATAATTCCCGAAACAAAATTTTATAAATTATAGAAATTTTCGTATGTTAATAGAAATTTCTATTAAAATACGAAATGATTGTTAATAGCATGATTAGATTAACAATTGGTTAACCAATTATTAATTATTGGTTAATAGCAACCAATAATTGTTAATAGCATGATTCTATTAACAATTATTGGTTGTTGGATTATCTGAAGTCGTAAGTCTACAACGATTGTCCAATCTCGTTAGGTGTACACTAAACGACGGCAATTTCTCTCTACACCTGAAGATATGTTATATAGTGTTGTTCACAACATTGTCTCTAGACTACAGGTATAGTTGATGAATGACGGTCGACATGTTGAGCATTTGTCAAAAAGAACATAATCTTTGCTAAAAATTAATTATTAATGCTAGTTACTGCTTTTGTTGCCCATTTTTCTGCACTTTTGGGGGGTTTCAGTGAAACCTCATGTCATTTCAAGTATGTAAATCAGTTTTTACCTTTACCTGCCTTATTCCGCGAATTATTGAATTTTCTAATGTTAACGGACGGACCTTTGGATAAACTGGTACTTGCTGACTGTTTATACTGCAGACCACTAGACATAAGAACATTGCCCAACATATAATTTGTTAGAATTCCACACCGTTGGCATGCTAGATGGCTCTTGTGATGTTATCTTAGGATATTGTAACTTTAAATCTATCACTGTACAACACTGTAGAACGATGTATAATGATACTAAAAAAAATTTTAAAAACTTTTTGAATCAATTTTGTTTTATTAGAATGTTGGCTATTGAATTTATAGCAGTCATTTTGTTGGAATAGTTAGATATTTTAACATTAATTTTAATAAAAATTTAACCCTGAAATTAAATTTCAGTTACTTCTTACGTAATTCTTATTACATACATAGAATATTCTATTAATGAACCGAAAATCCCAGCGGCTTACTAATAAGTATCAAGAGGGAAAAAATTGCAACATAATGTCACAAATCATGGTGAAAGTGTAAAAATGCCGGGAAACGTTTGCAGGCTTTGAATACAGAAGACATTAATGCACACATGTATTCGATAGATGATCCCTACGCTAGATGCTTGGAAATCGCAATTGTAGTTTCAATGTGTGCACAAGAATCCTCGATAACCGTCTTTTGAAACCGTATTTGCAATGCGATCCAAATACCTGAATGGAGTAACGTACTTTATTTTTCTGAAATTCGTCCTTCCAAATTGTTGCAAAATGTGCCGGTAGCAGTGTTTCATGTTTGATGGTATCCCAGCACATTTCCCCCATAAAATGCATACTCATCTGGATGTTACATACTCAAAAAGGTAAATTGAAAGCGCGGGAGTTGTTGTTTGGCTTCCATGTACGCTTTATTTTAATGTGTGTAACTTTTTTTCTGTGAGGTCATTGAGGTTAAATCCCTAATTTTTGTGACACCTATGGACACAAAAGAGAATTTCATACCACGGTTCGCTACTACAGACATTAAAGGTATATCTGGTATTTCCAAGGGTATTCGGAAGTTACTTTTACGTTTCTGTAGATTGTGCAATGACGTCTGCAACTTCTACTTCCAACAATTCTTGTAATAAATTATCAAATAACTCTTCTCTTTACTTATTGTAATTTTGTCGTCTTAGCGTGTGTCGAAACCACGATTTTCACGACTTGGTTTGTGACATCAAGCTACACTGCAATTTTTTTCTTCTTGATGTTTACTAACAACCTTCAAGGTTTTTCGGTCCATTAACTGAGCACCCCATCTAAAGATCATAATTGGAAGTCAGTAATAAAATAGCAGTTGTAAGGAAGATTAAAATAATTTTCTTACCAATTTACACAATTTTTTTTTTTTTTTTTTTGCGTGCGTGAGAATTTGTTACTAATTTTACTAATATTTGAAATAGACATAATAGAATGTTATTTATTAATAAGACTAAAAATTATTTGAAAATGAAATGCTTTTTTTTTATCATTGCTTTATTTAGTTTTTGCTTTCAGCGGAATGATAAAAAGATTTCATATTGATTTTTGTATGCCAGTTGCAAAATATTTATCCGTTGAAATTAAAGCAGCTTCAAGAAACTTATCCCGATTCGTTTGGTGCACCCGCGAAAATATTTGATTAATGTTAAAAAACAGAGTTCCGGTGCAGTAACAAGAATCGCAATGATGGAAAAAAAATAGGATTTTTTAATCCTTTTACATTTGTTTACTGGCATACTATGATATTTTTAAATGGAAATATAATTACTGATATTCTTTTCGTTTATTGATGTTAATCGTTTTTTATTTAAAAGCGAGCCTTTTTAATTATGAACCACGACTTTAAATAAGATTATTCAAAATAACATTAGAATCATAGAAATTTAGATGCATTTTATTAAATTCTTCAATATCTGCAATTAAAAAGAATCGGGAAAAATATATTTGTTTCCCCCCCAAAAAAAATTAACTAAAATTTAATCACGATTAAAAATATTTTCAGTTAGTATTTTATGTATCATCAATAATCTTTTATTTCATTCTTTATCTATTTTCATTGCTAAATCTCTGAAAAAAATTTGATGACGTAAAAATTTCTAAAACTCTATTGATTCTATTCATTTTTGAAAAGCCTACGCTCAACAAATGCACACCGTTAAAAGAAAGAATTATCACTGGAAAAAATGTAGCACGTTTGAAAATTTTTCTGTTCCTTTTGTGTATAGAAAGAGATAATATTCGGTTAAATAAATCGGATAGCTATTGATCGTTTCATAAATTTATGTCTATCCTTTCAAGATGATTTTGCTCTCCAAAGGGGCAATGAGCAGTGAGTAAGAAGAGGGTTTTCTGGAGTTCTTTGTTGGATATGTTTTGCTTTTAGTTATTTTTTTCAACATTAATTTTTAATTTTTGTTTTAATTATATTGTGTTTTAATGCAAAACTTTTCTAATATTCTAATGTACAGATTATGTATTATTTTTAATGCATTGATTCTTACATACCTCTCTAATAAAGGTGCTTTTCCTTCCTTCCTCATAAAACTGCAAACGCTTTCTATGATATTGGGGAACAATAGTTCCGAGAAAAGCTTTTGACATGAATCTAATCCATCATGCTACCCTTGGCGAATCGTCCCTGGAATACGGTTATTTTATAAATACACAAAAATCGATGATGCTAATCAATGATACCCAACAATCAGAGCCGACTTTCTCTATATTCCCCGGGTGCAAAAAAACGTTTGGGGCCCCCTAAAATTTTTGAAAAATAAAAAAAATGCAAATACGAACACAAATTACAATTGCATGTTTATTTAATGCATGATTTTATTTTTGCTATTAATTACTTCTGGAAAATTAAAATTTTTTGTAATTTCTTTTTCGACGCTTAGTATAAGCAAGTGCATTTAAGCGTTATGCACACACGCTTGACTGAAGATAATTCTTTATTAATTTTAATTTGCTGAAAGAGCGCTTAGCATTTATTATACTAACTGGCAATGCAAAGAAAAATTTTAACACAGTTAATACAATTAGAAATAAATCATTATAATTATTAATTAGAATATATTACAATATGTGTTGATCGTTATTTACATTCCTTTCATTCAAAATCAAATCCCGTTGCAAACAAATTCCATGGTTTAGGTTTTCATTCACATCGTTTTTATAAAAAGTTACGAAGTTTTTGGAACATTTTTTGATTCATGTTTTTCTAAGGTTTTTATACAGTGATTGATTTGAAATACTTTTAAATCTATCTTCTATCTGTACAATAACAGTATCAGCTACAGAATTAAAAAAATAACATCTAAATTCCGCAACCAGGTTTTCTATAATTTTATCTCCTGCTGTTTCCCATTAATTTTTTTTCTCTTTTTTCGAATTCGTGTTTCAGGAAAATGTTCTGAAAGATTGAAATTACGTGTTAAAGCTTTTGCTTCGTCCAAAAATAAGTTAAATTTAGTTCTTAAATTTTGGATTTCAGTTTTAATATTATTGTCTAAATTAAAAACTAGTCGAGAACAATTGTTTTTTACTTGAAATAGTTTATTGATAGTGCTAGTTTTGTACAATATTGTAAACCTACTATTAAACATAAAATGAATGTCATTTCTTGAATTGAATCCAATAAACTTTTAGTTTCGGATACTGCTGTATTATTGTTATTTCCATGAATAAATTCTTGTAGGGTATTAGAAGCTTGTTCAAGCTATATATACACTGCCTTAACCATATATATTTTGGCTTCCCAGCGAATGTCGTATAATGATTTAAGAGTAATGTTTAAATACTTCTGTAGAATTTTCCATCTTTCTGTAGAAGCAGAAAATAAGCAATATAAACGTTACAATATCCCCCAAAAATTACAATCTATACTGCTGGAAGCGGCACCACAAATTAATAAATTAAAAGAGTTTCATAGGCTAGACACTTAAATTGCATGAGGATTTAGAGTAATTATTCTAGATTGTACACTTTTATATTTCTCTTTCATGTTGCTACTGTTGTCATATGCCTGTCCACTACGATCCATAATATTTAAATCAAACTCATTTACTATTCCAATAGAGCTTTTGCTAGTCCTCTAATCCCACCGTTACTTCAATAAACCCTATAAATGACTCATTTATATTTAATCTTTTTGTCTTCAAAATTTAAATACTAATACAGACTAAAATTTGTTTTTTATTGGTAATATCAGAAGTAGAATCTATTTGGATACTGTAATACGTGGCTACTTTTGTATCTTCTTTAATTTTTTTCTAATGCCAGAATAATTAGTTCTTATGATGTATGCGCCAAGTCATGCACAATTCTATTTTTGGAATTTTTTTATTCTGTTTATATTATCTATAAGCACATAGTCGTATTTACTAGGCGTTCCTATTTTTTCATGGTTTTCACGAAGTAAAAGATTATTACAAGCTAAAAATATAATCATATCTACAATTTTTTGAAATAGTAATTTAAGTGTTTCCATTTCCTTATTTATAATAATTTGATTTGTTTTATCAATAGTCGAGCATAAATTTAGTCGTTTCAGTAATTCTTTCCAAGCAATAAATGAATTAAATGATAAATAGAACGTTCATGATCTCAATATACAGTTGATAACTTTTTCCAGTTATTATAGACACCTATAAATCGTGTAGATTTTTTATTTCCTCTGGAAAATAATGTACATTAAAAATAAAATATAGAGACTTGCGTTTTTGAATAAATCAGCCAGCTGCGAAGCTGCATTCACCATTTGGCTCATTTTTTTAAAAAAGTAATAAGTAGTGGAAAATGATCTGCTTTCAGCATTCTGAGCAAAAACTCCTTTGACAGGTCTGTTTTAACACAAAACATTTTAAACATATTAGTTATATTGCTTGATCATAAACCTGAATCACTTATATGCACTTGACCATATTTGTTATTGTCATTTCCATCAATTTCCGATTCGATCATATTCAAAGATTTTCACGATTCCTACAATTTCACTGCAAGATTGTGTGCGGAACTTTCTTCGACAGTTGAAGCTTGAATTGTAATTTCGGAAGTCGAAGCATTTCATTGCCAGAATTACTCCGTACACAAGAAAACAGATCTACTCGTGAATTTTTAATCACTTTTCTTTTCTTCTTTTTTTCTTTTCTGCTAATTTTCTTTTTTGAAGTCAAGTCTCGACACCTAGAGGGATACTTCCTTGGCATATATACTATAAAATATTTAAAATATTTAGTATCAAACAATACTAAATATTTTATAGCATGAATTATCAAATTTATAAATGCAATTTAATCTAGTAGGTGAGGTAAATGACTGTATTTATGTTTGTAATATGTTGTACACTTACACTAAACTGTAATAAATTTATAAACTTCGTATATTTCAAAATCCATCGACTGTTCCAGTTAAATTTCTTCGTCTCTTCTTTCCATCCCGCTATTACCTTTTAGAACATTATTTTAGTTTTGGATCATGTTGTGGGCCCCGCAATCGCGGGGCCCTAGTGCATAGCATCCGCCGCACCCCTCCAGATGGTCGGCCTTGCCAAAAATTATGCCTCTTTTTGTCCTATTGAAACCAAAATTTGACACAGAACTACAACCGTAGCCACAAGATCACTTATAAAATTTTAAAAAACCGGTGCTATCGCCCGGTATCTATTCCTTTTTTTTTTTTTTTTTGCAAGAGCTTTATTTTTCCTCCTTTGTTTGAGCAACTGACTTATGCCTAACTTTAGGCATTGTTAGATCACGACTTTCAAACAAATAAAACCCTGGTCCAAAAAGGTAGTGGTAAAGTTGTTCAAAGATTTTATTTCCTGAATTTTAATGCTTTTAAATTTAAAACAAAATATTGACAGTAAAAAATATTGTGCATAAATGAATCTGATAATACAGCAATGATAAAATTTTGGATTTTAAAAGAATAGGAAAACATTTCTTGTAAAATTAATTGCTTCGAAGTTATGGCAGAAAAAAAGTCAAAATTAGGTTAATTTTTTATTAATTTCAGTATTATCGTTCTTAAATAATAAATATGTAAATATGCTTCATATATATATGCTTACATAGCCACGATGACTTATTTACGTTAAAATTATTGAAATGATTGTGGTTAAAATAGATATTAATACAGATTGTTTAGAAATTTGTTTAAATTTAATTTAAATATGATTCTTTGCTTCTATTAATATCTTAAATTTCTATTTATCTTCCCTCAAATTTAATTTAAAGTGATCCTTATAATAATAAAAACAAAGCATCATAAAAATAAATGCTGAAAGAAAAATAAGATGCCACGGGATTATTTTGTACTGAAGGGATGAAGCAAAGTCTACCAAAGTGCGGTTGGATAATTGCAAATGAAGCACAGCTGTGCATTCAACAACATGCTAGAGCCAGTTAAACTGACTGTTGACAACTGTTTGGAGTGACACTTTGTTTTTGTTGCCTCTTTCGCTGAAAGCGTTCCTTATAACAGCATTTGGAAGAGCAAAATCGTTTGGTTTCCAGACTGCTTTAGAGACATAGGACAATATTCGGTAATATTTTGAAAATGGTAAGACGTGGAATTTTTTTATAACACAAGTTCAAACACTTGTGTTTATGGAAAATTTAAGAGAATTAATTAAATTTTTTACGCTATGTTTTGAGAATTTAAAAGTTTGATTTTATGGATGCAGTTATTTTTGCTAAGAACTGACATATTTTTATTTGAAATCAATCAAATATATAAATTATTTTGAATCGATTGCTTGTTGTACTCTTCATACAATTTTAAAGCAGTTTTATTGGATAAAATGTTATCTTAAAACCATTTCGCAATATTTGAAATCAATTATTTAATTTTAAGAAATATTACTTATTTTATTTAATACTCAGAATTCTCTTAAAGCGCACTTAGAATTTATGAGTTTAATGAAATATATTTTTAAAAGCGAGTTCTAAAAAGTGCAAAATGCTCTAAGAAAAGTGCTTAATATTGTCTTATTCATTTTTTTTTTCATTATTAGTTCAATTTAATGAACCAAAAAAATCAACATTGGTTTTCCAAAGCTATTAAACATAGTTTAATAGCTTATTAAGTTTATTAAACTATGTTTAATAAGATTTAATTTGATTGCGTCATGGTAATAGGAAATGTCTATAGTTGAGTTTTTTCTATAGTTTTGATTTGAACAATAAATACGCATCTGTTATGAAAGCACTCTGTAAAGTATGGCTTCGTTCTAAAACCATGTTTTGAATATCAGCAACTATTACTCTAAATTCTGATTTTAATATTATCAATGTATATATTTGTCAAGTAAAACAAATTTATTCAAGTAATAAATAAAATTTGATTTAACAATTGTTGTTTCGATATGCACTTACAATGATCAATTTTCATTACAATAATATAATTTCCCTTGATTTTTTTACTGTGAAATTATTATTATTACTCCGCATTTGATCAACTCAGAATGAAATTGGGTAGAAGTGAAAAAAAATTGAGGAGATTCTTTATTAATTTTTAAAAATATTTATAAATACAAAATAGTGAATATAAATTTTTAGTGATTTTTGTTAAAATTTAAAAGGGTAGAATTATTTTGACAACATAAAAGTATGCCACAGCAAAATCATTGAACAAGTATTTCATATCTTTTTTCATTTGACAGATTTCTACATGCATGAATGAATAAAACATCATAAATATATCATTTGGGTTAGATTTATATACAAAGCAGTCAAATACTAAATTAAAAAAAATATTGAAATACATACAAAAATACTAAAGCTATCATATTAGTTTATTATCTGTTCTAAACGAATATAACAGGCAAAAATGAAAATCAGAATTCTACAATAAAATAAAAACACCAGAATTCTAACGAATAAATAAAAATTAATGACAGAGTAAACTGCTCAAGCGCATAAATCTTTTACAGTATACGTAAACAATAACAGTATCAAATAACGAAAATAAGTTTTTAATTATCATATCCGGGAAAAGAACAGATATTTAAAAAAAAAGATAAAAGTTCTGTAGCACAGGATAACAATGGGTTGTTATACTTTTAAATGCCACTTACTATTTTTGCTACCGCTAAACAGCAAATTATCGTCTGCTCAATATCGTATAAATAACTATTTTCTTCTTTATAATTATTTGCTGCTGTGAAATTGAAAGAATCTGCTTAATTTTAATTAACTAAAAGAAGTGACTGCCTGGTATACTTGAATTTGGGAGTTGTTATGTAAGGAATAATAACAGATAACATTTGCATTATAAATTTTCAGAACTTCCTCATTTTTACCGAATTAGATATTGAAAGGAGGATGTAAAATTCAGAAGAGTAGATTAAAAATCGAATTTGTCTCGACCAACAAGGATCATCCATTCACTTTATATTTATGAAAGCACAAGACTATAATGAAATTAAATGATATTCAAATGAAGTACCAAATGGGAATGGGAATATCTATTTAATAAAGATATTTTATTGGTTGTAAAAATAAAAAAGTGAATTCCTTTATATTTCAAATTAAACCTTAAATCAAATCGAAATGAAATTTTTTAATGTAAATTATTAATTAAAAATAAAAACTTTATATCAACCAAATGCAAAGAATCTGAAATCTAGAATGTCATTGTACATCCGGTGTTTTAGTTTACATGAAGTGAAAATTTCTGAGCTTCCATACGAAGTTGTTTACTATCCTAGCTCACAATTTTTTGAAACTAAGAAAAATGGAAAAGTGAAGAATATTTTGCTGCTATTTTATCTTCAGTCTGATTCATTTTCCTTAGTCATGTTAAGGAAACTAAACATAAAGCAAAACAAATATTCGAAAATAAAATGTTTCAGAAGCTAACTTCTCAAAAATTGAATTGCTTTAATGTTTTTATCAATAGAAATTATTGATTAATAAGTATAAAAGGGAACAATCCTAAACATTCAATACAAATATAAGATATATTTTTGAATTCAAAGCTATTTTTCTAGGGCAGACAAATATTTGAAAAGTTGGTCAGCTGGTAATCTGAGAATGTCTAGTCTCTTTATGAACATTTCAAGTGATAGAAAGAACATTCATTATATTATTTTATTTAAAATTAACTATTTAAATTAATTTTAAAAATTTAAATCTATTAAAATTTAAATTTGTTACGAATTATGGAATTCGTAACAAAGAGTTTGACTCCATTTAATTGATTTCATTTGAGCTAATCAGCGAAATCTTCTACAATTATGGAATTCGTAACAAAGAGTTTGACTCCATTTAATTTTTTTTTCTTATGAGTTAATAAGTGAAATCTAGCACAATTATGGAATTCGTTACATAAAATTTGATTCAATTTAATCTTTTTCATATAAGCTAATAAGTGAAATCTAGTACAATTATGGAATTCGTAACAACGAGTTTGACTCCCTTTAATTGATTTCATTTGAGCTAATAAATGAAATCTAGTATAATTATGGATTTCGTAACATAGAGTTTGACTCCGTTTAATCATTTTCATTTGAGTTAATAAGTGAAATCTTGTACAATTATGGAATTAGTAACAAAGAGTGTGACTCCATTTAATCTTTCTCATACGAGCTAATAAGTAAAATATAGCACAATTATGGAATTCTTAACAAAGAGTTTGACTTCAGAAATTCAAAATAAATAATTGAAAACAAGAACTCTCCAGTTATCTAGAATGTTTCATCTTTTATTACAAACAACAATTTAATTTAGAAATTAAAAAAAGATAATTTATTTAATATTTTTTGATATCAGCTGTTTACTTAAATATAAAATTTGGACCATTCAAAAAATTTAAATTGAAAATTTGTAGTTATAATCAAGGATAATTTTTCAATCCAGGACAATCGGAACTCGAGTTTATCCAGAGTAATTCAGGATGGTTTGTCATCTTAATTCGCCCATCCTATACCTGCCGAAAAAGATTTTTTAAAAATTGTTCACCGTTTACTCCTTCCTTTCGAATATTTTCTTTCTTCTTTCCGAAAACAAAAGCAAATTAACCCAAATCTGAAGAATTCATTGCCATAATAAACTTGCAGAACATTTAATTTTTATTTATATTCTTATTGTGGAATTGGTATGCACATTTCAAGCGATCTTATCGTTACCACACAGCTCTGCATGAATTTATTGACTAACGAACTCTACCTTTGCACCCCTTGATAAAGACTCGTAAGAAATCACGTGATGAATTGAGTCGTAAAATTGTAAATCTGGCTCGCATTCGTTAAGAAGACTTCACCCAGCAGTCATCGCGCTCGGTGAGATGTTTTGAAAACACTTAATTGGTAGAAAGAATCATCATGGCACGTTCGGTGAGTAAATCTCAGTAGAAATTTTTGTTAGCATAGCTGATATTTTACCATATGTTCATAAAACTGTTTTCAGCAAAAGTGCATAAATTTTAAAAAATTTGTCTTTCGATCTAAAAAGATTATTCATGTAATTTTGATAGCTCAAAATGGGAAATTTTTAATTTTGAAATTCATTTTGATAAGGTGTTGTAATTCGATGACATGGCGGGCTCAATCATGCTGTGGCCTTGGGCAGTATACGTGGCTCCTTTTTATAATAAACTGGACTATTCATCCTCATATTTCAACATTTCGATTTAAAGTCTTGTTAATGATTTAATTTAGATTATTTTTGATTTTACACTCTTTATAGGATACATGTGTTTTTTAAAATATTTATTAGGATTTATTGATTGCGTTGCATCCATGTTCGTACACAATATTATTCAAGCAAACATTCGAAATCTATAAATACTACAATAACTGAATAAACGTCATGAAAGAGGTAGGATAATATTAACATATTATCAAGTATAACTCATCACGTCCTAATGTTTTATAACTGATTTAATTTTTATTTTTATAAAACTATTTATTTTGCAATTAGGCTAATCACAACTTTTTAATCAACTTCTTGAGCCCCTCTCCCCCTTTCAGTCCCCTAGGCAGCAGCCAATTCTGCTTAGTCGGAAATCTGCCACTAATATCATGGTAAACGAGACTTTATTTTTGGAATGAATTAAATAATGCAATCCGCCTAAGTACTTGTCGTTGCCTTTAATAAGATATACAAGTTAAATTTTTGGTTGCTTTTTAAAATTAGTTTGAACCTCCAACTATTTCGTTTGGCCTTCCATAATAGATTAGTAGTGCAGGTTGTTTATAAACCACTAAACGCATTTCAGGAGTGAAAAAAGAAGAGCTAAGTTAATATCTTAGATGAAAGAATCTTTTAAGCAATTCTCTTTAATAATATTTTGAAACTTTAAAGACTTCGGCAATTACATTTCAGACGATGTTGCCGTATTCCAAAAGGAGCGCATATCGAACATTTGCGAGGAATACATTCTAAATCTGTTTATATTACCTATACATGTATGTACATTTTCAATAAATGCATTTATTACATTCATAGGATTATTCTACGTAGAGCACCTATGAAATTTGGGCATTCATTTTGACTTACCCTGTATATGGAAGAAGTTTCGCCTAGATAGCATTGTCAGACGCGTCTCCGAGGGGTTTCAACAAGTACCTGTTGAGTCTTAATCGATGACATTTGGTGCTAGAAAAGGATATCAACGACATTAGTGAGTTGGTGTAATAAAATAGCCAGAGCAACTGAAGAGCTTATGGAGCTGTATTTTGTGTCATAGCAGAAAGCTTGGACAGGAGAGGAAGAAATAACAGACAGAGCAACAGCCTTCTAGTGAGATAAGGGGGTCATTGAAAACATGAGAAATTATAGCATCGTATGCCGAGGAGCACCACTCTGACAGAACAGTAGTTATGCGCGCTGCAAATTTATTAAACTATAACGCTATGCCATATTTTCACCAAATTTTGAAGCATAACCAACGACATATGTCTTTGAACAATTTTCTTGTTAAAAAAGCATACATTATAAATAATAAATTGCAATATTATAAGTTTCATTTTTTTTTCTGGATGAAACGTATGTACTATTTCAAATATATATCTATGGAAAAAAAATTTTTCTTTTAAAGAGTGTTTTGCATTATGAACAAGATTTGGGAAAGAATTTTGCTCGTTAAGGGAGGCCCCATTATATATGTTAAGCTGAATCGTTTGTAAATATTCTATCTATTAAAAATCCCATAATAAACATTTTCCTTTTTAAGTCTAAAAATCTGCTTTAACTAAATGCGTTCATTTATTCACATATTCTGATAAATATTCGAATCCGAAACATAATCAGATAAGGCAAGTTCAATATTCGCGAAAATCATTTGATATAGATAAACTGATGTGACAAATTTCATAGAAAGATAAACTGATATGACAAATATCTGTTCAAAAGATTTTTATAATCAACATTTGATGAATTAATCTATATTATGCTGAATTTTCTTTTAAATAGTCAGATTTTTTAGCATAAAATAATAATTAAATTCATTGAAAAATTTATGGTATCAAAAGTTTCTTCTGACATATAATGAAATAAATTATCATATAGCCACTTTAAATTTACTTCAACAAACTCTAGAATAATAAAATTGCTATTATTATTTCAAACATGCATTTAATCAATGCATTAAAATATATGATTAAATTATTTAAAAAAATTATTTTAGACGTAAAAGCAGTAGAGAGATTTATGTACTGGACATAAAATTGCTTACGAACGGTATGTTTGTTTTATAGTATAAATATTATCACTAGAAAAATGAATATACTATTTATCATTCTCAATTACAACATTTTGGTCATTAGTTGACTAAACAGGAAAATCATTCCAAATTCTATTATTATTAGTTTGCTAATTTCTTGGTTTGAAAAAGAAAATATGCAGCAATTACGATGCAGAAATTCAAAAATTCCATTTCACATTCAAATTATAAGTACCAAATCATTGTTTGAAATTTGTAGTCACTATCAGTTTAGATAAGAAAGTTATTTATTCATTCATGAAATAGTGGACTACCCACGAAAGATGAGTTCCACTATTTAAGCAATTTTCAATCCTGCCGTAGATGCTGAAATGCAGATAAAAATACGCGTGAAGACATAAGAATTGATACGCTTTCTAACTCTTGGATTCTTGAATAAAGAGAGCAAGTCTAGAATTTGAAAGCCCTAGACCCTGAGGTCTTCCCACCTGGCTTTTTTAGTTCTAGGACGGCAACAACTTTGCGAATTTTAAGCGAAATTAGCATACGGAAATAAAACGTTTATACTTTCTCGTTTACGAAGTATGCAAAGAGAAATTGTTATTGAAAGAAGAGAATTGTTAAGAGAAATTGTCAAAAATTTCTTACTCGATATTTTGATATTTCTAAACAAATTTTCCAAAATTTCCTTTGATCTAAATTTCATATCTCCAATTTTGGACCAAAATACACTTTTGGTATTATGTCTCTCCATCTGTTTGTGAACATCACGATTCAGAAATGCCTTGTACTAAGTGAATAAAATTTGGTATTTATGCCGGGTTTACACTCGGCCAATTGTAAGACGGCAAGTAGGCAGCGCATGCGTAGAAAGAGACTGATTTATGTTTGCCACAATTCCATAAGATTGATTCAAGCATTCCATGTTTGTCTAAAATTGCCGTTTTGGCGTCTCTGAATTTTTCATTTTCACTGCGTATCGTATTAAAATGATGGATATTTACACAAAAAAAACATGGTAAAATAAAAAAAGATCAGCATACTCAGATTTGGAACACTATAAAAAAGAAATGGCAAATAAAATGAAAAATAAAATCACAACCTCCCATCAGAAAGAACAGAGAGCAAAAATTGTTGAAATTAATATATGATAAGTGATCAATTTTTTCATGCCAAAGAAATCGCCAAATTCTACAAACGCATGCGCAGTAAGAAAAAATACAATACAGCTGCTTGTAGTTGCCCCTTAGGGACAATTACTTGCCATCGACCGAACAGCATTTTTCAGCCTTTCTACGCATGCGCTGCCTACTGGCCATCTTATAATTGACCGAGTGTAAATCCGGCATTAGTCTCAAGCCAAATTTCTAGATTTATGACAAATTTTTAGCAAAATCAATTTAGAGGGAGAACATCTGTCCGATTGTCCGAGAACAAATGAACTCGATAATTATAAAACATAAAGATTTAGGTAAATAAAATTTGGTTTACAAGTTTACAAATTTAGTTTACCTGTTGAGGGATATTAAAAACAAAATTTAGAACATTTTTTTCTTTATATTCATGCAGTACTATTTTTATAATCCGTAATAGTTTTGAAAATATAAATTTTTAGGATCCAGTCATTTATTTAATGTTAGCCTAATGCTATGAAGTACATAATGCTATATATGCGTCAGATCATGTGAAATTCGAATGCGTAGAAATGAGAAGGAATTTGCTTTTATGGACTTGCTGTGACATTGAAAAATCTCTTGCCCATCCGTGCATTTATAGTACACCCAAAAGATTGCCGATTTGAGGGATAGTTCACAGGGTTCTGGAGCTCGAATTTCTTAATTTCAACAGATGATATGAACATTGACTTGGGATTAAGATTACTTAACAAGTGGTTGTACATTATGAGGATGAAAATCAGTTGCATCGATTACGCTCAAAGGATGCATGTTTTTATTTAGAATACCAGAAAGTAGCTGCTATATTGTCTAACTATACGAGAGTCGAGGGGAGAATCTCCTAGGTGGTTGTTACTTAATTCACTTCAGAGAGTCTCCCTTAATGTCGTTCTTTACATTTATGATCTCATGTTCTGTTATAAAAATAACATTTTTCTGCATACCTGACTTATGCTTAAAGTTCTTCAGTAATGTATTAATATCTTGATTGTTCAATCCTTTGAACTAGGACTAGGCTTTGAGACTAGGAAGCTTCCTAAGGCCGCTATGCTGAGAGGGAGTCGGAAGAACTTTATTCTGCATATTATTATGTAAATGAAAGTGCCAACAATATAAATACTTCGAATGATAAAATATTAGGATAAAATAAACTCTTTATCAATTGTAATTGGTCAGGTTCCAATGTGTTTCATTACACCCACTTATTTATTAGAATTTTTATAAGACGACATATTGGCACCAACAATAATGTGCACAAACCTAGATGTTATGTAATTTGGAATCATAATACATGAATAAATGCAAATAATATTCTCAAAGTTAATAAATTAAGAAAATATTAACCTAAAATAGATCATTAACATGTTAATAATTAATGAAATGCAATTAATTTTTCATTAAAAGAGTGGCCTCATGTTGTACACTGCTGCATAGTACCTAAATCCTCGCTCTTTCCATTTTTGTTGATTTTCGTAATTTTGTTGATTTCGTAATCTATTGAACTGTTGTGATTAAGAAAAATCTCTTTTCAGATCGCAGGTTTCTGTGCAGAATTCATCCGCATCCTAGTGACACTCACCTGGCCGGTCTCCGACTATGTCTTGAATTTCCTCTATGGCTTGTTCATGGGAGCAACAAAACAGTTGCCACCCATCGAAAACAAAATTCTTCTCTTGTCCGCAACTGAACTTGCAGCTAAGATAAGGAAAAAAGAAGTGAGTCTTTTTTTAAAATATAATATTTAAATTTTCTTTTTAATTTAGTAAACTTGAATTTTATTTTCTCCTATATATATAATATAAAGTACTGTAATCATCGAAAAATTTGATTTCGATATTTTAACGAATTTCTCGTTTTAGACCTTCCCAAGTTAGAAAACATATTTTTGGAAAATGTCCGTCTACCTGTTTGTTTGTCTGTGACAAAGATAATTCAAAAATGCTTTGAGCTAGACGGATTAAATTTGGTACGCTGGCTTTATACCAAGTCTGTAAATTTCTATTAAATTTTGAGCAAAACCCATTTAGATAGCCTTTCAGGTAAATTCATCGAGTGTATTATAGAAATTAATCGCCCAGATCGCCCTCTAACAGGTTATTCTGTAACTATTGTTCACCAGTGGCGTATAGTTAACAAAACTCAAGTATATTTATTACAGAAAATGTGAGAAGTTTTGTGAACCAGGCTTGATGATTATAATATAAAGATTATATTATAATATACAAGAGTAAAATGAGCGAAAATTTTGCCATCATGATTTTACTATGAGATTCTGATAGGGATTTCTTTTTATATAAATATATAGCTTCGGATTTCTTCGTGGTGTACACTCCAAAGGTTTTTTTTTCTTTTTACCTACTGTTCTCTTGTCTTTATGATATCAGGAAATGCGATTTAGAATTATATTATTCTTGTAACAAGATCGTTTTGCTATTGTTAATCTGTATTGGGCATTTTATCTGATGTATCTATTTCTTTCTTTTAATTCACTAACCAAGAGCCACAACAGTGATCCCTTTGCATGCGAGACCACATATTCTCTTTCATGGTCTACTGCAAAAGTAGCTTGTTTCTGTTTCAGCTGTCTTTAAAGTTTGTAAACAACTTTCGAAAAAACCATGCATATGGGCGATTACTGCGCCATAGAAATCCAAATCATCCAACATACATTGAATAAGTGTTCGTGTTAATGGATTGCTGAAATTAATCAAAAATTGGCTATCCCTGTTAATTTTCCCAGAATTTGCATATCGGAGTTGATTTCCCAATTAATTAATTGTATAACGAAATTTATTTGAGTTTCTACTAGAAATATTTTCCAACTGGACTGAGGCTTTTTAAAGCATGACTTATTTAGACATGATTCCCTTTGAATAGATTTAGATGTTGATGAATCATTGAAACTAATCAAAAATAGTTTGTACGGATCAATTCCTCAAACTGTGCATTTCAGAGAGCTGGGTTCTTGATTAATTAATTGCATAAAGACGCTTATTTGGATTTTTATTTAAATTTTATTTTCGAACAGACTTTGATTTATGTTAAGATGTTTCCATTATTTAGAAGATGCCACTACTGAACGTTATACTGAAAAAAATATTACAAAAATGACACATTTAATCCAGTTTTAATTTTAGATAAGCTGCGAAGAAGTTATGAAGACTTACGTTGAAAGAGCAAAGATAGTCCATCCTTATATCAATGCCGCTACAGACGAACGCTATGAAGGTGCCTTGAAAGATGCAAAGAAAGTCGATGAATTTTTGGCCAGTGGAACGAAATCGGAATTGGAAATTGCAAGAGATACTCCACTTTTGGGAGTTCCATTTACTTGCAAGGAAGCCATCGGTGTTAAAGGTTTGGAAAAGAAATGAATTTTAAAATATTCTTATTTTTAATCGAAATTAGAGGTAAACCAGAAAAAAATATCTTGGGAATTTAAACTGCATTGCGCTATTTTTCATTTTTAAATACATATCTTCCCAGAAACCATTTTTACTTTCTCGCATACGTAGTACAGAGAAGATATAGTCATCGTCAAAAAGTTCTGACTCGAGATTTTGACCACTTACACGTTTTAGATCTCCCCCAAATTCGAAAAACATTTTTTTTTTCTTTTGTGAAAAATTTCCGTCTTTCTGTGGCAAAGATAACTCAAAACTGCTTTGATCTAGACGGTTGAAATTCGGTATACTGTCTTTACAATAAGTTTGCAGATTTTTATCAACTTTTGAGTTAAATCTGTTCGGAGGAAGTACGTCAGACCGGCTATTCGAATATAATTTGACACAATAATTACAAAACTAAGAGAGTTCGTTAGACAATTTTCGGTAATATTTGACGGTACGCATATTTTACATCTGTAATGCGGGCACCTGTCAAAATTTTGTGCCAAATTCAACTACGGGCTAATTTGGTCTGTCTGTTTGTCAGTCTGTACTTCAGAAACAAGAAAACGTGACAATTCAAAAAAACCCACAATGACTTAAATATATCAAATTTGGCATGGGAGTATGAGACTACAAGTGCGGTTGTGGGTCAAAATTGTGTTTCAATCGGTTTGGAAAAAAGTGTCTAAAACACAAATTCGATTTTTGGATACTTTTAACACATGCTAGAGATTAATCGCCAAGAAAAAAATAACCTCGCCAAGGATCACATGATAGATTTTGCAACAATGCTAAATTCAGGACAAAAGTTAATATTTTGTAATTCTTGTATGACAACGAAAGTAAGCGTTTTCTGGCATGACAAGGTTACTAGAGAATATGCGAGAAAATTTTGAGGAGACCGCTCCCGCTGATTATAAATACAGAGAATATAAATGTTATATTTTGAAATCATTAAAAAAATTTCAGTAATGATTTTCCCATATTTGCAAGTAGAAACTGGCCAATATGACGTAGAAATGTTGTAGAATATTGTATGCGGACATGAGTTATTATAACTATTGTGCTAATACTTGACTCGAACTGTGATGTCTTGGTGAAAAACTTCTGTGAATAAAAAAAGGGCAAAAAGTTATAAAGAATTTTATCTATATAAAGAATTTTATCGAATTTAAACGATACAAAGAATTACCATTATAATAAAGAATTTTGAAATCGTCTAAAAAATAATGATAACAGATTTAAAATTAATTTTTCTAATAATATTAATTTTTTTTATCTGAAGCTACTAAATATTTCGGAAGGTCAAATTAAATGATTGAATTAAATGAATTATTTGGCTTGTTTTTTAAAAAATCAAAATAAAATTACGTTATCTGACAAATAAATTTCCATGTAATTTAGTTTATGCTATTTAGTAATATTTATGATAATGGCTAATATGGTTGCTATTTAGGAATATTTTGTAATCCGATACAAAATTCGTAATTTCTTCAATGCAAAAATTAGAAACATTGTTCTCTAACCAACTTTCTCGTATATTTAATCAACATGGCACGTTGGAATAAAGAGATGCTCTCTTTTTGAGGACCCATTAATTCTCTAAAATCAAGACCTACATTAGCTCTTCTGGGTCAAGGTTCCTTTTACATTAATCACAGCATGCTTTATCTGTTTAATTATTGTGCCAGTTTTCTTCCTTAAGGCCAGGGACCTTATGCAAGGCTATTAACAAATATAGTATGACTCAATGACATTCTTCTTGCAGATATGAGGCAAAATTCCGGATTGGTCCGCTACAAAGATCACATAGCTGAAGAGGATTCGGATACGGCGGCTCTGTACAAAAAAGCTGGAGCCATCCCCCTCACCGTCACCAATGTCCCTGAGCTCTGCATGTGGTGGGAGAGCGCTAACCATGTCAGTGGTTTGACGAAGAGCCCTTTCAACATCACCAGAACAGTTGGGGGGAGCTCAGGTAAGCCCTAATTGCTGCTCGTTATGATTAAAAAAGAGATTACGCATGACTGGAATGCTACGTAACGTAAATTACCCAGACAATTAATATCCACCAATCTGAAAGTGAATTTCCGTGCATGCGCTTTGGATGGATTCCGTTTCAGAAAAATGATTACATTTACATACGCTTTGATTTGACTTGACATGTTTCATGTTTCTACGGGTGTAATTTTATTATAAATGTATTACTCATTTCTCGAAGGGCTTGAGGAATGAAATTCTATACACTAATTTGCTTTTAATAGTAATGCATAATTTTGACATTTTTAGATTTGAATTAAATATTAATTGATTAATTAAGAAAAATGTATGTTCTTATGGTTTTTATTATCTTGAGGCGAATGAGAGATAAATTTGATTTCAAAATTCCATATTATTGGTAATAATGGAATATAAATTAAATATTGAAACATTAAAAATAAAAATTATTCTTTTTTGCATAGTAACAGACGTGCAAATTTAAACTAAATGATTTTATTGGATTTAATTATCTTAACTTGTTTCATGTTTGTAAAAATGGAATTTTTTTTATATAATTGCCTCTCATTTCTTGTAGACCAAAGCTTTGAAATTTTGTACTCATGTATTTTCGATAGCAATGTATCATTTTAATACTTTTAACAATTAATCAATTTATTTAATTAAATTTAGATTTATTTCTAAAAGAGCTTCTTATTAAAAAATTCGATTCCGAAATTCCATGATAATAATAACAACAATTATCAATTAAATAAGGATTAAAGAGTCGAAAGTAAAAAATAAATAAATAAAAGAAATTTTCAAAAACTTAGATTTTCTATTTTTACAAAAAGTTAATATATATATATATATTATCTTTCTGTTAAAAACCTTGTGAGTCGAAACAAATGAGAGAAATCTGAGTCATTGAAATTAATATACAAGAAAAGGAAGTCATAAATGAATATATTAAATTGATAAATTCCTGATCAATAATTAAAATAATGAGTTAAATTCCAATTTGCTTTGAGTACTTTTTAGTGCTTCAAGCTTTTAGGATCCTCCCCTCTCTAATTTTTTAATATAAAAATTATTTTTGCTTTGCAGAAAATTAATAAAAAATTATTTAAATTTTTTTTTTTTTACTACCCGAAGCTCAAACGGAAGGACTAGTGTATTCAAATGGTTGTAAAATCTGATTCATCAATCCGGGTTTCTAGTTTAGGAAAATGGAAAGTATCTGCGTTAAAATTTTTAAAAAAAGTACTTAATTATTAAAGACTGAAACAATAAAATGGTTGGTAAGAAAAAAGTTTAAAATATAATCAAGAATGATTAAAATAATTTAGTTTTAATATTTTACAGCAATTTTTACCATTTTCCCACCTTATTGATTCATCTATCTCGAACATATTTAGGAAGCTCAGTTCTAATACAAGTTGGAAAACGGAATTCTTCAGAAGCTAACTTTTGATTATATTAAATGCAGTTAATCTTATTTTTAATATTAATAATTTACTAATAAAAATAAATGGAATAGTTCAGGGCATTTAATTCAAACATGAGGCGTTTTTGTAATTTTATTTATATTTATTAACAAAAACTGGAGTGAAAAATTCATTTTTAAATTAAATTATTTTTATTGATTTTCGTGGAATTAAATATTATTAATAAGCAAAATTCGGAACAAAAAAAAATACTGAAGTATTTAATTGCAAATCGGGAAAAATAAATCTGGAAATACAATTGAAATTCTGGAATCATCCGGCTAATGTAGAACGTTCGGTTACTTTATTTTATATTTATTATGTAGATTGTCTTTTAATCAATGAAAACTCAATATAACACAAAGAGAATATCTATTATTCTGTTATATATTATTTATTATCATCTGCCTCACCGTTACCATTTCTGTTAGAAAGCTCTAAATATAATGTATTTAAAAGATATCAATATATTTAAACGCATTTTGGTTTCAAATACTAATTATCAAATTTATTTAAAATTTATGTTGGTTAGGTACTTGCATGTTATCCATTTGACTGTGAAAATTGGCGCATTTTTTTCCATACTTGGGATACTATTACGCAACCTTTTTCAAAAAACAATGATTGCCTATAATGACGTCATTTAGGGTAAAAAATTATTATTGCAACATAGCAGCACATCATAATTATCGAGTAAAACAAGCACTTAAATCGAATAGCAAATAATTCGCTTAGATAAAAATAAAAAGAAAGAATTCCATGAAAAAAGTATTTTTCTAGATTCATCAAGCTTTTTTTAATAATCGATGGCTTATACTTTTAAAATTTATTAAACACCTACAACTTTTTAATTTAATTTTTCTTTAGTAGATTAATACGGTATATAAAATATAGCCTTTTATTTAAACGCTAAATTTTTTTTAACATGCTAGCTTTATGTTATCCAGGATTAGAGTGCGGATTTTTTTTATTTTTATTTATTTATTTATTTATTTGGTATTTGGATAACCAAACCAACAATTTTGACCATTCAAATATAAATAAATATTATTTCCACATCATTTTGATCATCATTAATCTTTATTTATTTATTTATTTTTGTGTGTGTGTGTGTGTGATTCCGAATAATATTAAATCTAATTTGTCAATGGTAACTGCTGAAAATGATGGCCAAATTCTTACATTATCGTCAAAGTATCTGCGCAAATTTTCACAGTCAATAGGATATCATTAAATATCCTTATTTAAATTCGCTTATATTAAACTCTCAAATAAAGCCATGAGGCGAAAAGAGGCGTATGATATCGTTCACCTATGAATCGCATCCCCAAGTTGTCACTGGAAAAAGTATTTTTATTTTATTTGTAAGAATTTTTTTTAGTTTAATAATGTATTTAAAAGGAAATAAAAATTGTTTGACGTTATATTGAAAATTAAATGCAATATTTGTGTTTCACGAACAAACAAGCAAAAAAAAAAAAAAAAAAAATGAAGCTAGACAAAGCAATGTAATCGATACACTGAACGTGCGCACTGAGATACACTGAGCTAGTCTTATATTGCAGATTTGATTTTTTTTTCCTGGAATCTATTATTTACACTAAAAATGGCACAAACATCGCTTAAATATTACATTTCAGGTGGCGAAGGTGCCATCATTACTTCAGCTGGAGCTCTAATAGGAATCGGAAATGATATTGCTGGCAGCATAAGAATTCCTTCTTCGTTCTGCGGCATTTATGGTCACAAGCCAACAAAAGGTATATTTTTTTATTTAATATTTATTTGTGGCAACAGCGCTTAATGGTTGTGCCGTGCAATTCGTGCCTGTATTGTGCGCTATTGAAAAAAAATCGTGAGACAAAGACCAATTCAATGTTCAATATTCAAGTATTCAATGTTCTATATGCTTAGTTTTATGTTCTTAGAGCTAACTCTGTTAATTTTTTTTAGTATGCTTACTAAAGTTGTATATATGTAATAATGTGTAATTGTAATGTAAAAATATAATTTTATTTAATTTAAATTCTAATTCATTTTCTAATTTTTATCTTATTTTAGTCCATGTTAACTTCATTCTAAAATGTTCCCTTATTTCCTGATCCAATTCCTACTTTTTTCATTTTATTATTTCATGCTTAATTAATTAATTATTTAATTATTACATGCTTAATAAAATTGTTGATTCCATGGTTCCCACATTAGGAACGAAGGGGTAAAAATCATTAACACTTACACATACCTTTCAAAGATGCCTAAGATTTCCTTGCCCGTGTTAACACGTGTATATGAAATCCCTATCAAAATCTCATAGTAAAATCACTGATGGGAAGAATTTCTGCCACTTTACTGTAGATTGTGATGTAAACAGAGGTCAATTTATCATCGCTTCTCTCTTGTACAAATTAGAACTCCCATGATGAAATAAATCAAAAGTTTCAAAAATTTCTTCTTTTTTGCCATGAATCTGCAAAATTATATTTACCAAAAATGAATTGTCCGAGACCTTCGAAAATGGTTAACACACAATAAGCGGACATATATCTTTCATAAGTAGTTTTCAATGTTTCCTTTTTCTCTTTAATGGCATATAGGAATATGTACCCACATATTTTAAAAGCAGGACGAGAAATTTGATAATATAGTAGAGTATTATAGAGGAAAAATATCCTTAGGAGAGTATAAAGAAAAAATTCCTATTTAGTGCACTGTCAAAAATGTACAAGGGGATTCTGTCCTGAGAAAATTTAAAAGGCAATAATTCGTAAACCAATGGGGATCGAAAGATGCTATTCGCGCAGAAAGAATAACGAAAATGAAAATATTAATCGGAATGATGGCCTATAAATATTCAGTATGTCGTTTCCAATAAGGATCGTATCAGTTACTCTATCTGACAGAAATATATTTTTCATGGTGTTTAAGAATATTTCTAATGTTATTATAGAACATTGACAAAGTGAAAGTAACTTAACATGCCTTAAATGTCTTTTGTTTAGCAACGATTAAAAACACTATATTGAGTTAATTACGCATATCAAATTATGCATGAGATATATAGGAAATGACAAAAATCCATGAGTGATTTGGAAATTAACCAACTGATATAGAGGATTGCAGTTCGAACTAAATATCGTATCATTATGTAAGATGCCCTCATTGCTTAATAAAGCTATATGGTTTCCGATATTGTCCATAAATACTCCGGAACTTCACTTGTATAGATATACACATACCCTAAGAAGCATAAACCATCATACACCATACATTGTTTGTATATTTTATTAAAATACGAGATTGACGGGATTTTAAGATCATACACGAATTACTCATGAATTCCAACTCCTTTCCCAATCAATAGTTCTTATAAAGGGTGTCCCAAAATCAGAGCAAGATTTGAGTTTGCCACCGTTCGAGCAGCAAAGTGCTGGCAACCCTATTAAAATAACCATTTGATTGCTGATAGTCTAGGGTTAGTAAAAACGGAGTATTACATGATAAAACAATGTGTTGACGCAAAAATTGAATTAAATAAAAAAATACAGATTTTTTTTTCTTTAAAGTGCTATATTTCTATTGAATCGTAAAGTACATGGGATAGGGTTATCAATGGAATAACACAAAGGGCAAATGGCTTCCACGGCTTTGCTGGCACATTTTCTAAATCTTCCTTGACCATTTTGCATAAATGTGGCTGAATTTTTTTTTAGTTTATTTTTCTGGGCTTGTTGGCATAAACGTTTCACTTCAAGTAACTCCATAAAAATAAATCCAATGGTGATAGATCACACAATCTAGGGGGCCAATTCTCAAATTTTTGAGCTGTGAACGCCAGACTTCCATTAATTTTGAAATATTGTTCAACAATGAAAACACGTTTTTATCGTGTTTTTTACTAACCCTAAAGTGTCAGCTGCCAAATGGTTTAATAGGGTTGCCAACACTTTCCTGCACGAATGGTGGAAAATTCAAATCTTGCGTTAATTTTGGAACCCTCATTTATCTAGTTTATGGCAAAGAAAATGAAAGTTTCTTAATTTTTCTTATCAATAATTTACGTCCAAATAGTTCTCCAATTCAATGCACAAGCGGATACGTGTATTGAAAAGGAGAACTATTTGGAAGTAATTTGTATTGCAAAAAGCTCTCGCACTGAAATCTGATAGATTGTACAAGATAAATATTTAGTAACTCATTGAAATGAAATAATTCTTCTGCCATTTCTTTTCTTGACCTTTTATACATAGCACGAACAGTGTCAAAACAACTTCATGTTTTTCCCATTCTTTACTTTTTTCCATACGTAGTATAGATAAAGTATAGTAATCGCTAAAAAATTTGAATTCGAGATTTTAAATTGATTTTTTTTTTTTGAAAATTTGATTGATTTTTCGAATCTCCACGTTTTAGACTTTCCTGAGTTCGAAAAGCACATATTTGGAAAATGTCCGTATGCCTTTCTGTGCCAAAGATAACACAAAAACGCTTTGAGGTAGACAAATGAAATTTGGTATACGTTCTTAGCTAATTTAGCTACTGTCTAAATTAGCTAAATCCGTTTAGAGGAAATCTGTCTATCCGGCTGTTCGAATATGTTAGCGTGATAACTACAAAAATATGACATCTAGATGGATAAAATTCGGCACACAAATTTAATATCTATAATGTAGACAACTTTCAAATTTTGAGCTATATCCAATAATTGGTTGACCCTCTGTCGGTCTGTGCTTCGAGAAAAATATAAAAAGGATAATTCATACACGCAATGGTTTAATTATATTAAATCTGGTATATGATCTTATGATTATAAATGTAGTTTTATGCTAAATTTTTGTTTCAGTCGGTTGGAAAACCAGGTTAGACCGTAGCTAAATTAGCTAAGAACGTATACCAAATTTCATTTGTCTACCTCAAAGCGTTTTTGTGTTATCTTCGGCACAGAAAGGCAAACGGGAAAATTCGAGTTTTTGATACTATTTACCGCAAACCAATAATTTATCGCCAAAAAACTCGCCAAGTGTCATGAGATATATTCAGTAGAAATGCTAAATTCATGCCAAAGGATAATATTTCGTAGCTATTGTACCCAAGGCGTTCTCTGGTATAGCGAGAAAGTTTGAATGTGTATATTCCTGTTTGTTCTAAAAGGGATGAATATACATCAAGAAAAGAAATTTAATGCAAATCACATTTTCCTACACTATCTAATTTTTTTTGTTTAGTTTTGAAAACGTCAAAAACTTATAGCCTATAAAACTCAAACTAAATGCAGCCAAAATTCCTGGCTTTCCAGTTTCAGACTATTTTGAAATAAAAGTTGTGCATACACAGTGTCAATGAAATCTATATATATCTGAACTTCATCAATGTTTCAGGTGTGATATCCAACTTTGGAGATTTTCCTTTTTCTCAAATGGAGCCCAATCTTGAAGATAGGACCGTAGAGTTTGTGAGCACAGGGCCCATGTGTCGGTACGCCCAAGATCTCCCTCTTCTCGTCAAAGTTTTGTCTGATTACGACCAAAGGCTGCAGTGGAACACAACAGTAAGAATATCGATCGAATCTGTTTTACATCTGTTATTGCTTAATATTTTTCAAACTCCCATTTGTCTGAAAAAAAAAATTAAATCCTCATATAAGAAGTACACGGAGAGGAAATATTGTAACCGCCAAAGTATTCAACTCCGAAATTTTGATGAATTCCCACCTTTCGAACCTCCCAGAGTTCAGAAAATACATTTGGATAGTATGTCTGTTGGTCTGTCACGTTGTCTGTCTTTGGATAAAATAAATCAAATACATATCAATACATTTCAAATTCAAACAATCTCACGAAAATTCACAAGACGTTTATTCATATAAATCTCTAGAAGATGCAGGAAATTACAGCAGTTACGAGTCACAATTACGCAGGTGCAATTCAGTTAATACAACAGGAAACAGCTTCCAAACACAGAGGTCTCTAGTACCTCAGACAGATAACAGCTTCTGTGCACTAGACTAACACTCCACTACTCTCTAATGATCATTGTATGTGGTTTGGGTTGACGGGACGCCTAACCCCAGTAGGGGCTTATCCCCGGTAGTGACAGATTTCAGTGGGCCTGTCTTACAATCTGTTGTACTCTTTAATGATCATGGTCAATGGAGCGGTGGTATTTATACCCGACTTGGCATGAAAATCTAGGACTGTCTCCAAGGTTCTGGTGTGTTTTATCTATCTCTCTTAATAATGGTCCTAGAGCTTAGGTGATCAAATTTTCAAGAACTATCTATTTTAAGCTAAGAATCTCGCCAAAAGGTCGCCAAATCACTGGAAATGCCGTTTTTACGTAAAATACGCCTAATTTGCGCGGTTTCCGCCATAGAATCTGAGTATACAATACGTTTTTATACATGTGTATTAATATTTTATCGATTATAATATTAAATATGTTTTTCCATTATCGAACGTGATGTTTCCGCCAGGTAGCGGCAAAAGATTGATTTTTGGTGCGAAAGAAAATTAGACCGAAAAATTTTGCAAGAATGTAGTTGTATTTGTTATATTGTTTAAATAATGAAGCAAATGGAAAGGAGCCCTGTCTAGGCATCCAAAGATGTTACATAATCAGCTTTTCTAAATTGAAGGCTGGGTTTTAACATTCATCACTGACCTCGGTCCAATGATTCCAGGAAGACTGGATGGAAGATATTGAAACATGAGAAAAAATCTTCATCGAGGTTTCATGGCAATTAATTAAATAATTACTTTTTTCATAATAATAAACCCGCAAATACTTTTATTCCACATAATGCTACTCATATAAACTAGCATTCAATTAGCTTCAAAAGTGGCATTATTTTTTTCATCTAATTTACACATTGTATGTAAAATATGAAACATTTGTATAAACATTCTATAAATATATTTCTCTATAATTCTTCCACATTAAATAACGTCTATGCAAATATCATTTAAATTTATAAATATTATATGTAAGTATCTGTTATTAACTGATATTATAAAAATTATTATATAAAAATATTCATTATTCCGTAAGTCTATATGTAATAATATCTCTTTATTTTGATATTTTATATAAATCTAAAGTGTTTGTCTTAATGTTTTATTTTTTTATCTAAAGATATTTTAATAAATAAAATAATTTATTATTGGAACTTATAGAGCGTATATTGTAACGAAGTGAATAATTTATTTTTTCTTTTTGCTCTTATATTTTTAAGTGTATGTACAATTGATATATTCTAACCTTTTAGGTGAATTTCAAAAAAGTGAAAGTGTATTATATTGAAGAATTCCCTGGATTACTTCATACCGTCGTCCCGGATATAAAGAAATCCATTAGAAAAGTAAGAAAAATTTTAATTATCCCAATTGTACTTTCTCTAATGATATTAATATTTTTTTTCATATTAAAAACATTGTTTGTATTTGTTTCATCCATAAAGTTATAAGATACTCTTCTTTCAGTTATTTTTGCATAACAATTATACTTTTTAATTCTTCTTCTTAAAAATATTGTACACAAGAATGCGGATTGCTGCAAATCCTCAAACCCCTTCCTCCATAAAAAATAATAATAAAATTGATAAAAGTTGATTAATCAAAATGATGCTACTACGATTGATTGGCGTATATTCTTCGATACTTTTAATAAAGTGGTCTAAAGCGCACTTTTTTTAAAATAGTTATATTCATAGTTTTAGAGCAAACGAGAGAAATTTCTTTTTAAATTTAAAATGATAGTGTCTTTAGAATATTTTATGTTATATAACTCATAAGACAGAAAGTTAATGTAAAAATTTGAATTCGTAATTCATTAAAACATTTATTGACTCTAACTACATAAAATATAATTCTTTACTACATTTAGACAATGTTTTCTACTAGATATATATGCCTTTTGAATAGAATGATGTATATGCAGTTGAGAAATTAACTGTAGGGATGAGATTGCAAAGAATATCCAACTTATATAACTCACTTTCGCCTTAAATAATACAGAATTATTGAATTAATTAAAAGATTATTTTATAAGTTCATAGAAATTTTTTTCTAGAAAATATTATGTTTTATATTTATTTTATTTCATACTGATTATTTCATTTTATTACATTCATTTTATTTCATTTCATTTCATGCTTGTACAAATTTAATTTTATTTTTGTTTCATATGGAATACATTGTTGGAAACAATTTGATGAATAAACATTAAATCAAAATCCTAATATTGTGGAATAAAACTTCAAAAGCAAAGTAAAAAATAATTTTGATTTTGCATATTCATTTTTCTTTATGATAATGATATCGCCTGATGTATTTCAGACGATAGAAATTGAATCTAATAACTGAAAATGAAGATAAGCTAAAAGGAAAGAGAGAGAAAATGAAATTAAAATATTTTCTTAGAAATGAAGCTATTAATATATAAATAATAAAAATTATTAATTAATAGTTAAAGTTTATTATATAAAATAGATAGAATACCATTTTCATGATTCCTGATTTCCCAATTTGGCTCCATGCAAAATCATTAAAAAAAACTCGTGGATCAATGAAGTTATTCTTTGAATTCATCAGAAAAACAACGAGTTAAAAACACAAGGAAAAAAATGTATTATAATCTTATCTGTTTTAAATTAGAGAGAAATAATCGAATAATAATGTCAATTTTTTTAATGATTCAATTAGAAAAAGGATGCAGGAATTTCAGCTATCATTCTGTAAAATATTTCAGGAAAAATATCTTTCTTTAAAAAAAATTCAAAATTCTGTAGATTTTGCCAGAGGAGCGAAACAAAATCCTGTAGAGTGAAAACTTTTTTGTTTACTTCTAAGAGGCAGTAATTTTTTTATAAACTCATTAGGAACAATATTGCAGGCAAATAGTTCTAAACAACTCAAAACATTTAATAAAGATTTCTTTAAAATGAAAACTTTTTTGTTTACTTCTTTGGGGTAATAATTTTTTTTATAAACTCATTAGGAACAATATTGCAGGCAAATAGTTCTAAAACTCATCT
>JAPMOR010066373.1:490572-536592 GCA_026543865.1 Argiope aurantia
AACTCATTAGGAACAATATTGCAGGCAAATAGTTCTAAAACTCATCTAAAACAACTCAAAACATTTAATAAAAATTCCTTTAGAGTGAAAACTTTTTTATTTACTTCTATGGGACAGTAATTTTTTTATAAACTCAGTAGGAACAATATTGCAGGCAAATAGTTCTAATACTCATATAAAACTACTCAAACCGCATAATAAAACATTTTGTATTTAAGTTTTAAATTCAAGCTCAGAAATACGTTGAGATGCCGTTACCAGTGCCTATAAATAATTTTTTTTATGAATGTGTGATAGATTTGTCTGTACTATCTTCCATCTAAAGACTTTCGTTTTATAAAAGTGTTTTTATTTTTAGTTTTAAATCTCTTATTTTTTCTATCTCATATATGTATATTATTAAAATTATTGCTGTTCTTGAGTTAAATAATTCCTTCCTATTCTCTGCTAACTATGATTACTACGCATGCGTCTAAAATGAGATACATGGTTCTGACAATTACACAGCTTTGAGTCTAGCACTGCTGTTTAAACAGAAAGGAGAAATGAAATTCTCTCACTAGTTTAATATTCCTTTCCAACTTTTTGTATGTAGATGTTACCGCGAATAACCGAAATCTGGAGAATGTCGACACACGAAACATATACCAAACACCTCGGTGAAAGACCGAATATTTTATTGTATTCTTATATATTCAGACTATCACCGGTGTATGTCGACAGTCACCATGCACTGTTGAAATGAAACTGTGAATGTTGAGAAAAATTATTTTCGCTACGCTTTTAAATCATACTTTATTATTAAAACATATTATGAAACATAAATGTCAAAATAGGAGAAAGCTATAGTAATTAAACTTTAAAAAAAACTATAGTAATAAAACTATAGTAAACTTAAAGTTAATAAAATTATAGTAATTAAACTATTAAATTTAAAGTAATTTAATAGTAATTTTATTTTTAACCATTTATAGTATTAAACTTAATTATGTGATTGACGTTATTTGTTACAACAATTTAAACTGTTATGGCACTTTGAATTGCACAAAAGTCTCTTGCTTTTACAATTGCATTTAGTAGTGAAACATTTCTTTTTGCAATGACAGCGTGTATAACTTTACACTCCACTTCTCGAATGATCTGCAGCTACTTCACTCAGCGATATTTCTTGAGAGAAAGTCTTTTTTACAAAATACAAACTGATTACGGGTATAAAGTTGCTTGAGGGTACTATTTTTGTTTACTAATTTATAAAAGCTGGAATCTTCTACGCCAACAACAACCGCCAACACATTTCGGGCATCTGTAGGACACGGGTGTTGCCTCTCCGTGGACATCTTTGTCTCGTTTCGACTTCCACCAGAGCATGTCGGTGATTGTCGACATACACTGGTGATAGTCCGAATATATAAGAATATAATAAAATAGTCGGTCTTTCACCGAGGTATTTGTTGACATTCACCGGTGAGTGTCGACATCCTCCAGATTTCGGTCTTTCACGGTAATATGCATGTATGATGCTATAAATAAATACTTTCATTACTAACTGACTGAGGCAGGGGCATAAGGGACAATTCGCCCAGGTCCCCAATAGTAGAATAGAAAGTTTATTTTACGTTTCCTTCTTTAATTAACTTTTTAAAAACAAATATCAGTATAGTGTAAAATCCGTCAGTTTATGTTAGCTTCTTCATTTATCTATTGTATGAACACAAAAAAATATATATTTCGTAAATCCATGGCTTCCTAGGACGGAATTAAGCTAAATATTCGCAATTACGATGAACAATTTTGGCCAATCAAAAGCCTGTGTTTTTACATATCGCAATATGCGATATGTTTACAGCAATACTGCTTTGAGGGGTCCCCCAAAGACGTTTTTGCCCTGGCCCCAATTAGGCTTAGTCGGGCGCTGCTGAATGCTTTCGTTGCTATTCATCCGACAACTATATTTTTGTATTATTTATGTTTATTAAACTGAAAGTTATTTCCAGTTCTCATAAATCTAATACATTAAAAATAAATTTTAGATCTGAATATAAATTTATTCTTTGCATTTATTTATTTTTAAGAACACATTTATTTCTTTTTTAAGATGGGAATGCATCGTTCATTACTCCAAATCGAAATTTTGACGAATCTCCGCGCTTTAACCTTCTTTGAGTTAGAAAAGCACATATTTAAAATTATGATTGTCTCTAAATGCGATAATGCAAAAACGTCTTGAGGTAGACGGGTTAAATTTGGTATATGAAATTTACTCTAAAACTTCGTAGATTTTGGTAGATTTCCATCAAATTTCAAGCAAAATCCATACAGAGAAAGTCCGACTGCACAAATACAAGTAAACTCGATGACGACGACATGTAAACAGCAAGATATACAAATTTAGTTCATAGCTTTAAAATCTAAAATGTATACCTGCGTCAAATTTGGAGCCATTTATTTAAACGAGTTAATTAAAAAATTTAACAACTTAGTTAGATGAAATTTTGTTCTCCGTTTCAGCATCTAAAGTGTAAATCTTTATCAAATTTTGAATCAAATCTGTAGGAGGTGACCGTCTGTCAGTATGGACTTCTGTATGCACGTAAACATGATATTCAAAACGCAACGATTTAAATAAATGAAATTTTTATGTGGTAACTACAGTTGCAGCTGTGCGCCAAATTTTTGTTTCGATCAATTGAAGAAAGACACCGGAATATATATTCTGTTTTTCGGTTCTTATGCCTAAGGGGAGTCGGAATCCCCTATACCGACAATGTTAAATTGGCCTTTTTCGATGTATCTTTTTTCAAAATCTATCATAGATATACATTTGAAATTTTTTATACAAGTAAAGTACACCTTTCTTATTATTTTGAATGTAGCTTTTCTTAAATTTTTGATTTTTTATAAAGTTATAAATTTTCTAAGTTGACATAGTAAAATTTTACCCTATTTTGGCATAAAAAAATTTATAAAAATTAAAGTTTTGAGTTTTTTTTAAAAAGCTACATTTAAAATATACTAGCACACACAATACACATTTCATGAAAAAATTACATACATATATGCAGTAGTTTCTGAGAAAAGGTACATCGAACATGAAAAACTAACATTTTGAGAAAAATGCATTTTAATGTAAAAGTACTTCCCCATTAAAATTCTCCAGCACCATACTCCACTTTATCCACATTATTATTAATATCATCCTCTTCTCTCTTTCTTTTTAGTCTTTTATTTTTCCTAACCTCTTTTGTTTTCATTAAATTGGCATATTTTGCTTTGGACAGTCTCCTATCGTCAAAGCGTTTCATAGCCTCAACCGTATAATCACCAGGCTCTATGTTCAGTTTTTTTAAAATTTGGAGTTTGGTGCTGTTTCCAACATTGAATGAACATATGGCATCATATGTTCCCAGAGAAAAAACTTCTATATGGACAAAAGTTTTCTTGGGAATGTGTGACCATATTACATTATTCACGCTCCCATTTGGATTTTGAGTTTTTCCATGAAGCTTCATGTTATCTTCACACACTTCTTTTGCTGCTTTCATCAAGATAGCATTATATTTAGCAAATTTAATGGGGGGTGGAGGTAAATTCATAACACCACAAAACATTCTAGCAGATTCTGCACCTTTTACAATGCATCTCATGGCCTACACTAACCTATTCTTTATTTCATAAGTGGGAAAATCACTTTCCATCTTGCTTAGAACTGAAAACTGAGTACTCATAATTACAATGTGCACATTCTAAATGGAACTTCACAGCTGCTCCCCAATTATTTTCATTTAATTTTAAATGAAGGGCAGTGTTTCCACATTCCAAGCATTTCACTGCTTCAAAAAACACCTCTGCTAAAATATTGATGTCAACAATAACATTTTTATATCCAGAAAAACTATTTGAATAACCAATGTTCTCATTCAAAAGTTTCTTTTCACTAGACGATATATTCACACTATTGCTAGAAAGGTTTACAGTGTTGAAAAAATTTTCTTCCACAACATTTTCAGTTGAAACATTTCTATTGTTGACATATCTTTCTTCAGATGTTTGCTGACTTACTTTTTTATTAAAGCCTCCCTTCCGCTTTTTAAAAACATTTCAAGATGATCTAGGCATGATTAATAATCAAAATTATAAATATCAGGGACAAGAACCTTTTATGAACTCACAAGTAGTATAGAACACAACGGATTAAATTAAAACGGGCTTTCGCAAGTATAAACAACGCTTTAAATCTGCCAGATTCAAAAATAGAAACTCTTCTTATAAGCTAGAGAAAATTAAAAGAAGGCTTACCTTATAGTGCAAAGAAAATATTTCATTTCCCGTCGCACATTGACCTGTGAAACGGAAGTAAACCAATTTGTTTACATTTTTATCTCTTTAAAAGGGGCGTGGCCCTGTTTCGTTTTCAACTTTAACTTAGATTTTTGACGCTTCTAATTATCGTAGAGATTAAAGTAATATATTTTTAGAAAGAAGAAAAACTAAAGATTTTAAAAATCCAAAAATCTCAAATCACGTTTTTTTGAAGATTTTGGGGTTCCGACACCCCTAATGTTCGAGCTATTAATTGCAAAAGATCGCGTGCTTAAATTCAATGGAAACAGTAGATTCATGTCAAATGTAGATCTCGGGAAGTCATTGGTCGACAATGGCATACAATTAATAGACAAATATCAGCTTTCTTACCATACTAAGAAACATACTACTCTCATCTTTTGGCTGTGAAAATAAAAATCTGAGCACTCGTGGTGCTGAGAATATGCGATAAAGTTTTCGAGAGACCAACTTCTGCTGAATATAGAAGATGAATATACCTTACAAAAAATCTTTTGAATTCGTTTTATATTTTAAATATTTTAGAATTACATATTCTATTATAATAAATATGTTACATACAAAATAATAATAAATGTCCATGGCTTAAATTAGACAGTCCTAACCCCAAATGAATCTTTCTCTATTAGTTCAGTAAACCAGAGTTGTATTGTATATAAATATTTATTTAGTAATAGTTTATAGCAAATGAATTCTTCATTTAAAAAAACTCATCAATTTCGTAAATCTACGAAAATAATGGCTATTATTCAAACACAATACAGTATATGTTTTTAAAATTTGGGATTTTCGAGACATTTTGGATAACGCAAGTTCGGTTTAGAGGAGTTTTACTATATCAGTTTATATCTTATTTTTATGTTGTGGTTTTTTGGATTTGTGGTTAATATTTAAAATTATTCTAAATTTTAAATTACTAATGAAATGTTCTTTCCTTTTTAGGCTGTTACGCATTTCCAAGAAGAATATGGAATCAGACCCGTTCCCGTCCGATTTCCTGAGCTGAAATACGCCTTTTACATCTGGGAATCCAAATTACTGGAATATGGTGGACCTCCATTTGCAACCTACTTACAGGGAGGCAACAAAGGCATCAATTTATGGTGGGAATTGTTCAAGAACATTTTCCAGAAGTCGGACCATACCCTCCCAGCCATTTACTTCGGAATGGTGGACAGAAGAGAAAAAGACGATTTTTACTACTTCTGCTTGGACCAGTACAAGGAACTGGAACGAAAGTTTCAAGAGCTATTCAAAGATGATGCTATTCTCTTAGTACCAACTCATCCCGAGCCCTCACCCCATTATCTGATGACCATCCCTAAGTATCCCAACATAGCGTACACCTGCATATTCAACATATTAGGCTTACCGTCTAGTCAAATTCCTACAGGTTCCAGCAAAGGGCTGCCTATAGGAATTCAGGCAATAAGTGGGAAATTCAAGGACCACATCTGCATAGCAACAGCTTTAGAGTTGGATAAGGTTTTCAATGGTTGGATTAGCCCATGCCCGATTAATGTGAAAAATATCTGATTCTGTTTACTTGTTTATGTGTCTGTGATACTTTGTTTGCTAATCTTTTAACACATATCACTCTTTGTTCTAACTTAATATATTGATTGAAAATAATTATATATATATATATTTAAAAACCAGATTTGTCATCGTTTTCATATAAAAGTGTACATGGCTAAGTCAAAAATTACCCGCATTCAACCCGAAACATACCAGATAACGAGCGTATAAACTAAAACAGTATGGCTATGTAATTGAAATTTTATCGCCGATTCTCATCGTTTTGCTGAAGAGTAAATATAATTCCGATACTGTCTGCGCAAATCAAGAATGAACAGCGAGCAATCATTCGTTTTCTTTTGGTTGGAAGCTATTGAGGGATTGTAAGATTGTGATCATGTAGACGAAATCTAATTTTCATTTCTAATCGTTCATTTGGGTAGTAAACATGGTTTCACTGCTATAAGCGAAAATCAAGAAGTAACAACGAACAATTCTTCGTTTTCCTTTGTTTGGAAGATGTAATGATCATGTGATGTTGTCGTGCGATCATATGAATGAAATTTAATCGCAATTTTTGGTTGTTCTATTGAAGAATATACATAGCTCCATTACTAATAACGTAAATCAAGAAGAAACAGTGAAAAAATAATTTATTTTCTATTAGTTTTAAGATGCTGTGAGATTGTAGTAGTATACTCATGTGATGTAGTCGTATGATCATATGATGTAGTAATGTGATTATATGATGTCGTAGTGTGATCGTGTGAATGAAATTTAATCGAAATTTTTTATCATTTTACTGTAGTGTAAACATAGCTTCACTGCTAACAATGTGAATCAAAAAGAAACATCAACAATTATTCGTTTTCTATTAGTTGGAAGATCAAGTGGGATTGTAGTAGTATGATCATGTAGTAGTATGGTGAATTTAATCGTCATTTCTTATTATTCTATTAAAGAGATAGCCTCACTGTTATCAGTATGAATCAAGAAAGAACAGCGAGATCATTCGTTTTCCATTGGTTGAAAAATGTTAATAGTGCATAGTGTGATCATGTGAACGAAATGTAATCATCTTTCCTAATCATTCAGTTGAACAGTTAGCATGGTCTCACCGCTATCAGTGTGGATCAAGAAGGAATAGTGGGTAGTCATTCGTTTTTCTTTAATTGAAAAATGTTACAGGATTGTACGATCAAGTGAAAGAAATTGTATCGCCGTTTTTTATCTTTCTATTAACGACTAAATATAATTACACTGCTATCAGTGTAAATTAAAATGGAATCAAATCAGGGAGAAGTATTTTCCTTTGGTTGGAAGACTTGGCGGGATTGTAGTAGTATAACTATGTGAACGAATTTTAGTAACTATTTCTTATCCTTCTATTAAAGAGTAAACATAGCTACCACCTTTAACAATATTCACGAAGAAATAGAACAATTTTTCTTTTGTTATTAAATGTTTCAGAAGCCGAAATTTATTGGAAGTTCTCCATACGATGCATGGCGGTGCACTAACATGGAGATATACCTTTACGCTGCCGTCGCTTTTCTATGAAATACAAGGAACACGTACAAGGCGTGATATATCAACTTTGTTTACTCTTACCCTACCTAAATCACCGATCCCAAGAAATGCACTAGTTTTTGGACCACTGAACTAAATGCATTGCAAAAGAAAGGGGCCATGTCAAGAAATGGCGTTTTATTCTATAGTGTTCCTTTGAGTTTTTTTCTTTGCTGTTCAAAAATAAAATGTGGATAATTTTTGACTTATATTCATATTTTCTTAAATTGCATTCATCTAATATAGGGTTTCTTAAGCTCCATGTTGTGACGAGCAACAAGAACGATCATATGAAACATTTTTAAAGATGTTCTTTTAGATGTTATAAACAAAAATGATTTAAAAATCATCTACAGTAAAAAAAAAAGCATATTATCCTGAATAAACATTAAAAATTAATGCCTTTTTGGCCATTTTTAATGCTTTGTTTTTTTAAATTTTTTTCAAACTTTTATATTTTTAAAGGCATATCTAAAAAACAATCGCAAGTTGAGACGCTTAAGAAACTCTGATTTAATAAATAAATGTTATTTGTTCATGTAAAATGAAATAAATATGCTTTTTATATAAAAAGTTATGAAATGATTATCAATTTCTTTCCAAAAAACTTTTACTTTGTCGCTGGATCGATTTTATCAATGACCTAAGTTTTTATCAATGACCTTACTCATCCATCAAATGGATTTATCATGTATTCATCGGATTTCCACCATTCATAATAAATATTGAATCACAATATATATTTAACTGTGACTGAAATTTATTATTAAATACTATCCACCTTCCAGCTGTCCGCCCATGATATCAATAATATTAATTGAGTCATATGGATCACCTTTCATGAACTCGTACATAATGTCTCACCAAAGAAAGCATATTTTTAAATTATATTTGAACAGTAAATATAAAGTATTTTTAATAGTTAGTTATGCTTGTAAAGTGACTGTTGCAGAGTAGTTTGTCGACATTTTATTTTGAGTTAGCTCCCTAGTATGAAGAGTGGTGTGGGGTAGGGGGCAAGCAACCAATTATGATGTATCTAGGGATTACCATTTCTACATGAAGTGAAAATTAATCATTGTTGTAACTGAGGTATTCTGTCAATATATTTCTCTTTTAAGCTATATATTGTCTCGCAGTATTTTTGAGATATCTATCGAAAATCGAGGATTATGAGGCATGCGATCACTTAATCAACAATTTGGAATAAAAATAAATTTTCAAAGTCCTACTAGATGTCGCTACAAATGAATATATTGAATGAGATTAAAAAAGGAAATTGTTTAATTGTAAAAGGAAATTGTAATTGTTACTTCCATCCTTTTCAAATCTGTCTTCCAGACCGCCATTTTTAACCGAAGATCCCAGTTTGTTAAAAGTCATTATTTATGTAAAAATAACACAATACATTTTTTAATCTGACCGATTTTCAATACAAACCATAAATTTTCTCACAAACCAAAAAGTCTCCCCTAAGGTTTCTCGCATACTCACGCCAACATTTTACCCCCTTTCTCCATTTAACATTGCGGACCATGCGTAAAGTCACGTGGTTTTATATGACCTTGGTGAACTACAAGTACAAAATATAGCTTTTTATTATAGCATGAATTTAGCATTTTTACAGCATGAATTTAGCATTTTTACTGAATCTATTGCTGGAATACGGATTTTGGATGCCTTTGTCGGCCGATTAACGCCTAAATTTGACACGAAACTACAATTGAAGTCACACGATAACAAAACGAATTTAATTGATTTGTCATTGCGTTTACATCCATACAAAAGTGTAGATAGATCGTCAGATGGTCCATAGTTTGATGAATTTAGTTCAAAATTTAATCAATGCCTATGTTTTAGATGCTAAAGTTGTGTAATCTATTAAGCTCTTTGTGTTTTATAGCTATATAATTCATTCGAATGCACTCGAAACATTCAGAAAAAACAAGGCTTTTTATAAATTAAATTTCCTTCAAACCTTGATAGAAATCTACAAATCTGGTTGCAATTCCGTATACTAAATTTCAATCGTCTAGCTTAAAACGTTTTTCAATTATCGTCTTCACAGGCAGATAATCATAATGCCAAATATAGGTTTTTGTGGACTCGAAAAAGTCTGAAAATTGAGTATTCGTCAAAATTTCATGACGAATTTTTTATCGGTTATAATACTTTCCCTATACTTTGTACATGAGAAAGTAAAAAGGTTGTTTTTATCCTTTAATATGCCTTTAATACGCAATCTTGTTGCATGAAATGTATAATTTCTGAGTATTAATATATCATCCATTAAATGCATTTCATTTTTCTTTTATTCAAAAATGTTTGGGTTACTAACTTTAAATTTCTCGAAATTTATTCATTTCAAAATTGTAGATTAATCCTACAACTTTGTAATGAATAATGTACAAGGTCAACGTATACATTTTAATACTTTTAAATTTATTATACTTGTGAAGATTGACAAACTTTAGATCAATTATTACTTTTTATAATAGATATAAAATGATACTTACAAACCAAAAATACTCTTTCAATTAAGATTTCCTCAAAGAATTCCTTCAAGCCATTTTTTTTCTCCAGTATATTTAAATCTATTTTCCAAGCCTTAAATTCTGACATAACTTTTTTCTACTGAAAAATAAAATATATATGATTTTTTTTTATTAAAAAAGTTTAAGCTTTTCTTTCTCAATCAAAACTGACATTTACAAGAACGTAAGAAACATTATTTGATTAACATTTAACAATACTAGCCACCCTTGGCGACCAGTGTTTTCATCTAGATTAGTGGCTTTTAAAACTGTTAAATGATTAATACGGAATGTATTTTTAAAAAAATACACAACGACACACAATACAATACGACTGAAGCACGTGAAATCAATTTACTACAAATTAAAAAGTATATGTTAACAAATAAAGAGAAAATGGAAACACTATTATGGAATTAATCATTAGCAAAAGCAAGTTTAAATACCATCATAGCATTTAAAAACACTGTGGAAACAAACTGAAAAATATAATTAAAACTAAGGAAAAAATTTGTGGAAATGAAATCGTTATCATTAAAAAAAATAATGTTTTGTATCTTAAGATGTAATGCTAATTTTGCAACACAATTCTTTTGAAAGATATGGTCATCAATTTCCATAGTTAAGCCATGGCTAATATCCATTTGGAGAAAGTTAAGCCTATTTTCGTGTTTGATTAAAATTACATTGAAACCTATTTCTTTTATATCATCTTTTTTCTAACTGAATAGACATTTTAACAATATGGCGGAAGATTTATTAAGGAATTAGCTAAGCGAAGCATTGAATTAATGCAACTGTAAAAGCGTTCAGTGAAGCAGATTAAAATTCGTTTGTTGGTTTGTTTATATTTGACTTTGCAATTCGACAATCTATACTTATAATAAAGCTCAATGTGTGTGTGTGTTGGCGCTCTACAGGCCAGACCATTCAACCTACAGCTACCAAACTTGGCACGTGTATACCTTGGAGGCCGGGAATGTGCAAATGGGGGTTATTTTTTCGAATTTTTAACTAGAAATTTATTTATTTAAAAATTAAGCGAAATTTTGACGTGTTTCTGCTATAACTTCCGAAAATATTACCGCACAAAAAAGATTTTTACATCAAGTTAAAGATCAAAAATTTATCTTTTAAATGATACTAATGTTTTAATCTTAAAATTACATTTCTATTTTTAATGAATTTTTAAATAAATATTTTAACTATGTTTTTCAATAATTTTTTTCGTGAAAAATAAAAATTAAAATTAAGCACGTTTCTCATTCATGGGAAAAAAATTAGCTTTTTTCAAAGTGTTGCCATCACATTGATTAAAGCTCCAATTAAAAATAAATTGAATCTTTTTGGAAATGAAATCTGCAAAAATATAATTTTCGGCACGTGTTTGTAGGAAATGCAACAAATATGAAATACTATTTTTTCTAAAAAATAAAGTCAAGAAAAATTATTTTATGATCTTTTACACTCTCTTTACAGGGTGTTTATTTAGTCCCGGATCCATTTTGATGTTTAATGACTCATAAAATAATGAAGATATAAACAAACTTATGGCATTTATAGATGCAATAACTGATATATTTTCCTTTACAGGTTTGAATATTTTTACTTTTGTAAATATCGTCTGCGCGTGTGGTTAATTTCAGATAATTTCATTTTCCAGTCTAAATATCTGTACTTTTCTAAATATCGTCTGCTTATTAATTGCACTTTTCTCTCTTTTCGTTTTTGGCAACTATTGAAATGTTATGTTTACTTTTGATGTGTTTGTTCTACGTAGTACTTATAATAAAGCTCAATGTGTGTTTGTGTGTGTGTGTGTGTGTGTGTTGACGCTCTACAGGCCAGACCATTCAACCTACAGCTACCGAATTTGGCACGTGTATACCTTGGTGGCCGGGAATGTGCACCTGGAGGTTATTTTTTCAAATTTTTAACTAGAAATTTATTTATTTAAAAATTAAGCGAAATTTTGGCGTGTTTCTGCTATAACTTCCGAAAAAAGATTTTTACATGAGGTTAAAGATCAAAAATTTATCTTTTAAATGATACCAATGTTTTAACCTTAAAATTAAATTTCTATTTTTAATGAATTTTTAAATAAATATTTTAAATATATTTTTCAACAATTTTTTTTTCGTACAAAATAAAAATAAAATTTAAGCTGCACGAGCACGTTTCGTATTCACGGGAAAAAATTAGCTTTTTTCAAAGTGTTGCCATCACATTGATTAAAGCTCCAATTAAAAATAAACTGAATCTTTTTGAAAATGAAATCTGCAAAAATATAATTTTCGGCACGTGTCTGTAGGAAATGAAATACATATGAAATATTATTTTTTCTAAAAAATAAATTCAAGAAAAATTATTTTATGATCTTTTACACTCTCTATATTATTAATCCAATAAATCAGTTATATTTTAAGGCAAGTTTTGTTTAATATGAACAGGATATCCATTCAAATCAGGGCCATACAGCTGATTTGTAAACCTTTAGTTAGTCACATCTGCTAAAATGGTCTAAATGGAAAATGATTATATTTTATGTAACTTGATTTAATAAATGCTCTAATAAATAACGAATTTTTGAATTTACATTAAACTTCTGCTGCGGAAATTACGAATAACAAAATGTTCTTGAAACACTAATATTTTAAATAAAAAGAGTTAATTTCCAATCAACTAAATCAATCACTTAAACTGACTAATTTAGGAAAATTTGAATATCACTATTCAATAAAAAAAAGGATAATTTTAGATTTTCCATCGATCGTTTCAAAGAAAATACGCCAATCAGCGCACAGGTTTCTCAAGATTAATTGGACTAAGATTATGAAAATGTTGAGTTTTTCTAAATTTTTAACATTCAAAACTTCATAAATAAGTCTTAGTTGATCGTGTAAAACAGAAACATTCATTCATTTATTTAAAATTTGGTGTGTCCAGAATATTTCTCAGCATATGATACTTTACTGCATTAAATTTAGACTTCATAATTTTTGAAATATATTTATAGGCCGGAACAAAATATTATTATGGATTTCATTTCAATCCTTTTGAAAGCAAAACTAAAAGCAAAACTGAATTTTATGCTGAATCTGAGAAATTTTTGTTGAATTATGCTTTGTGATACTACATAAATTATGAAAAATATTTTGTAGTTCACATAAGACTTAAATACCGAGCGATTCTGTTTGCAATACTCATATTCAGTAATAATAATAATAAATAAATAACAATAAAGATGATAAATAAAATAAAACGCTTGGTTTTATTTAAAAATATCTTTATATTAATTGCAATTTCATCATTTCCACTTTAAATTAAAGTTGAAGTTTTACCGGAAATGACAACAAATTAGCAAAATATATATAGTAAATTGAAAGAAACGATCTAAACAACAGTATAAGTTTGGTATGACTATCAAAATTTGAAGATTAAAAATGTTTTGTTTGAGCATCTATTAAGAGACCAGTTACTTAAAATATTTAATTGAAAATTGTAGCGAGTGCTAATACTGGAGAACCGGCTGGTTGCCAAAGGCGGCTAGTAAGTAATAAGACTGATTTCTGAGTCACGTACGTTAGCGTTTTTTTTATATAGATTTTGATATCGGAGACCCGTGAATTAAATTATTGTATTTTTTGAGCTGCATTCAAAAATTAAGTGAATCATCGGCATTAGTTTTTTTTTAAATTTAAATTGATTATTTCAAGAAACAAGGAATTTTTTTCAGTGAGTAATTTCATTATTTTGAATCATGTCTGGATGACGAGGACGGGACGACACTTGAATCAACCCATTTATTTTTAACCTACTTTCTAATTTTTTTAGAGAAAAGATGCAGTGCATATGTCAACCAAAAGGCGATGAGATAATATCATTAATACATTTTATATTTTAATATATTTTTGTAAAACGAATTTTTGTTTTTTTGTGTCGATGGAATTTTGTTATTGGTCTTTTTACTCACTTTCTGATGTGCTAACGGTTTGAAATTTTGCGTATTTCTGTATTCTTGATAAAAAAATTACTATTTTTCAAATTTATTTATCAAATTATTAATTAATTTAAATAAATTTTAACTTTATATCCGCATTATTAACTGTTAGTGAAGTTAAGAAATATATTTATTTCAAAATTATATTAATAGTAATAAATTATACATCAACTAAATCACCATGATTGAATTAATTATAAAAATAGAAACAAAAAAGTGTAAAATTTATTAAGTAAAAATTAAGTAATTAAACATTTTAAAAGATAAATTTTCTAGTGTATTAATAAGCGAAAAAATTCAAACTTCTTCCATTACATTTATTTATAAATAAAATAAATTCCTCCTTATTTATTTATTTTATTTGAGTACTTTCATCTAGCAAAAATATGAAAATATTAGGGTTATTCTTATTTTTAGTGTTTTAAATTGAATCTATTTCAAAATAAATGAAGACAAAATGTAAAGCGTTATTTAAATCACAGCTTCAAAATTTAATAACTTCGCAAAATAAGCTTCTGTGAATTTTAAACTTTTTTGAAGTTTTCAGTAGAATAAATAATATTGTAGAAGAGAGAATCCATAGTATAAAGTCGATACATTCGTTCCATTTAAACAAGTCTTCTTATTTTTTACTCCTTCAAACAGGTAAACGAAAATATGTACCTGTAATCTAAAGAAGTTATTTCAATTTAACTATATAATTATACAACTATAACTATATAATATAATTACTATTAAAGGTTTAATAAACAATTTTATTTTAATTATTTAACTACTGCTAAACACCCTTTATATTTTTTCAGCAATGCAATATTTATCTTGAAAATCAAGTTTTAAAATAAAATTTACTGAAATTATCAAGGATTTAACTTCATCAATTTAATTTTACAGAGAAAATTTCGCAAACTGTTGACATATTCTATTCTTTATAACTTAAAATTTGTTCTATTGAAATGGCAACAGCAATGTCTTTCAGCAAATTCTTTGCACTGTTGAAATATTTAAACCAAAACACACTTATTTCTAAAATAAACTGCCTGAATTCGAAAATGTTTCTATGTATTACGAAATATTAAAAAGCACGAAGTATAAATATATATAACATTGCTTTGCCCCATAGACTCGAAAATAACTAATCTTCAAAAAAATACATAGTATTTTTTTAAATAACACAACTTTTCAACTATCTATAAAAGTATGAAATAAAATAAATATTTATATACTATAACTTCTTTCCATGACAGCAAATTCTTCCATGTTTGAAAAAGCAGACATTTTTTTTAAATTAAAAGTGTCTTGTAACTACAATTACAAACAGTTACGAACAATAAATTCCTTATTTTATGATTTTGTCTTACCTAAGAATATATATATATATATATATATATATATATATTATGAGGAATAAAAATAAAACCGTCTCCATTTCTGAAGACAATTATTTACGATGTTTTGTTCCAAATCAAGAGACTTTTCATTGTTGTCAGATGAACAAACACCCTCTACAGTTGATATGTTTCATTTAAAATAGCGTTCTTCAATGCATCATCTCTGTTTTTCCTGCTCTCTGATAACGTTCTACGGAACTTAAAGGCGATGACGGAGCTTTTTATCAGAAGTTATTTTTTACTTCCATTTTTGCTGCTCATTCTTTGAATTAAAGAGCAGTTGTGCAGGATTAAAAAAAAAAAATTATCAAGCGCAAGATTTCAAAGGGAATTTTTCTAGTTGCCAGTAAGTGGAAGAAAATAGCGCCAGTCAAATCGTCTGCTTACAGCACGATGGTTTCGGTAAGTGTTTTTTCTTTGATAAATATTTAAATTTTTGTGATAGAATTATTAGAATATTTTTTCTCAAATATTTGAGTATTAATAAATTAATTATACAACAAATATAATTCGTAATTAAATATATATATATGCTTTAAGAACGCCAATTCATATGAATGTTTTGTAATAATTTTTATTAACAGATGAAAAAAGAAAGAACATAGATAAAAACAAAAACATGAGCTGGATTGGAAAAAAAAAATAATTTTGCGAGCGTTGTCCTATGCGAAATATGGGATAACAATCCAAAGTTTAATGAATACTGCCAAATCCAAAAATACACAAATAAAAATAAATAACAAACATCCGCAAATCGTTTTATCGCAAATAGCTTTTCGGTGCCATTCATTTTTTTTTTTTTTGAAAAAAGACGATTTCATTTGAAAAAATATTTTATTTTTGTTATTTATTCGAAACGGTTTCAAATAATTTACTGAAATCGAGATATGTCTACTTAAAATGTATTTGACAGATATTTGATATTGGTTTCAATCTACGCTTTGCTGAACATGTGCGAATAAAATAAATATATAGAAATGCAAAATTTACTAAAAATAAAAGATAATAAATAAGGATAATTTTTATTTTATAAATTTAAATTTATCATATACAATTTTGAAAAAAATATTTTTTCCACTCTCGTACTTAGAATCCTAGACAAAGTGAAAAAAAATCGATTTTTTTTAAATACTTCGGTATTGACTAATTTTAATGACGAATTACAAACAAACTTACGAACGGAAATCAGAAATAGCTGAGAAATATATCTCAACTATTTAAAAATTATTCAAGAACAAAATACTTTTACAAAAGATAATTTATAATAACAAATTAAAATGACCATTCACTAATTAATTAAAGGAAATTAATTTACAAATGTTAATTAAAAGAACATAGATAAAAAAAGAATAAAAAATGTAACGAATTTTATCTAAGTTGGCAAGCAGAAACAATATAATTTAAACCATTTACGTTATTCGATTATGAATTCTGTTATATGAAATCGATGTGTTATTATTTTTTCGATTTCTAAGCTTGAATTTCCACACGTAATCAAAAAGGCTAAACTAAATTACATCTTATTAGAATTACATCTTCTTAATTTACGTTAGCTTTTATAAATAATCATAACTAAAAGCAAAACCGTTGGCTGCTAAAATTCTTGAGAAAAGTTGTAAGTGTATTATTGATCTAACTTCAATCTTGTTAAAAATGGTACCTTAGATATAAAATTTAGATACATTTTCAAATAGGAAATTTTATTTTTGAAAAAAAGAGAAATAAACATTAGCTTGATAAAAAGAATTATTATTTTTTATTGCAAATAACAGACTGTTTCTTTAACTTTAATAAACAAAGTATAAAAATATAATTTTGAATTGTATTTCAATTTCTAATTTATTTATATTTATCTTCAATTTACTTTTTTTTAATCGATTTACTGTAATTAGTTTTTTTCATAATACGGTACATTTTCAGCGTGTTACGAGACAGAAATAAGTGACCAATTGTACTTTAAATCCTTCTCCGTATGTAAGCATTGCTGTATTTGCACAAGAATCTTTTTATCTTTTCGATTAAAGTTTATGAAGGTTCTAACTGTACAAAGATAAGCCGTAAAGGCCAAAGACCTTTCAAAGGCTTGCTAATTCATTTTGTCAACATGTTTTTGAAATGTATGGGTATCATACAAAAATTCTACCTCCCATTCTAATATAATATTTCTTAATTCTACCTCCCATTCTAATATAATTTTTTTAAACGTATATAAAAATATTTACTAAACACTTTTGAATGTTTTCAATTCCCTTCTATACTGCTTCGAAAAAAATTAAGAAATAAAAGAAGCGTAATGTCTTAGAGCATTAACAAATATTTTATAATTTTTGAAACAAAAAGACATGGTAAATTTTTACATTGAATTATTAGAAAGAATAATCAGAAAATAAATAATCAGAATACAAAATGGTGTGTCTTGATCTGTACTGTAAAGGAAATCTAATATGCATATTGAATTTTTTTATGTGATTGCTTGGAAATAACTTAATATTCTAAAATTTTGCTTGAAGGAAATGCGCTACAATTCATTCATCTAGTTTGAAAAGGTTTTCAGGTATTTCATTCCCTTAAACATAAATAGAGAGATCTGCAGCATTCACTTATTGATGAGCTAGGGTCGAAAATTCGATCGAAATCTGCAATTTTGGTGATGAATCCATATTGAAAGTTTGTTTTACCTGATTCATTTTATTTCTGACATATCCTGTTTATACATATATGGAAAGCAGACAGAGACAGACTTTTTTCCTTTATATCCAACAAAATTGTGCTAGAATCTGCGGGTTCTCTGTGAATACCACACACCAAATTTCAACTATCTAGCTCGTTTCAATAATTTTTTGTATTTTCTGACAGACAGAATATATGGCAATTTAAAAAAAACTACCTAAATATTGTTTTAGATAATTTGAGGTAAAAATTTGAAGCACATTTTTTAAAAAGCTAATAAATAATAGATAACTTGATGGTGAATATTTTTTTTAAATACGTTTCTATTTTTTTGCGCATGTCTTCGAATAAATCTACGTAGAAGTTGTGGCAGCTACTAATTTTTTTTATGGAATGTTAAATACGAAGCTTAATCTGATTCAAAACCAGCGAGAGTTATCTTCTCAAATCCAAAATTGGATTCGCCAAAATCTCGAAGTCGATTTTTTTGACGATTACAGTACTTTTTATACGAGCAGATGAAAAAGATCAACAAATATTCTTAACAATTTTTTTTTATCGAAGAATAAGATTTTAAAGAAGAAGTTAATATTCTTAACAGCTTATTTTTACATATCGAAAAAGATTTTAAAGAAGCAAATATTCCTAACGTCTTATATTTACCAATTGAAGAATAAAATTTTAAAGAAGGAGCGAATATTCTTTAAGGCTTTCTTTTTACTTATCTAAAAATAAAAATTTAAAGAAGCGAATAAAGAAACTGAAAATGTATGTATATTCACTTTTTTTTTTATTGCATGTGCGATTGTCTCTGAACTTTCACACTTTTTCCCGCAAGTTTTAAGAAAAATAAATATTCATGTAAGAACTTAGCACAGCTGCATTCAAACCCGTCCTTCGTTATCAAGACAGTTATCTCTTCACAAGAAGCCCTTGAAATTTCGAATGTATGCTTTTCAAGTACACTAGAAAGGTTTATAGCTAAAGATGGTTGCTGATCACGATGAATTCTAGTTTTGAATATCACGAGTGCACGTGCGTTTGCTTAATCAAATGGCCTGAATGCATTATCATAAGAATTGCATTGCAAAAAGCGTCATTTCCGGCGTTGCGGTAGTTTTGATCGTAATTGAAGATTGAAAAGAAAATCTGTGGATAGTACAAGTACTTAAATAAATAAATAAATTTTTTTATCCAAAAAAAATAATTAAAAAAGATATTAACTATGTTTCGTTTTCGGAATTTCAATGATATTACTTCTTTTATTCTTCTGTTGTAAATAAAATAGAGAAAATAGTATATTCTGATTTAAATGTATATACTAATGATATTATCTTTAAATAAATAATTTTTCTTTTGTTATTTTGTCAATTACACTGAAAATATTAAGGTAACATTAAATCCTTGAAAAACTTATGTAAGTGTGTTAAGCAAATTGTGTAACTTATAAAATATTAGGATTACAACATGTGTTTACATTGAATTATTTACATCATTATTGAATGCATTAAAGTATAAACGATTATTTTTCAAAAATATTTTTAATATTATTTATATATTAATTTGTTATGTTATAATTTACATGACAGACCTTCAAAATAATAATTTTTAATGTTACATTTGTTCGAAATTTATTATTTCTTTAAAACCTATTGCAATAAATTAAGGGTTATATTTGTAAAAATTAAGGTTGGAAATCATTAGCTTATAATCAAGATTAATTTTTTTAAGAATTCTAATATTTTTTTAACAAATAATTTTAAAATAATTAAATAAAAAATACATATTTTTTAAAAAAGTTACTAATATAAAAATTGTTAGAGTGATTCTTCTAAACACGCTATGCTACAAATTATTAAAATTGAACAGTTTTTCTTTATCTTTCAGAATTAGAAGAAAAACACGCGTTTAGATGTTTGAGAAGAAAATAAAAACAGTTTGAATTTCAGTGCCACAGTGAATATCAATAAAAATAGTTATGATTAAGATTGTATAAAAATCAATTTTGTGCTATACTATATTTCAAAGTTATCACGAAAAAACGCGAAAAATCAATTAAAGTTCTAATTAATATTTAAAAAACTACTCCTAACTTCACATTTCCACAAAATATATCTTTTGTCAAATTTAACAGCTCTAGGTCTAACGGTCTAATCTGTAAAGCGTCATAACACGCAGATAAACAAAGATTCCTTTCCATTATTAGTAGAGGAAAAAATGTAATAAATAAATTGTTTTAACCCTAGAGTATCGTGCATTCATTTGGCTGTACGTCTTTACTTCCATTTATAAGTTTCACAAGACTGTTCCAAAGGGCAACAATAAATGTTTAGAAATCCTTTTTTAACTGCTTTATTAAAAAAATTGTAAAAAAGATCTATATATGGCAACAGCGGTACTTGATTTAAGCTGGAAAAGTATCTAGATGGCTGTTGTATGAATAGTTCTATCATTATAAATACTGTCAAGATATTTTTTTTGGTATTGTGAAAAAATGTGAATATTGGTAAAAAATGGCATTTTATTTTCATTGCAAAATTGTTATATGATTTGTGTCATTGAGATATTGTTAAATTCATTATGCAATATTCATATGCATTTGCAATATTTTAATTTTTTTTTTAAATTTCACAAAAAAAATTATTTAAATTTTTTTGAAAATAATATTCCTAAATTACATGAGGCTATTCAAAAAACATATTTTTTTTATAAAATAAAATAAAAAATCATGCATTCTAGGGTTAAACTAAATTTAATCAATTAACAGTCATAAGAAAGAAATTGATTATGTTGCGAAATTGCTGACTGTTTAGTACAGGTTTAAAATTCCATAGAAACATAAAAATTTTAAATTAATAAAACAAGTTTTTTCAGAATAGAAGGAAGTGTATATTCATCTTTAGAAATGAAGTTGAGGTTATTTTGAACTGAAATGTACATGCGTAAAAAGATCACATAAAAAAATGAAATGGTATGATACATCGTCACACCCATGCAAAACAATCAACAAAGCGAATAGAGAATGCGTTATTCATATGTTGAAGAGAATGTTTGCTATTCAGAAGAATAGAGTCTGATTTTAAAATGCAGAATATGACAAGTCATTCAGATCTTTTTTACGATCCTTTTTAAAGTTTTGATTGAAGCCGCAGTGAGACAGCAATGACTTCACTAAACCTTTTTTTTTTTCTTCTTTTTTTTCTTTAAAGTCATGCATACATGACTCAGGATAGAAATGAGGAAATAAATGTAAATAAAAAATTATTCGTAAATAAAATAAATAACAAGATTTGTCAATTTTAGAAACATTTCCAATCAACAAAATTACTGTCACTTATATTCCATAAGAGTATTTATTATTGCTATTGGATTAGATTACCACCATAACGATCCTATGCAGAGATTTTGATAAAAGATGAAGACGGCAGTGACTAAACTAAAAATATTTTCCTCAAATTCATGTTTACATGACTGAAAATAGAAGTAAGGAAGTAAATAATAAATTTTAAAAATTCTGCAGATATATTAAGGTATTTGCTTAGATTTGGAAGAGATTTTTCAAAAGAAAAAATATTTTAATGTTTATGAGAATTTTTTATTAATATAAGAATAAAATAATAAATAAAAGTGAAATTATTTAAATATATATATATGTAGCTTTTGAAGAAAAAGCATATTTTGATGTAAATTTTAGCGTTTATTTTTTAAAAAAACTAGAATTGCTTAGAGAAAAACATTGCTACAGCTTTTCATTTTTTGTAACATTACAAGTGTAACATATCCTAGACTATAACTGACTATTAACACACAAAAATAAAAATTTTGTGTGCAATATATGAAATTTTGGAATTCTCATCAACAATATTTGCATTAAACAATCAAAACTCCACTTCTAGAGCATTCAACATCAGATTCATAGTTCGTGGCATTCTATGTAACATAACGAGTACTACTTGCAAATTTCATTAAGATATCTTGATTATTTTTTGAGATATGACGATACTCGTACGGTAGAATTATGAAAAAACTCGTTCTTCATAAAAGGCAATTCATGTTTTTAAATGCTTATAAATAAATATCACTTACACGTGAATAGTTTGTTATAACTTGGCTGCTGACATAGAGACAATATAAAAATATCCCTGGAAGCAGAAAAAAAATTGAAATTTGAAATTGCAAAAGAAAGTAATAAAATAAAATTAAACATACGAATTTTCATTTAAATTCATGTTTTCAACCTATTCAGATGCCTTAAATCTATACTTATATAAAGCTCAATGTGTGTGTGTGTTGGCGCTCTACATGCCCGATTGTTCGACCTACAGCTACCACATTTGGTACATGCATACCTTGGAGGTCGGGGATGTACATCTGGGATCCCTTTTATGAATTTTTAATTAGAATTTTAATTATTAATTAAAAACTAACTTTCCCTCCAAAAATTCGTTTCGTTTCGCCACCGCTAAAGGCTTCAGGGTTTTTTTTTCCCACGCTAAAGAGGATTGGCATAACTTATTTTGACATATTATTTCAAACGATTCTGTTTATTTTTTTAATGTTTGATGCCTTTAAACTTAAACTTTGTTAATTAATCGATCTTCCAGATTATTCTGAAGTACTTTTGAATTAAAATAAAACAGACTAAAGGAAATTAAAATTTTCTAATCTGCGTAACGTTACTCCGAGTGGTGTAGAAAATTCACGCATTTGCGTTACCATTATTGGCGTTGAAAATTCACGCATGCGCATTGTGTTCTGATTGTTGACAACTCTATTTTCAACGGATACGGACTTGATTTTGAAGGCTTAACATGTTTCCGACCAATTATTTCAAACGATTCTGTTTATTTTCTTAGAGTTTCATGCATTTAAAACTAAACATTGTTAATTAATTGATCTGTTCATGATGAATCTGAGAAATTTTCGTAGGAAATTTCTTGAGATAAATTAAGAAAGATGTTCTTTAGTGCCCATAAGGTTTAAATACTCGGCGACTCTGTTTTCAGTACTCCTATTTAAAAAAAAAACTGTTCGTTTTAGTAAAAAATGTTCTTATATTAATTGCAATTTAACCATTTCCACTTTAATTTAAAGCATAAATTCTACGGGAGCTAGCAGAAAATTAGAGAGATACATATTACGTTATGGCTGAAGCCATTATAACATTATGAATGAATTATATGACTATCAAAATTTGAAGCTTTAAAATATTTTGATGAAGAAGCTATTAAAATAGGAGTTACATAAAATATTTAATTATTAAAATTTTAACGAGCATTAAGATGGACGAACCGGCTGGTCGTCAAAGGCGGCTAGTAAGAAATAAAGTAAGATAAATAAAAAAAAACATTTCTCAGTTTTAGAGGCTTTTCTAAATGACGAAATTATTGCCTTTTAGAAAAGCATTTGAAATTGACATTGGAATGGATAGCTACCATAACAATGCTTTTCAGAGGTTTTTTTTTTTTTTTTTTTAAATTTTTTTTTTTCATAAAAGGTGAGACACGCCAATGATTAAGATAAAATATTTTCTTCAAATTCAGTCTTACACGGCTAAAGAAAAGAATGAAAATAAATAATAGATAAAAATTTCTCTATAAATAAACTAAATAAGAAAAAATTTCTCAAAGTTAGATACTTTTCTAATCAACGAAATTATTACTTCTTATTTTCTATAAGTACATTTGTGATTACTGTTGGAATACACCTTAACCACTTGTTGCCACACCATAACGATAGTAATGCATTTATGTATGTCTGACTGAAGAAAGAGATGAGAAAGTAAATGTAAAGAAAAAATGAAATTTTCTTTGTAAATAAATTAAATAAGAAAGTAATCAAAATTAATAAGAATATAATTTCGCTTTTTTTAGAGACTTTTCTAATGCACGGAATTATTACCTATTACATTCTATAAATGCATTTATGGTTATCTGTTAGAATAGAGAGCTATCATTGCACTTGAATTGGTGTTTAATAAATCCTATTTAATTCTCCTGTAGAAATGAAAAATTAGAAATGAATATAAGAATGACATCTATCTTAAAAGTAGAACAATAAGTTCAATGAAATATTGAAAAATGGCCAGTTGTATTCTTACTATTGTATACTGTGTGTATTCTTATTTTATATTATTCCAAATGAAATTATTTTTTAATAATAAAAATGATAAATAAAACTGTAAATAAAAGGTTGTATTTTCCCTGTTGTAAAGGTTATATTTCCATTTATATTAATAATTAATAACAAAAATAGAACGTTTTAAGAACACATTTTTATGAATATTCTAAAGAATAGATGAATTTCTTTTCTTTTATTGGTTTTATTTCTATGTTTTTATTGTTTCTATACACTATATTTTCAAACCTTTTCTTCTTGGGAATATGTTGCATGTAATATTTTGTTTTTTATATATTGTAGCAATTGTACAATCTAATTCCAATGTATTACTTAAAAGATCTTTCCAATAACATAAGCTATTTTAATTAAAAATATGAAATTGGTAATTTTTTTATTAAAAATATGAAAACCAAAACAAAATTGGACAAACGTAAAAAGTCGATTAGAGAACTATAAGAAATTGAAATTTTAATTTCATATATTTTTGATTTTTAATTACATATAATTTTTTATCAATATTTTAGAATTTTCTTCCTTAAGTTGGTGCATTATGACTTAATAATATTTATCGTGGTATTGATATTGTCTGTGTATCGGAATTTAGATTTTATGACTATTCCCAAAAAGTCACCAATTAATCGCGAAATTCATCAGTAATCACTTGAGTGATTTTTTTTCTCTTACATAAACCATTTTTCTTACACAGACATCCTTACATCTAAATTATTATTTTTCTTTCTTCATTCATTATTTAGTAATTTCAAATATTAATAATCCATTTAAATAGATATACTTTTGATTGTGATTCGAGATAATGCAATAGAATCCACAAAAATGTAATGAGCTATTCACAATTTTAAAACAGTCATAATTATGTCTATGAAATTCTAAATATTAAAATAAGTAATTCTAGATATTCTTACAAATAAATTATCATTTTTCATGTCACAAGAATAAAAATTCTTAACCGAAAAATATAAAAATTAAAATATATAATTGTTATAAATAAAAATAAAATATTAAAATATATAACTGTTAAAAAAGGAAGTATATTAATGTATATAAGACACATCATGTATTGTATAATGCCTCTTTCTTTCAGGAAAAAGACATAAAATAATTTGATTACTTTACCATAATTGAAGTTTATTTTAATCTCGATAACTCAAAAATTCAGAAACTGAGATAAATGAAATTTCGAACGTATTTCTTTTACTAAATAGGTAGTTCTCTGTCATATTTTTGTTCCAATCGAAAATACAAACTCGTGTTTCTTTCCCAAGCGCGGGACTATGAAAAGAAAAATCAGAAAACTCATGGCGTTCATGATTTTCCACTAGTTTTTTTTTAATGCTGAATGGAAGAGAAAAACATCTTTATTATGAAGTACGGAATAAGTTTAAGAGAGACCACGCTTGTTAGTTTAGAGGCAACTCGCTTTCACCAGAAAAAAATATTTAAAAAAAATTACATGACACATGCACCTTTACTTCAGTGGCAGAGCTAGCTTTGAGCATCAAAGCAGTTTTGCAGAAGTATATAAGCACATAGAAAATCCTGTTATAAAAGAAAGCATGATTAGCAAACAATTGATAAAATAACAAAAAGTAGCGTTCATACAAATAAAGCGTCGAACTCATAGAGCTGAGATACTTATAGAGGGAGTACTTTGGTGTAGGACAAGATTAAATCGCATGACTTGTGGACCGAATTTGGGTTCACTGTAACCGCATTTTCCGTTCCCCATTATATTTCAATGGCAGATTTTTTCTCGCTTTTAACTGTTGGATTTTAAAACTTATTTAAGCCATGGTTAACTATTGCTGTGCAATTGGATGCAAAGAAAAAGCTTCTATGGATAGCCCTGCATCATTTCACAGATATGCACAATAAACATGTTCTGTTTATATCCATTTTAAGCCAATTTAAAATTTCGTAACCTCCATCACTGAGTGATTTTGGTGTTAAAACTGAATAATATTTCATAGTTTGGTTTAGTTATTGTATTAAATTTATTTAATTTGTTATTAAGCTTCATTTAAACTGATGTAACTGCATTATATTTTGTTACTTGCTTTATTTTAATCTCGAATGTGTTGCACGTGATTTTTTCTAGCCAATGCAAGTGTTTACATAAAAACACTATTGGTAATGGTAAAAAAACACTATTGACCGATTAATAATTGTGTATTCATTTTAGTGCAAATGAAGTTCCTTATTATTACCAAGATGTTTTTTTTTACCATAAATATTCGAATTGTATTATACCGTAAAAGATATTAAATCATCATTGTGAATGAAATCGTGAAACTAAAACGTTTTATTGAAAATGTTATATAGTGAAATTTCATAAATGTGCTAGCAGCAATTGCGTGATTTTATAAATTTTAAGTAAGATCTAATAAGAAACTAGTGGATATTCTAAAGATAAACTATTAAAGAAAGAAATGCTATCTTTACATATAAAAATTTTGTCTGAATGTTAACTTTATTAATAACTTGCGATATGCACATACCCTAAAATCACCGTTTTCGTAAAAATTTCGAATTTCCTTATTATTTTGTATTAAATCAACAGATTTAAGATTCCAAAAATGATTTAATTATGTTTCTGCGGTAGTTAGAAGCAAAGTTACCGCCAACACTATAAACCAGAAGCGAAATATTTAAAACTGATTTTAACAAGGAGAAGGCACGAGGTTTAAAATTGAGTTCGGGATGAGATTTTGTATAATGATAGAATACATTTAGAATGTTTATTAATGAAAATATTAAGACTCGATAGTCAATCTTAAAACTTTCATATTAGCTTATATACTAATAATGGGTTAGCCGAACGAGCGCTCGAGTGGTGTAGTGGTGAGGGCACTCACTGGAAACCTGGGTTCGATTCTGAGCTAGCTTAGTTTTTTTCTCTCTTTCTAAATTATTTCGAAATAATTTAACAGTTTTAATTAATATCTTTTTCCTTTTTTATGCAAAAATAAATATTATTCAGAATATTCGAGGGGGAAAAAAACCTGGGTCACTTTTATAATCTGCTTTCATTATAAAAAGTTTTTTTTTTATCTGCATGAGATAATGATAAAGTATTTGAACATGTAATGTAAAATTAAAAGAAGTTTTGGGGTAAAGAAAAGAAATAAAATGTTTACTTAAAGAAGAAAAATACTCACTTTTAATTAATGCCCAAAAACAGTAAACATAATTTAAATCAATAAACTCGGCTACTGATGTAAAAAAGAAAACATTATTTTCGAAACCAGTTTGCTTAGTTTTCAAAGAATGAATATATATTATTTAGAAAATGTTAACCGGAAATGAAAACCCGACCGGACCCAATGCCGGGAAACAAAACGTTGCTCGGCAGTTTTTGAGTATGCCAAGATTTGCGATATGGCGCCAAAAAAGAACAGATTTCTCACACGTGACTTGACTCATGTTGCGTACACTTGTTTAGACTAGAAACAAGCGACTAGCTTCCTCCATTTATATCAGCTCTATGGTCAAACTAGGGTTATTTAAAAAAAAAGAAAAAAAAGACAGATGCCTTGTTGTGTGACTCATGTGTCATGCTTGTTGTCACAAAGTAGCAAAAAAAAAAAAAAAAAAAAAAGGAATCACGCCTCTGAAACTTCAAATTTATTCAAATAATTAAAAAGGTTTTCAGACGAATGAAAATAACGGAACAATTTATTAAATAATTAAAAAGGTTTTCAGACGAATAAAAATAACCGAATAATTTATTAAATAAATGCCAATTTTTAATGACTCAAAAAGAGACTCTTTGCATTGCAAAAAATAAAAAAAGTCTTCACTTTTAAAAGAAAAATTCTTAATTAAACAACAATTTTACTGGAATTCATTTACATTTTTTTAATAATCGTCTGCAGGGAAAAAAGTACTTTATTTTTTAGAGTTTAGATCTAAAAAATATTTCGCATATGCGACAAAAGAAATTAAATATTTTTACAATATGAAACATTGAAAATGATTTTCTATCAATAAAAGGTGTGATTAAAATTCCTGTTTAATTAGAACAATTTTATAACCGCCTTATATTTATAAGCTTTTGTTTGGACAAATTTTTTTCAAGGAAAAAAAAACATTTTCTTCATTTGAATAAGTTGATAAAATCGTGTTTGTAAACAGTTTATTATTAATTGTATTCAGATAACCACTAAATTCATATTACGGAGTTGACCATCTCGAACTATAAATATTCCTTCCGGAAATGTAATCGGATACCAGCCGACACGCAAAAAAAAAGTGGACAAAAGTGTCTCGGAAATCGGAAGCGGAAATTATTGGGTTACGAACTCACTCCACACCCACATAGAAAGTCGTCATAAATAAAATAAATACAAGAAAAAAAATTAAGTCCCGCATTGAATCACATGACAAAGCGACTCACTGAGAATGAAAATCTGGCAGATGTTCAAAAAGTACTCCAGCTGTGCAGACGTGAGCGCTTGTTGTCCTATTATGTTGTGAACCCATTTTTTTAAAAACAGAAAAAATAGAAATGCCAATCACGGTAAGATAACTACATATCTATAGTTTTTATTATTATGAATTCATTTTGTTTTTTTACTTCTTGCCCATTTATTCACAAATATTGATTGAATAAATTGTCATTAGCGAGTGAGATATTTTGTTTATTGTTGTTAAGTACTGTGAATTATTATTATTAATTTCTTATCTTTGAATTTTTTTTAACTTCAATACGAGATGTCGGCAAATAGATATTGAGCAAATTGGACAAGTTTTAAAAAATACTGAGAAAATTAAATAGTTTCGTAATGAGTAATTTTCAATAAATATAACAGGGAAGAAATTTTTTTAAAAATATTTTCTACTACTTACACAATTTTCGCTCTGTAATTCAGTCTTGGTTCTTTAGTATTCCAGTATTTTCAGAAAGCCAAGGGGGGAGGGGGAGGTGTATTAATGAGAAGACGAAACAATGCATGAAGATGTCAGTAGGAAAATTCCTTTCACTTAATTGTGATAGTAAATTTCTTAATGATTTTCACAAACAATTTTCGGTATTCATTAAGGGTGACCTTTAAGTGCGAATTGAGAGAAATTCTTTTTTGCCTAAACAGTTAACTTATCTTAATAATATCTGACGTGAATATTTCCCCATATATTTAAAATTTCGCACAATAAGTGGGTAAATATTGCACATTTGGCTTTGAGCTATAATTTTGTGAATTAGAAATAAAAATACAGTTTCATAGAAACTCTATAAATATAAATGTAAATATTAATACAGTTTTATTTAACATAAGGCTAGAATAATTTGCAAAAATAAAGATAATTATTAATAAATTTAAGACTAAGTTCACACAGCTTTCACATTCAAACCATCTTTGAGACCACTAGAAAAAATATTCAGTAACTGAATTCTTTACTATCTTTTTTTCTTTCCAGGATTTAAATTTCGGTTGCATCGAAAGTAATACTGCACAAACTACTCTAAAGTTTTGAAAATCGTATCAAGTTGAGTTTTTTTTAATGGTATGGATAGAGTGTACTTATAAGAAAGATCTTCAAGTAATCCAAACTAATTATGTTTTTCGATTTATTTAAATCAGTTTCAGTTGATTGGATTCAGCAAAACTCTATAAACTAATTTTGGAAATCTCACAAAAGAGCCTAGCTAGCTTCAAAGTGTATTCAGTTAGTTCTTATTCTTGGGGAAACTAAGAAAATTGGTTTCCTTCCAAAGAGATTTTTAAAAAATTAGGTTGTAGAAATTTGTTATTTATAATGTTTATTCATGAATTTTCAAAGATTCTCCATCTTCCCTAATTCTTCGGTCCCTCGGTAAAATAATTTCAATGGCTGTTTCTAGTTGGGTCTAGCTTCAAGATCCCATGTAAATGCAAGTACATCTTATAAAATCTTAAAGGCACTTATAAAATTTACAAAATTTTCACTCAGTAGAGCATTTCCATTACGGTAAAAAAGACATTTACCAGTGTCTATGTTGTGTGGAATTACAGCGCACAGAATTCATTCATTCATGAGCTTTCATTGCTATTAAATATGGATTATTTAATTAAAAATATGATCTATTCTATTGAAAAACGCTAAGTCTGACAATATTTGCAAACAGACATCTTTGTAATTACTTTATAAAAAAGACATGCCTTAATAATTAGAGGTCCGAAATTCTAAGGAAAGCCTCGATTCTTTTCAGTGCCCGAGAATTCTCGAAGAGTTATGATAAAAGAAAAAGTAGTTGGGTTTAACCTGATACATGTTATGGAGAACGATATAAGGAACTGTTCTATGGCCATGTCCCACGCTTTGAATTATTGGAAACAATTGTACGGGGGATCTCCCACTGTGCGGTTCTCTCTCTGTTCTATACCATATTTTTCTGTTCTGATAATAGGCTATGTGTTTGAGTTTTCTTATGCACTCATATAGAAGAAATAGACACAAGTGAAGTAAGACGCAGTTAGAATCTAACACAAGTGTGTTTTTCTTTGCTCTGTTAGTAACGGTTATTCTGACGATCTGCATGGAAGGTCGCTTATCCTATAGCTACCGAATTTGGCCAAAATGCACTTTGGAAGGTGGGAATGTGCATCTTCGAGTGATTTTTTAAACTTTAACTGTAATTTTAATTAATTAATTATTAAGCTAAATTTCGTCTTTTTACAACCATAACTTGCAAAAATATTTTCGCTTTAAAATTATTTTTTCACCAGTTTAAAATGCAAAAACCTTTCTTTTTAGCGATATCAATTTGATTGCCTTGTAATATTTCTCTGATTGTTTTGGAAATTGAAAAAAAAAATCTTTTTTTTGTATAACTTTTATAATATGTTTTATTGCTTCAGTTTAATTAAAGGCGTTTTCTTTGTTTTATCAAATATTAAATCGCGTGATTTAAATCACGCATAAGAAAGATTATATTTGTTGTCTGTCAGTTTTCGTGAGAATTAAAAAAAAAGAAGTGGTGTTATGGTTACGTTGTTGTGCTTATTATTTATACTTAAAAATTCGATCACTTAAATAAGTATTAGAATTGCCTAACGCCGCTGTTTTATTATATAAGTGAAAATATCAAATAAACAAAGTATTCAAACGTGAGCAATAAAATTTTTTTGAATCGTAATAATTATGCTTTATTTCCTTTCCAAGAAGAGGGAATGAAGAAAATGAAATTAAGGCCCTCTCCGATGACATACTTTCAAACACAATGCATTCTCTGATGATTCATTAATCATTTATGATTCGTCAAAGAATTTGAACATAGTTGACAACTTATCTAGAGAAGTGGGGATAGATTCAATTTCTACTCAAACAATTCTACTTAGAGTTATACAATTCTACTCAATTTCTACTCAGAGTTACAAAATAAAAACGTAAGCGATTGAATGAAAAAAAATCATATTCGAAAGATTTGTATGTATGATATCATTGATTAGCGCTCTGATGAAATTTTCGCAATAAGTTATTTTTACTTTCTCGCATACGCAATACAGAGAAAGTATTGTAATTGGCAAATAATTTGAGTTCCAGATTTTGACGAACCTTCATGTTTGAAACTTCTCAGAGTTCGAAAAACAGATTTTTGACATCATATTTGCTTGTCCTGTTTATCAGTCTGTCCTTCTACTTGTGACAACGATAAGTAAAAACACTTTGCGCCAGACGGATGAAATTTGGTATATGATTTTACATCAAATTTGTAGATTCCAGTCAAATTTTGAGCAAAATCCATTCAGAAGATGTTTGTCCGGCTGTCCGAAAATAAGATAGCATAATAATTATAAAACGAAGAGAGCTAAATGGATAAAATTTGGTTTTATGACTACAAACTGTAATTCTGCTTCAATTTAAGATTTCAACAGGTTGGAAATAACACGTCTAAAATATAAGTCTGATTTTAGGATACTTACTGCTAAATGCCAAGGATTTATCGACTCGAAAATTGCCAAGGATCACATGATAATGTCGTAAATATAAAATTAAGCTGTTTATTATTATTATTGTTATTTACGAAATGTTTACAAAGAAGGCTTTAAGGCAAACTTTTTAATTTAATATCTGAAAATATTATAGAGATTTATTTTTTTAAAGAGTGAAAAATTAATAACATGATACTTAGGATATATTAGAAAAAATTAATAAAATCGAAATTATAAACTCTTGCGATTTTTATTTTTTACAAATTTTTTCTTTCCTTTTCTATGCGATCTTGTATTTATAATAATCCAATTGGGGTCTCTTTTTTTACTCTTATTTATTTATTAAGATTTTGAAAATCTTAATCACTTATTAACTCTTGAAGTGTCTATATTGTCTATATTGTTCCGTTTGATAGTTGGGAAATAAATTTATCTCTAAGAAAATTTATGGAATAGTTTTAAAATCTATTTCACATAGTTCTGTTGTTACTTGGGACACTTTATAAGACGCTGATAGATCTGTCAGCGATTTAAGCCGAGTGAGTGTCTCTTGTTTTTTCAGTAGCGCCATCTAGGGCCAAGAGTGCGTCTCAGCTACTTCAGGCGTCACATTCGCTTGCACAACCTCGTTTTACAGAAGGGCGCCCTCACACACCTGACAGATAGAACACAGAAGAAGAAGAACCATGCCCGCACCGGGACTTGAACCCGGTACGCCTAGACCACGGGAAAGATGCGCTTCCCTTATGCCAGAACGCCGGGCCACAATTTTTCTTAAATAGTTACTGTACATATATCAGTCTTGGAGGTTTCGAATTTATAAAAGAAAGACTTTTCATTTGCGGTCATTTTGTGAAAACTGAGAACTTCAATTACTTTATTAAATTTTGGTGTTTTTAGATTTATATTTAATCAATTTCACATTATTTTGCCATTATGATTCAGCTCTACGTTTTGGATCCTCTTTCATAATCCTCTTTGATTTAGATCCTCTTTGATAAACAATGCACGTGACATTAATATATTAATTAGTAACTAGTAATAATTTACAATTAGTATATAAAATTCATTTATAAAATCCTAAATGAATCCTAATTGAAAAGACACCAGTTATTATTTTATAAATTTATTATATTGGATAACAAAGTAATGATTTTCTCAAAAATCGGATTTTAGATATAATGCATAAAGAATTAAAAGCATTTTTTTTTTTTTTGTATTGCAACTATCAAATACCATCTTTTTTTTATCTACTGTTATATTAATTGTGAAATTATTTGATTTGTAGTTAGCTATGTAATGATAATAAAATTATTGAATTTAAGAATACTATATAATGAAGCTAAATTTATTACATTAATTGTAAAAATGACTGAATCTAAGTATGCTATATATTGATTATAAAAATAACTGAATCTAAGTATACTGTATTTTGATTATAAAAATGACTGAATCTAAGTGTACATTATATTGATTGTAAAATTAATTGAATCTAAGCATGCTAATATTGATTGTAAAAATGATTGAATCTAAGCATGTTAATATTGATTGTAAAAATGATTGAATCTAAGTAGGCTATATATTGATTGTAAAAATGACTGAATCTAAGTATACTATATATTGATTGTAAAATTATTGAATTTAAATATTTTTCCAGATCGCCGGATTTTGTGCGGAATTTATCCGCATTTTAGTGACGTTAACCCGTCCGCTGTCCGACTATATCCTTCAGTTTCTTTACGGTCTTTTCATGGGAGCGACGAAGCCGTTGTCACCAATCCAGAACAAAATTTTGCTGATCCCTGCTACAGAACTTGCGGAAAAAATACGGAAGAGACAGGTAAGATATTTTTTATTTGAAAGCCTTCCACTTGTAACCTCAATACAAAAACAAACAATCACTATATAAAATTAAATTCGTATCAGTGGTGTACAAATGTGGAAAGAAACGCAAAGATGCTGATAGTCTGTCCAGAAACCCATTAAAAGTCGATGCTTCATGGTCTGGGGATTCCATAGGTGCCACTTTATTCACTAATCTCTCAGAAGACCAGATGAAAGATCCAGAATTGGCAAGAATAATAAGAGACCAACAAAGTACCGAAGCAAGCAGACTGGGAAGCTTTGAATTAGTCGAAGGAGTCCTCTACAAGAAGAATTTTCATCCGTCCGGAAAGAAATTTCTACCAGTGATACCGAAGCATTTACGGCTCAGTATTCTAGAATCTCTCCATGACGACCCTACCACCGGACATCTAGGATTCACCAGGACGTGTGATAGAATAAGAAAGCGATTTCATTGGCCAGGCTTGTACAGAAATGTTCGAAGATATGTGATGCACTGACGAGAATGCCAAAGGAGAAAATCTATTCCACAGGAGCCACCAGGTTATCTCGTGCCTATTCCACCAGCTGTCGCTCCTTTTCATCGCGTCGGAATCAACCTGCTAGGACGATTTTCAAAATCTGACGAAGGCAACAAATGGATTGTAGTATGCACCGATTGTCTAACACGGTACGCAGTCACCAGAGTTTTACCGACAGCGGAAACTACACAAATCGCCAAATTCCTAATAGAGGACATAATCCTGAAGCATGGAACTCCACGAATTATCATTACAGACCGTGGACAAGTTTTCCAGTCCAAGCTGGTGTCCGATATTAATCGACTGTGCAATATCACTCATCGAATGACAACAGCCTATCATCCGCAAACAAATGGCCTTACAGAGTGATTCAACAAAACGCTAGCAGATATGCTTTCTATGTATGTTGATGTCGAACAGAAGAACTGGGACCAGATATTGCCGTTCGTCACATTCGCCTACGACACTGCCAAGCAAAATGCGACAGGTTTTACGCCCTTCTACCTACTACATGGGCAAGAAGCTGAAACGCCGTTGGATACGATGTTTCCTTTCTGCCCCAACGAGTTCAGCCAAGAAGACGATTACGTTAGTCATCTGATCAATAAGGCAGAAGAATCGAGGCAATTAGCTCGTGCACGAACTCTCAAGGCTCAGCAGAAAGATCGCCGGCATTATGACTCCAGTCATCGGATGGTGGCATACGACCTAGGGGATTTGGTGTGGATTTTTATTCCAGTTAGTAAAAAAGAGCTTTCCGAGAAGCTCCTCAAGAGGTACTTCGGCCCTTATCAAGTCTTGAGGTGGTTGTCCGACGTCACCTATGAAGTAGCCGATTTCGATCCTAATTCTAGAAGGCAGAAACCGAAGGAAGTTGTCCTCGTTTTACACATGAAGCCATACCATGACCCAGAAAAACAAGACGACCAAAATTCTTATGAAAGTATGGAGGTTCCGTAAAGAGACATTTCTCAAGACACTACTCCCCGTAAAGACGCGACGACTTATACCGGCCCTTTGACTCGATCAAGAACTAGATCCACAAAATTAAATGTCATAACATTGAGACGCTATTCTTCTAAGGAGGGAGCACTGCCGCTTTGAAAAGTCTGACCGAATGGTCATAGCACTGGACTTATAATTAAGAGATCGCGAGTTCGAATCTCGCTAGCAATAATGCGATGTACAGTTTGTGTAAATATCTAATTTCTTGATTTTATGTTTCCGTTTATTTCATGTTTCAGAAGATTCTGAACATTTCTTTAGTTTACCAGACAAGTGTTCTGGACTTTTCTTACTATCTCTAGAAAAGTATTCTGGAACCTTCCCTGCTAGTATAAAAGCAGAAGATTTGTCAGTCACTGTGTTCTGAGTACAGAGTTGAGTAATAAATTGGTTTAGCTCTACTTCTTGTGTGTGTCTTTGAGTTCTATACTAAAGTATCTACGTGACAATATAAATAACTGCCGATTCATTTTCTTTAATGAGACGGTAATTATTTTACAATGGATTAAACATTGAGATTATTTTCTGTTATTTCTTGTGTGTTTAGCTGGTTATTTTTTAAATTTGAATAACATCATATATTTTTATTGTTTCAAATTTTTTAAACGTGACAAATTTATATTTTATGAGCAATTTTATTATACAAAATAAACATCTCATCCAGTGAAATTCAGGTATTTTCAAAAATGTTTCAATTTAGATAAATTTGAGACCTAATCTATAATAAAAACAACTGTGTGATTATCAGCTAGCTTATATAGTTCCTATCTAGATTAAAACTAGTCATCCCCACAATTGAAATTTAGTACACAGTTAAATGTGGTAGTATCAAAGCACATCTTGCAATGATAGAGAAATTGTTGGGAAATTCGTTTTGAGCTGAGGCTTCGGAGAATAAGTCACCAATAAAAATCACTGGCAATAACGGTCTGTTAACTCTAAACGGCTACTCCAGGGCCGCTTCAGAAATCCACCGATCTTTATCGGGTGGACACTAACACCGAAACCCAAATCACACGGTGTTTTTTTTTTTTTTTTTTTTTTTAATATGAATAACTTCGCCATCCTCCGAATTCTAATTCGAAGCCTTTCATTGCTCTTCCGCATTTTATTTCCATCATATATCCGCTTCTGGTTTCTCATTGGTGAGTTCCCTATCACCCAATGATTCGTCAGCAACACTTCCACAATGGTCTCCACTCGATCGAGGGAGGATCTGTTAAGGATCCCTCTTTGTGACCGACCGCAGATAACATCGGCTGAGGTGCATCTGACTTTGACACTTAATGACAACGGTTGCTGGTGATTCATCGTTTTTTGATGACTTGAGGAGTCTCTTCTTAAGAAAAACAAGTTTAGCATCTAGATGTTTTGACGTTTTTCTCCTTTGAAGACACGATGGATCTATTTGAAACGACGGGGCACATACCTGTATTCCCACATCTGGGTAGTAACGAATGACCAGATACAATGACTCTCCTAGTAAAGAATCCACGTCTGGAGGTTCGTATGCACTTAACAATGTGCCAGTTACCATGTCATCGTAATGCCAATTTCCATGTGAGGAAAAAGGGAAACGTTACACCGCTAAAACCTATAAAAATTTGACATTTTTTCATTTGTAAAATGTAAATTTATATAACTATTTTATTTAAAAACAGGGAAATGAATTTTAATTTTAGCTCAGCTGTGAAGAGATAATGAAAGCCTACATTGAAAGAGCGAAAGAAGTCCATCCTCACATCAATGCCGCTGTGGACGAGCGGTACGAAGATGCCTTGAAAGACGCTCGGAACATCGATAAATTCTTGGCCAGTGGTGTGAAATCCGAAGAAGATATTGCAAGAGACACACCACTCCTTGGCGTTCCATTTACCTGCAAAGAGGCCATTGGTGTGAAAGGTATGGGACAAAAATTAATTCCAAATATGAATAAATTGTTAGACTCTCTGAAGCTTTAATTTGCTTAAACAAACATTTTCCTTAATAACCCCCCCCCCCGAAATAGACTAATGGAATAACTAGGAGTGAATGCGTTCTTTTCGACATACTTATTCTTTTATATGCTTAAATAAGCTAATGTTTTTGTGTTCAACTTCGTAGTATAGTGAAAAAAATTCGAATATATATCTCAGAAATCTTTCTATTGTCCATTTGAATTACAAATGTGACATATCTCAGCAGTTTTGCTGTAAACGCGATAAACTAAATTTATTTTATTTTTCTTGCTGCGCTTTCGAATTTACCTGTCCATGCCACCATGTATACTGTTTGCTGAAAAAAAAAATCGGCACTGAATGAAGGAATAATCTCTCGATGTTAGACCCTCTTCGAATCTTTAAAAAAAAATGTAATTTTTTCTGTTACTCTGACTTTTTGTGAACTCAATGATTTTTAAAAATGCGTTAAGCTAGCTGGATGAAATTTGGTACGCGGCCTTCCACTAAAATTGTAGATTTCTTCCAAATATTCGGCAAAATTTATTTACAGAAAGCCTGTATCTCTGCTTGTCTATATGCATGTGAGTACGATAAATCAGCAAGTCACTGAGTTAAAAATTTTATCATATAGCATCAACATTAAAAATTATATGATGTATGAAATTTTTCATCAACTACATCGGCACGTTAACTGTCTATCGATGTGACTTTTCTTTAGTATTTGAACTCCATAACACAACCATTAGGTATGTCCATTCATCGACTTTCTTGTTTACTACGATAAATTAGCATCTTCTTTTCTGTTAGCCTTCTACCTTTGCCCGTATTTCTTGAATGAGATGTGGCAAAAAGGAAGAAACCCTTTGAAGGTCATGGCGGCTTTCAAAATGACGAAGTCTTCCTTTTTTTTCTTCTATACAAATACTGCAGTTGTCAAAAGATTTGAATTAAAGATTTTGATGTATCAGCATGTTTCAGACCTCCTCGAACCCGAAAAAGACATTTTTGAAGTTATGTCTATCTATCTATGAACTAGATGACCGAAATTTGGTATATAGATTAACGACAAATATTGTAAATTTCTATTAAATTTTGAACCAAATCCATTCATCGGAAGTCTGTCTAGCTGTTCGAGTACAAGTGAACTCGATAATTACAAAACGCAAAAATCTAAATAGATAGATAAAATGAAGTACACATATTTATCATTTGACGTGGCGATTTTTATCATATTTTGTACTAAATGTGTGAAATAGTTAACCGTTTGTCAGTCTATAATCTCACATGCATGTGATCACAATTGCTCAAAAACTCTATGACTTAATGTGAAAATTCGACATGTGTTTTAGTACAACTTTACTTCCGTATCAAATTTTGGTTTCATCTGAGGTATCAGAGGTGTAAAAAGAAATTTTTAATGCTATATCCATGTTAAACATTTATATATTTTAACTATTCTTCGCCAGTAATATGCATGGTATTCGTGGTCTCACTTAAAAGTCCATAATTTTATGTTTCAAGAAGGAGATAAGAGCTTTACTGGAGATAATGTGCAAAAGTTTTGGAGCGACCATTACCACTGGTCATTGCCCTGTATGCTGCGTTATGTGAGCATTTAATACAGATAAGAACAGATTCTAATTTCTATATATTTTTAAACAGCTTAATGAAACCCTATAGTGATATAAAAGATTAAGTTTCGCTGAGGAGCATAAACTGATCATGGATTGTTCCTGTAGTTGTGCTTTTAACCACCGTAATTCGAATCTGATACAAGTGCACTTTAGAAATGAATTGCTACTTGAAATAACAGTGAGGGTATGCCTTCTTTCCAAATACAAATGTGTGTTATATTCTATTGTATACACTTCAAAAAGGCACCCCCTCCCCCTCTATTTATCGGAGTTAAATTTGGCATCTACCCTAGGGTGTACTTAAACCCTTTAGATCAGCAAGAAATGGCCACATTTGTCTTTTATCATTGTCTTTGATTTATGGGCTTGGTTAGATATACTAAACCACGCCTGATTAGAACCACAATTACCTCGCGATGACAGTGCATTTGGTTTATTTCCATATTAAATTCATTTTTCACAATTATAGTTCGCTAATTCTAGATTTTGCTTTATTTTTCTAGGCATGAAGCAGACTTCTGGACTGGTCCGGCACAAGGACCACGTGGCCGAAGAAGACTCGCACTCGGCAGGGTTTTATCGCAAAGCTGGCGCCATCCCTGTCACAGTGACTGATGTCCCAGAGCTCTGCATGTGGTGGGAGAGCTCGAATCACGTGAATGGTCTCACGAAGAACCCTTACGACAACACCAGGACGGTCGGTGGAAGCTCTGGTAAGTATTCGTAATATTTCTCAACGAAATTTAGTCTTTTATATTAACGCTTACTTTTTGACAATGCTGCAATTGAACTTTAAGGTTCAAACATCCCAGATTACCGAGATGGTCAAATTATTTTCTTTCTTGTCTATATGTCCCATGGAGAAGCCTTTTGACAGTATTAGAAGAAGAGTGAAAGATCTAATTAGAGTAATGCCTGTATAGAAGAACTTTAGTCATTAAATAATGATTGTTTCTTAATGCTGCTAATAATCTAGACTCCGGAAATCCATATTAGTCGGGTAATCCTAATTTTCTCAGCGTATACCATATTGAAAATATGCCCGTGATATATTCTATATTTTAAAAAAAAATGGACAGTAAAAGAACGGTCGATGAAGGTCTGATAAGAATTCGTTAACTAATTCGGTTAATTACAGTTAAACTGAAATAGCCAAATGACTATGGTTATTTAAGACCGTATCATTTTTTCCCGTTATTTGCTCTTTGTGTCATGTGCAGGGGTCTTACGACAATATTAAAAGAATGATTGAGACTCTTATAAGGGTTTATGGCTGCTTGCAAAAAATTTTATTCTTAAGCAGCGAGTGTTTCTAAATGCAGCCATTAAACTGGATTGGAATGAATCCCGTAATATACGAGACAGCTCTACTTTTCTTTTTCTAATTATCCAGATTCAAAATACGTCCTGGATATTTAACGCGTAAAACTTTTATAATAATACAAAATAGTCAAGAGAAGCTTTGAAAAGAATCCGTGAATGTTTGAAAGCAATGTAGTCCTTTAACTGCATAATTTATTTTTTTGAAATCCCTCATATTGCCCTTTATAAAGTTATCTCCCATAGCGATGACCAATGTACAAGTCGGATGCAATATAAATGGTTGCATAGTAAATTTTACAAAAAATTTAAGAAAGCGAATTAGATCTTTTATTAGATAGAAAATTACACATCTACCGAGACAGAATTAAGATTTGGATTGACGGGTATACACGTGCAATACATTTAACTGGTTAATAAGGATTGTTTCTTTTTAAAATTTCTGTTAATCACTTGCGGTGATAAGAAATTCACAGATGCACGTAGCAAAATAGTCAATTGTGACTCTTAGTGAAGCCACACAAAGCATCCGATACCTTATAAAAATCGGAAAAAAGATTTATATCTTTTAAATGAATAAATTTTCGACTTAAGACTATGTTCCAGCAAACAGTCTCAGTCGACTAGTCGTGAATATCATTTTTAATTTTGTGACAATTGCATACTGACGTGTGTAACATGTCGTTGGCGATTTTGTGACAAAAAGCATATCGACGCGCGTGGCACGCCTTTTCACTGGTTAAGAATTCAACTGTTTAAGAACTGCGAGTCAGAGATTATCATAGCAATCACAATTTCTTGTTACTTATTGCTGTTGCAAGTTTTCACTGTATATCCTAACTTGGTACTTGAGCCAATGAGTCACAGTATCCTAACCAATCGCAGATTTAAGCACGTTCCGGTTTTATACGACAAATAACCCTTTTGATGATGACAAATGAGTCATCAGACGTTCTAATTAGGATTCGTGATTTTCAGAAAATAAAAATTGGCCTTTTAAAAATGAATGCTATTATTAAGCTAAAAAGGTCAAATGTCCCGAATTGGCTGGTTTTAACCCTGACCTGATTTTTTACATCTTGTTTTAAACTGAAAATATCTTCAAATCAATTACATCAAGTACATTTTTTGAAATCATATGCATAAGATACTAGGAAAAACAACTTGTTTTAATACATTTTAAACTGTCAAAACCTTTTATTCATGATATTAAATATTTTGACAAGCTGAAAAGTAATAAAATATTTTTTTAAAAAAATTATTTGAATGTTAAAATTGGGTCAGAGCTGATTTTGCTGTATGATCAATTTTATTAGTTTCACTGGTTAAGAGCAAAAAGAAAGAAAAAAAAAAGGAATTAGTTGTAAGGAATTGTATATATAATGTAACAAAGATTTATTTAAAATGAAAACAGAGATTTGAAAACAATGAACAATTTGTAAAACTCCCTTGTCACTTTGATACATTTTAACAATGCCGACATGTGAATTTAAACATTTTGCCACTCCCATATTTTTTTAAGGTGTACGTACACATTAAAAGATTTTTTTTTAATATTTTAACTTTAAAAATCCAGTTTTTTCACAGTAGGTCATTAATATATGTTTAAACTCATTTCAGTGAGAAAAAACGATATTACACTAATTATTAATTAATTAAATAATATTTAATGAGCTAATTAGCATATTTTTTGAAACATGATATCTTAAATTCTACTTTGTACAGACGCACAATTCTAGTTGGAAATTATGCCTAATACTAGTCTTCATATTGTCTGGCTCAATCAAGTTATAAAAATTTATAGTTTTTTTTAACAACTTTTTCATCAACGATGAATAGAAAAAGCGAGTTTTTTTCTGTTATTTTAACCTTTAAATAGCTCTTAAAAATTTATTTCTATAAATATAACTTTGATTGAAGCACAAAACATCCGCTATTTCATACAGATTATTTTGATATATAAATAATTGTATTTGGCTAATTTCTTGTTGAGTTATGATAGTTTGAATGAAGCAACATAGAGGGAAAATATTCTTTATAAAATAAGTTTTAAAAAAAACCGTAACTAGAGTTTTTAATGATAGCACCTCAAGAAAAATAATTATAACTGGAGAAATATTTCAAATATTGACAACATCTTGATATCGTTTGAAAGCTAAAGGATCAGAGAACATTATTAAGCAATAAAAAAACATTCGATATTTTGAACGATTTTTGAAGTTTCAAGTGTGTACATACACCTTGCAAAAAAAATTACTCTTTAAAACAATAGTTAATTTTTTCAGCAACATTGGAAATAGCTTTTCAAAATCTTTCATTCGTTCTACCGTTCTCTCTTTTTAGTTTCTCGTATTTGATTTATATAAACAGAATAGTAAAAAAAGAAAAGAAAATCGAAATCGAGATTTTGATGTATCTCCATTTTTCAACCCTCCTCGAATTCGAAAAATAAAATTTTGAGATTATGTCTGTCTGTCTGTCATTTATGGTTAGACTGTTGAAATTTGAATTTTATTTTTACGTGGAATTTATAGATTTTCATTAAATTTTAAACGAAATCCATTTGCAGGAAGTTTGTCTCATTCTTTGAGAGCAAGAAAACACGAGAAATACAAACTTAAACAGTTAGATAATATTCAGACACAGTTCTCATCTAATTTTTTTTTTAATTTTGATGCTTGGAATTGTGATTTATATAGAATAGTATTCAACGACAGTTTCTTACAAAATTTTTTTAATTATTCCTAAAAGTTTTGTAAAATTAAGAAATTTTTTAAAAAGTTGAGGTTTTTTAAAAATTTTTAAGGCTATTTTAAAAATACTGAATTTTTTATAGAATTTTTTAGCTACTATATTCTAAATAAAACTTACTATAGATTTCCTATTATTCTCTATTATACATAGAGAATGATGCTTAAGTTTTTATAATTTTTTTTATTTTGAAGCATACAAAAAAATTCTGAAAAATGAATGAATTTTGATTTTGAACCTTTTTTAAAAAATTACTATATGTCATAGAACTAATTTCATTGCAAGTTTTATAAAGCATATATTTTAGAACATATATAAAAAATTTCTCACAACTCTTTTAATTTTTAAAAGAGCCCGAGGCTTTCAAAAAATAATATAAACTAAATTGTAACATAGAAAAAAAATGAATTTGAAGTTTTCATCCATCAATATCGTGATATAAAACCATCAAATTTGTCTATTTTTCATAATGTTAATTAATTTATTTTAAATTATTTTAAATTAAAAAAATTGCAAGAAATTAATTGAAATAAAATATTATGGCTTTTTAATGAATGCATAAAGAAAAATCTACGAACGATTCAATATTTCAAAAATCTTAATCATAACAACTTCAAAAACTAAATACATGGCTCAGAGTTGATTAATTGCAAGTTTCTGCTGCAAACTTAAATTAGTAACACATATAAAAATAGAAACTCCTTTATTTTCATTATTTTAGAAGCTTAGTATGTCGAAGATTGTAAACAAACAAAAGCTTTAAAAAAAAAAAAAAAACCTATTTTAAATCATTCATTCTTATAAAGAAAATCGCAGATGTAGAGAAAACTAAATGACATTACATTTCAGTTTTACTATAAGGGCTTGCGAGTGGTAAGAAATATAATAGTTTATTATTAATCGAGTTCTGTTTTAGCAGATTATCAGGAAAGAGGGCGTGGCAACATTGTTTTCTGTTCTGTCATGCATCAAAATTTTTTCAATAGCTTAGTAAAAAGTACATGTCCACTGTACATGAACTTTTATAAAAATAATATAAATTTTAGAGCTGTACATTGCACAGCTCTAAAATTTTATAGACATATTTGGCTACATTCAATTTATATGAGCCTCAAAATTGTTTTTCGATTTTTTTTAATGATTTTTTAGGTACTGTGTCGCCTTAAAGAGTAAATGTATCCCATTTTGATCAAAAGATGGATTGTACATATGTCTATTTGTATATTCACATTCATGCAAACGCAGTAACACAAAAACGGGATGATTTTATATAATTGATAAGTAAGATAAGTGATCTCGTTTCTAAGATTATAACTCTGTGTCAAAGTTGGATTTTAGTAGGTGGAAATGAAGGCATCAAAAATGTACACTTGGTTATCTTTATTGTACTAAAAAACACAATATGCGGGACTCTGAAAATAAAAATCTGAGTATTGAGCCTGAGTAAAAATCTGAGGCTAAAACCTTTATTAAAAAGTATCGAGAAAGTTGGGTGGAGACTACTCTCTCTAGTTATAATTACATCTGCACACAGCTCAAAAACAAATAGAACTAGGCGAATAAAATTTGACACATGGTTTTCATCATCAGAAATACAGATTAGCACCTCAATTCAGACCAAATCAATCGCTAGATTGATATATTACGTAACACGATACTTAACACGTGAACACGATACGTAAAATCACTACAAGCTAGAAATTTGAATTTCAAAATCTGATCATTGCACCAAAACTTTTGATAAATGTCAAATTTCGGAACAAATCCATCAAAAAGTAAGTTTCTGTCCATATATCTGCGTTTATAAGACCACCGTAAGTCTAAAACTTATTGAGGTAAATTGATAAAGTTTGGCATATGTTTATTGTCATTAGAGTTATTGATCTGTGGTAACAGAAAGATATGATAATGGAAAGAAAAGTGTGAAAAAATGTATACTCGATCTATTCACAAAATCTATATCTTTACTTCCGACTAAACCGTGTCGTAATATTTAAGTGCACAACAATCAATTTATTCAATTTAGTTACCTTTACGACCCACTTTGAAATAACATAGGCCTGTATTGAAACAGACCTCTTAATTTTGAACCATGGTCCGATGACGAGGATGACACTTGAGGTGGCATTCTACTCTCACTACCTACGAGAGCACATTCGAATCGAAAGTTTAACATGCATCAGGTCCATTTGCTAGGCAGCCCGTCGATTGAATCTTATTAATAAGTAGGGAAGCTGTTCAAGAAATTCCAAGGTGAGCTCTTCCATTGATTTTTACTTTTTCATATACGAAGTGTAAAGGAAGCATTGTAAGCAATTCGAACTCGAATATAATTGTTGAGAATGAAATATAGATTATTGAAAATGAATATCACGCATGCTGGTTCATCACGTATCGCAGAAGCATGATGATGAACTAGACTACAGCGGCGGAATACTTTGCTTCAGAATGACATAGTATTGCCCTATCGGAAACAAATGAAGTCGAGGACTGAGGAGATTTGCATTCGGTATTTATTCAAATCAGAAAATTGATACCAAGTCCTTGACATTCTGCATCAATTTCGTGTGGATGATATGTTTGGGCACCTACTATATTATATTACGTTGATATATCACTCAACTCTAATTTATATTCCATTAAATCTGTGATGCACATAACCTGGTGTATCTTTTTATTTCATTTAATTGACTGATGAAAACCCTGCTGTAGAATTCTCTCTTTACATAAACGATTGAATGTTCTTATGCAAAAATTACTGGCTTTCTGCATATCAAATCAGCTGTCTTTCGACACCGTTCAACATTCAAAAGTGAGACTCGTAAGGATACCTATTGAAGCTTTTTAATATTTATTAATAATTTATATGTCCGTCTGTGTACTCAATAACTCATAAATGGATGTGTGTGTGTGTGTGTGTGTGTGTGTGTGTG
>JAPMOR010066373.1:536602-643620 GCA_026543865.1 Argiope aurantia
TGTGTGTGTGTGTGTGTGTGTGTGTATTGCCACACCAATAAGAATAGCTAGCAATCGCCGTGTTAAGTTGGCATAGCATCTCAGTGCAGTTGGTTGGTCCGTAGTTCAAAACTCAACCACGGTGTTTTATCCAAAGACTGGAATTCCTTCTCTTAAAATGTTATCTATTGTTTATCTAAGTTCTGGAAGATTCTAGATCTTTCGAAAATATTCAAATATAACTATTCTCGAACGTTCTATATGTGTATAAAAGCCGAGTCCCATCAGTTATGGGTAAGTTCTCAGTCTCTCGTTATTGTGAGTCGTTCTGATAAATCTAATTGTCCGTTTAAACGGCGTAATCTTACATCTTCATGACAACATATATAAAAATTAAGATGGAGGTAATATTAGTTAGAGAATTTGATAACTAATTATTCGTAGATATTTAGAATAATTAAGTAGTTAATTTAAAATTCAAGTAGAAAATATTTGGAACAAAAAATTCTACTTAACTGGACGCTAATAAAACCAGAGAAAGGGGTTTCCCCAAAAGTTTCTTCCATACTCTAAAAAATTTGTCATGCTAATGAATGCCTTTCATGGCATGGACATACAATAGTTACGAAATATTAACTTTTGGCGTGAAAGTAGCAATTTTATTGTATGGTGTTATGCTTGGCGAGTTATTTGGCGATTATTCCCTGGCATGAGATTAATAGCATCCGAAAATTGAATTTGTGTTTTAGACACGATTGGAAATTTCTTTCAACCGATTGAAATAAAAATTTGATACAAAACTGCACTTGTTGTCACAAAATCACAAACCAAATTTGATATATTTAAGTCATTGTGTTTTTGAGTTGTCATTTTTATATGTTTCTGAAAGTACAAACCGACGAACAGTCAACCCCGAGACAGTATTGGATTTGATTATAAATTTGGTAGGTGTCTACGCTTTGATGTTAAATCTGGGTACTAATTTTTATCTATCTAGCTCTCTTCGTTTTTTAATTAACTTCTGTTCTAATAGCCGGACAGACGGACCTCCTCCGAACAGATTTTATTCAAAATTTGATAGAAATTTGGTGGAAAGACTGTATAGAAAATTTCAACCCTTTAGTTCAAAACGTTTCTGAGTTATCTTTGTTCATTAAGGTCTAAAACGAGGGGATTCGTCAAATCACGAATTCGATTTTTTTTTTGACAATAACTATACATTCACTGTACTACGTATACGAGAAAGCAAGAAGTGTTTTTAAAAATTACTTTTACTAAATTATTTCTTATTATTGTGCTGTTATTTGTCATCAGATTATTTTAAATTTCAAAAATTAGACTTATTTATAACATTGCTATGCTGCTGAACAAAATTGCAGCTGAAAGCTAAAATATTATAGAATAATTATTCAAATACTTATCAATGAGGATAATTGCTATGCTGTTGGAAATACTTCATATTATACTATACTGTGTTAGTACTGTACAAGAAGCTATGATGTTGGAAATACTTTATACTGGTAATGTGTAGAAGTACAAGAAGCTATGTTGTTGGAAATACTTCATACTAGTACGGTATAAAAAGCTGTGCTGTTGGAAATAGTTCATGTTAGTACTATACGAGAAGCTATGCTGTTGAATATACTTCTTACTTGTACTTACTATGATAGTACTATACAAGAAGCTATGACGTGGAAAATACTTCATACTGGTACTGTGTTGTGTACGAGAAACTATGCTGTTGGAAATATTTCATACTAGTACAGTACAAGAAGCTATGCTGTTGGAAATATTTCATACTAGTACTGTACAAGAAGCTATGCTGTTGGAAATATTTCATACTAGTACTGTACAAGAAGCTATGCTGTTAAATTCTTCATAATATACTGTACAAGAAGTTATGCTGTTGAATATACTTCATACTAGTTCTGTACTGTGAAGTACTGTACGAAAAGCTATGCTGTTGGAAATACTTCATACTGGTACTGTGTTGTGTACGAAAAGCTTTGCTGTTGGAAATATTTCATACTAGTAGTGTGCAAGAAGCTATACTGATGGAAACATTTCATACTAGTACTATACAAAAAGCTATGCTGTTGGATATACTTCATACTAGTTCTGTACTGGGCTAATACTGTGCGAGAAGCTATGCTGTTGGAAATATTTCATACTAGTACTGACATGATTATTTTTGATTTGCAGGTGGGGAAGGTGCTATCATCACTTCCGGTGGTGCCCTTTTCGGCATCGGAAACGATATTGCCGGGAGCATTCGAATTCCTTCATCTTTCTGCGGAATTTATGGACACAAACCCTCGAAAGGTAAGTTTCTATCATAAATATCTTATTAATATTAACTGCTTTCATCCTTGCTTTTTCATTTTTATTTAATTCTTCCAGTTTTTGCAAACGTTAAATTTTGTGATCAATTTTTTTTCTCCCCCTTTTTTTCCGATGATTTATAAAATCTTGTGCGATTGTGTGTTCGCGATGGTAATTCACTATCTTAATATTTTCAGAATTTAATTATCGTTAACTCGATTAATTCAATTACATTTTTATTTTGTGGAGGTGGTGCAATCTGTTGGTGAATTTGAGGAAACAAAATTATTTTGAAATTCTTTTATTATTTATAAAGATGAATTTAATATAATTCTTAAAATATTTATAATATTAGAAATTAGAAAATAATTAAAATAAAAAAAATTGCTTAATATTATTATTTTAAGCTCATCACTAATAGTTTAGTGAAATAAGAAAGATATATTTAAAAGATTATTTTTAATTAGTTTATTAATAACATTTCTTTTTTTTAATTTGGGCTCTAGAACGGAAAAAATTTCAATTTCAGTGAATGGATCAGTAGAATATTCTTGAATGAGCGACCTTGAAGTGAGATCAATAGTGATAAAATGATTCATAAATACATACTAGAGTTCATTAAAGGTAAGAGAATACCATGAACAAATAAAGCGTACGAACCTTTGAATCTGACCGGAGATCGTTGTCTGTTATGTCTTTCTAATACGCCCCAAATCTCCTTTACAAGAGTGAAACATATCGGGACCTAATGTTAGTCAAGATAAATGTTGAGACAGATGTCAATAATGTTATTGTCAATGACTACCTTGAAGAAGACTGGAATGAACGACCTTGACGGAGATCATTAATGTTAAAATAGTTCATTACCACATGCTATAGTTCATTGAAAGTATCAGAATACCCTACGTTGAATAAATAAACTTCTAATTTGATGGTTTAGGAGATTGCTATCTGTTATGCTTTTCTAATATGTTGTTGTCGTTTCTGTATAAATTTTGGTTTGGGACTTGCTGATGGCTAAGGTATATGTTGTAACCCATGTTCATGGAACTAATATTAACAATTCCTGTGATGGCGCTGTACGATGGTCTTTTTTATCTATAAATAAATCGTTATATACGTGTACAAATTCAACACTGCAAAAGGATCTTCATCAGCAAAAGTATTTATATAAGCCTTAGGTAACAGTATATAAGCCATAAATAGCCAGAAACAGAAACTAAGCAGCCAAGCTTAGGTAGCTTATATGAGCCATAATTAAGAAAGAAAAAAATAACCAAAATATATTCATTGTTATCGTCGTGAGCAAGTTCAAAAGATTTTGTTGAAATTCGCCTGCAAATTAATTACGATTGGATAAATATTTGAGTTTTTAATTCACTGGGCAAAATTTATAGTTATGTTGAATAAAAATTTATTCGCTATATGATTGTATTCAGGAATCAACGTATTTAATGCGATTGAGCTTCAAGCGGTCCATACTCAGAAGTAAATTTCATCTGTTGAATGGATGAATAGAAAATAGTTATACTTCAACTTCAACGTATCTTTTTTAATTTGATGCCAAATATGGATTGTAAAATTTAAGCAATAGTTTATTGATGAGAGATAACACTAGAATTTAAATTTTACGTAACCACATTAAATTGGAATGTATTGGGGGGCAATAACTGCTGGAGCCAAGCTACAAATATTGTAATTGTCTTTTTCAATTCAAGATTATAGGTAAATGAATAGATAGATTTTAAGAACGGTGTTGACGGAGAGCCTAGCTCGAGATGGGTTTATCTCCGTTTATGATAATTAGATGAATGCTTTGTTTTAAAATCTACTGCAATGAACAGATTCCTTTATGATTAAGGGAGCATCTCGCCTCTTCAAGGTCCTCCCTTCATACTGACGAGAAGTCGCAGAGAGCCTAGATTTTCGCATACTGCCTAAATTGGATACTTATACTTAAAAGAGCGTGAAAAGATAATTGATGTAGTAGACAGAGAGCATCAAGTCTAATGTTTAGATCAGGGCCTTGATGAAGACCATGGACAGGTTCTTTTAACTCTTTATAGCATATTCTTAGGATTGGTTTAGTTTTAAAATATTCTTGCCGCAAAGTCGCCATAAACTTTCCTACCCATATAATTTAGTTCGAATATCACTTTAATGCAAATAACCAGTCTATTGTTTATTATGTCATCTTTTTGTATTTTGTTTCTTTTAGGTGTAATATCTAACTGGGGGACCTTCCCTTTTTGTCAAATAAGAACAGAACACCCTGACAGAACTATTGAATTTGTAAGCACCGGACCTATGTGTCGCTACGCTCAAGATCTGCCACTGCTAGTAAAAGTCTTGTCTGATAACGACCAAAGGTTGCAGCTAGACACACAGGTGAATTATATTTTTCTATTCCATTTTTATTTACGAAGAATAAAATGAAAAGGAATTGTAATCGCCAAAGAATTCGACTTGGAGATTTGGAATATTTTTCTCATTTTAGACCTTGAACCGAAAGACATTTATGCAGTCATATTTCTTTTTCTTAAAATAATTATAAAACGCAAAGAACGAGTGAAATTAAGTATGCCATCTATGTACAAAAATTGTGAAATTCTAAATTTTGAAAGGTATTTCTTGACGGAATGATTGTCTATTTGTCTTTGCCAAAATGCTAGACATTTTATTTATAAAATTCGGAATATGTTTTTATTACTAGAATTATAAATATTTTTCAAATTTTGGATTCAGTCCATCTATAGGATGAAAGTTTTTTGATTTATGTATTGGTATGATGTGAAAATATTAACTCCAAAAACGTCGCACTTTAGAGGGAGTAATTTAATGCATGATCTCCAAAATGAAATTCTTCATCAATGTCTCATTTTTAGACGAAATCTGTCAGCTGGTAGACAGATGCTCATTTGTTTATCTTTACATGTATACAATGTAATATACAAAGTATCCACTAAAATCTTTTACATTATTTAAAAAGCGGCAGATACAGCTAAAAACTTGCTGTCCAGGTATAGTACAGTGACCATATTCTACACTTCGGGATCAGTTACAATGCTACCTGACATCAAACAACAGAGTTAATGTTCCTGTTTCAAGAAAGTTGCAAAATGGGGGGGGGGGGGAATCAGCTACAAAATAGTAGAACGTTATCATTTTAATACGAAAAGGAATCTACAAAATGGAATTAATACGAAAAGGAATCAGGAAATCTAAAACTGGTTACAAGGAAAGCAACAGTTGATATTTCTATTTTCGATGTTCGAAGTGCCATTCGTAAGGCACGTCTGGAATCTTTTTTGAGATATTTTACTCAAAATATGATTTTTCCTCCTGTTGTCGCTAGTTGTTACGCCGTAGATTTCGAAATAAATTTTGTTCTCAGCATTATTGCGTTCAAAGTGTCTGTTTATTCTAAATCAAAGACACTCTACAATTTTTGTAATTAATTTTTCGACCCGCATATTGTTTTTTTTTATGAGATAGCAACGTTAACTCCATTGTTTCCCACCAGGTGGGGATAAAATGCCGTTAGCACATGCTCACTTTACTTTACCTATACATGACGTTTATGGTTGTGTTTGCCGCCGTTTTCAAGTTAATGTTGTGTAGAAGGATTTAAGTGGATGCCTTGTAAAGCAAACTACATACTTAAAAACGTACCAAGTAAGATAAATAAACTGTGATTAGCAGTCTTGATGCCGAACCTGAAGGTGTGTGTCAAATTTTGGATACAGTCAGTTAACGAGATGAGATTTGAAATGGATACTTGATTCTCTTCGTCTTAGGATGCAACTAAATACCAAGCCACATAGTGAAAGTTAGCGAGAAATTCGGAGAACGAACTTTAAATCATATTTGTCCATCCGAAATTCCTTTTTATTTAATCGATAGCAATCTTTTACTGATAAATATAGGCTTACGAAAAATTATTATTATCTTAATCAGATTAAGTTGGAATTTTAAAATAACGACGGATGATATTGTATTTTAGAATTATGAGAAATCAGGTCAATTATTTTTCTATGACTATTTAATTTTTTGATATGCATACCGAGATATAATTTATGCATTTTTTTTAAATTAGTAATGCACAGTGTGAAGTTATTCCTTTAATAAGCTGATAAAAATTTTGCTTCACATATTAAATTTAGTTTTACATATAAAAAAACTAACTTAATCAAAATCTTGATGATTTATTTTTATTAATTTTTATTTTAAAAATTTTATGAAAAAATATTTTTTATTCATTTATTGTGATTTAAGACAACCTACACATAATTTAGATGCAATATTATTTCAGCAGAAGATTGATATTTATAAATACTATAATAGTTCATTTATTGTAATATAATAACTATATAATAGCTAATTGATCTTAATATAATAGCTACTATAATAGTTAATTGATCATAATATAATAAATAGTAATATAATTAATTAATCGTAATATAATAAATAGTATAATAGTTAATTGATCGTAATATAATAACTATATAATAGCTAATTGATAGTAATATAATAATTACTGTAATAGCTAACTGATCGTAATATAATAAATATCATAACAGCTAATTGATCGTAATATGATAAATACTATAACAGCTAATTGGTATTAATATAATAAGTAGAAATCTGGCCAATTATTCTTGACAAAATGCCAATATTATCCTAATATTTTATCATTCACAGAATTTGCATCTTTTCACAAATTTATTTAATTGGCAACCAGGTTAATAACATTCTTTAAGCCTTTAAAGGGCCATTTTTTTCTAGTCATATTATGTAAAAATATTTTTAGGCTTGAAATTAGAATAAGAAAAGGGATTCATTTAGCTTATTAGATAAATTTAATTTGATTAATTAATTAATTTGGTTAATTAATAATTAAGTAACAAATCAAAACACATAATTTTGTCTGAGATAAAGAACTGAGCATCTACGTTTCTGACTTACTAAAAAAATTTGTCAGAACTTATGCCAACCAACATAATTTCATACTAAGATTGATAAATTTGGTGGGAAGCATACTTCCCACGGCCCTAGAAAGGGTTAACCGACAGGCACCACCCCTTCCATCCCGTTTCAACTCATCGAATTTAGATGACTAGTCGGAAATTTACCATTCTGTGCATATTTTGTATACCAGAAAGAAACGAAATTGCTTAAATCATTATTTTATTGATCTTTTTCTTGCAGGTGAACTTTCGAAATGTCAAAGTTTATTACATCGAAGAATTCCCCGGACTACTGCATACAGCAACGCCGGATATTAAAAACGCTATAAGAAAGGTGAAAAAGAATTTTCATTTTTATTTATTGCTTTATTTTATAAAATAATCGTGGTAACTGAATTCAGGAAATAAGATAAGACCAGATATAGCTAGAAAGCTTATTCGCTTCACTCAAGAACTTTCAAATGTTATGAATGCAGTAGACTCTCAGTATTCTCTACTTTTTTCTTTCTTTCTTTCTTCTTCTTTTCCGTATCTTTCTCCATTTTTCTTCAGAGAATCAGTTAGATACATTTTCCACGAAAAATAAATCAATAAAAAAAACTATTACAGAATAGCTAAAAAAAAACAATTCTAAGATGGCAGAAAAAAAAAGAGAATAAATGAATTTAAAAAATTGATTTTTCTATTTTGCCATGTTAAATTGAAAACTTCATATTTGATTGGTATCATTAATTTAATTTAATTTTGTCGTATGCCTTGACACAAGTGATGACACTTTTCTTCAAAACACAAGTTTATAATATTTTATGAATTAAACGATCGACAACTATTTACCTATATGCAATAAAATTCCAATTTAAATCTAAACTCATTTCTTAGGGTTCCTACCAACACACAGTCTTACAGGTGTCAGCCACATACTCCCGCGCAATTCCTCCTCCCTCTACACTTCATCCCCTTTTATCCGTTAAGCCGAATTCACAACGTGGAGTTAGAGGCATGGTATATCCCTTATTTAATTATTTAATTTTAATTAACACTAATTATTTATTTAATTTAAATATAAATATATTTAACTATGAAAAGACTGCAAACGAGTGCCATTTATTTATCTAATATCAGTGACAACATATTTATTAAAGTTATAGCATTTCTTGCTATTAATTTTTTAAATTCTTCTTTTAGTTTTTCCTAATCATATCTGAATTCCCTGGGGGGGATTCAAAAATAGGAATGAGAAGTTTCTGGCATGATGGCTGGTTCTCGTGCCTTTGTGGGCACAGAAATGGGGTGGAGTCGATTATCTCATGCCAATGATGGGATGTGCCTCTCTCTGAAAGGGGTTGTACCATGACTAATGTTGGCCCTTAAGACTCAACCAGATTTTCTATTAACACTATCGTGGTGTCTGGTCATTTAGTTTTTAAACAAATGCCTTCGAAGCGGGGCGAGTAGTTGCTTGTAGTTATCATGTCCAGACCTAAAGCAAGCTGCTATTGTGGTTAACTTTTTTAAATACATTTTTTTTTTCATTTTAAGTATTGCCAATTGCAGATAACTAAATTTTTCATTGATCCGATTCAAATCGGTTAATTTTGAAATTTTGGCACGAAACTGGATAAGGATATTAAATCGGATCCTAAATTTCTTTTGAACAGGAATATTTAGAAAAAATAATTATGATTTTTATGTACGATTTTCAAACAAAAATGATTATAAATCTATTTTTTAATCTTTTAGGCAGTTAGGCATTTTGAAGACCAGTATGAAGTTACGGCCACACCCATCAAATTTCCTGAACTGAGGCACGCATTCTCTATCTGGGAGTGCAAGCTATTGGAATACGACGGAATGCCATTCAGTTTCTACCTGAAAGGAGAGGACAAGAGCATCAACTTGTGGTGGGAACTATTCAAAAGCATCTTCCGATGCTCCGACCACACCTTGCCGGCTATCTACTTCGGAATGGTTGACAGACGCACAAAAGACAAATTTTACTATTTCTGCTTGGAGCAATTCAAGGAACTGGAGCGTAAATTTAAAGAGATCTTTGAAGAAGATGCCATACTGTTTGTTCCAACTCATCCCGAGCCACCCCCTCATTATCTGATGACTATTCCCATGTATCCGAACATTGCCTACACTTGTATATTCAATATCCTAGGTTTACCATCGGCACAGATACCTGCAGGATTGAGTAAGGGGGTGCCAATAGGTATCCAAGCGGTCAGTGGTCATTTGAAAGATCATATCTCCATAGCAGCTGCTCTAGAATTGGACAAAGTGTTCAATGGGTGGATTAGTCCATGTCCCATCAATGCATGAAAAGATCAAATGTGAATTGGCGATTCAAATAAATGCATTGGTGAAATACCACTTTATTGTCACTTTCGCGCCCTTATGAAATCTTATCGATTCTATTATTGTCTTAGGTTATATTCAGAAATGTTTTTAAAACAGCAACTTGCAAATATTTTGCTTTTTTTATTGATCAACAAGTATTCATTTCATTTTTTTACCATTCACATATAAATTAAATATTTTTGAAGAATAATGTGTCATCCTGTGTGAGTTATTTGGGTAAAATAAGATAATCCGTGTGATGGCGGATTTAAATGTTCAGGGCCTTATGAGGCCTCCATATTATGAGGCACATTTTCGAATAAACTGGCCAGGTTAATTTAAAATTTTAATATATTTTTAAATTAGTTTCACATGATAGGAATTTATTTTATGCTTTTATTATTTTAATAACTTTGCGAAATGTGGTTTTTTTTTTTTTTTAATTATGTTTCACGATGTCGTGGCATCTAAGTTTGTGCACAGTATCATTTAAACAGAACACTCTTCATTTAGAAATACAAAAGTAAGTAAATGAATATACTAATACTGATAAAAATCTGAAAACTTGAGAAACAGTTAATATTATCCTAATATTTAATAATTCATAGAATTAGTATTTCTAAAATTTAATTAATTTGGAACTTAATCAAAACATTTTTAATCAACTTGCATGTGGACCTTTCTATGTAACGACCCTAAACAGTTGCTTAATTTGACTACTTGGAAATCTGCCACTGAATACATCATAAAAATTTAAAAGTTTTTGTGAAAGTTAAAATAAAATTTCAACTATTACTTTTAAAATATTAATGACAAACTAACGTAAACAAATCAACAATTACTATTCAATAACCATGCACAAAAAATTTTTTGTAACTTTTAATTTTAAGAATTTATCTGTGAATGTGGGCATCTTATTCTTTAAGTTCGTCACATGAAAGGTGTTGTTTTTAGTAACCCTCAATTTTAAGAATTATCTTTGAATGTGGACAACTTACTCTCTAAATTCATTCCACTTCAATCAGAACCCGTTTTTATACAAATTTAATATGAAAATAAATTAAATTTAAGTCTTTCATAAATTTTTATTAGAAATCCTAACAATTAAGTAATACAATTTATGTGCTTATTTTTGCTCATTTTGCTTCGCTAAATTATTATATTTCTTTAAATTCGCTGTTATGTGTGCACACGAATTATTTTTTTATAAATCCAATGTATTATTTCAGTTTCTTCACTGACAACTCCTTAAGATTTCTAGGAAACATCCTATAAAGTTTAGAAATTTAGAAAAATATATTATCAAGAGTTTTTACTGAATAACAAATAATATAAAGCATGATCCACAAGACAAAAAATGCTATCCGCATACCTCAACTCTAATAATTAATTAATTTAATTATTGATTTATTGTTAATTTAATTATCAAATTTAATGAATTATTGAATATTATAATTTTAAACAAAATAATTTAATTATTAAATTTAATGAATTATTGATTATTATTATTTTAAACAAAATAATTTAATTATTAAATTTTATGAATTATTGATTATTATTATTTTAAACAAAATAATTTAATTATTAAATTTAATGAATTATTGATTATAATTAATTCAAATAAAATAATTCAGTTATTGATTAATTATTAATTTAATTATTAAATTTATTATTAATTTAAATAATTAGGGACATTTCCATGACGCGTGTTTCTAGAAATAGAATTGCGATAGTTTCTGAAAATACTAAATAGTTTAAATATTAAAAAAGATTTTATTTTAAAATGTATTATAATAAATTTGTTATAGTTATTAATGTTTTATTTTTATTATAATCTTTAAGTACTCTCACTTTTTGACCGTCTTTAAATTCTCTAGTCTTGTTTATTCTCTAGTATGTATATATACAAGAAAATTGTTGAATTTTAAATTGTTGATAACAAAGAAGTCTAATCTGACTTAATTAAAATTCCCCAAATATTTTTATTTAGACTGTTATTAACATGTAAGAACATGATGTTGTTTTGGTTTGAGGCTTTAAAAGCCACAAAATGCGTCGGCAACAAATTGGTGATTTATGGCTTTTGAGGCATCAATTTTTCGCTTTTAGGGTAATTAGAAAATAATGCAGAAGGTTGTGACATTTGGCGATTTATCGCCAATTAAATTTACAATTTGATTTCAAATTATTATTTCTCTGAATTCTTACGAATTGTCTTAATTAATTTAAGTCATTAACCAGTTTAAAGCGGTTTGAAATAATCAGGAGACTATCAGATTACACATGCGTCGATATTTAAAAAAAAACGATGCTTCCCCCCCCCCCTCCATCTCAAAACGGATAGATAGATAGATAGATAGATAGATATAGATAGATAGATAGATATAGATAGATAGATAGAGAGAGAGAGAGAGAGTGACCGATAGAGAAGTTTCGAGATTGTTTCAAACCGGTTTATTTAAACTGGTTAATGACTTAAATGAATTAAGACAAACAATGACTTAAAAAATAATAATGTTCTCATATGATAACTTGAAATATGCAATCGTAGATTTTATTTTTTAATTTTTTTTATTTGGTAAAATTTTATAATCACTTGTTTGTGTCAATTACGGCAGTTTGTTTCATATAGAACAATGGAGAAATTTCAACAATTCAATAGTTGCCTATTAATATATATTTTTATATGTAAACACTGTCTTTTACATTAATCAAAATAAATGCAAAAAATCCCATTTAATTTTTCTCTGATTAATTTTAATTGCGTTATGATATTTCATTTCAAATCACAAGCGTGCTTAATAAGGCATTTTTTTTTTCATTTCTCAATGAAAAAGATTTATTTACCAATTTGCGTTCGCACTTATTCATTAAATAGTTACAATGATAACACACTTTGCGTGAAGCTCATTCATTCCGAGGTTTTTATTTTTCTTTCTGAACGCCACCTTTTGCGTGTTCCGCCTGTGATTAGTCCTCTGTAGACAATTTCTTTCCAGATTCTTTGCTGGTAACGCCTTCTGACCGGGTTCTGCCTTAAGTCATTAAGATAAAGTTCGTGTTCCACTTCCGTTCCATTTTAATGATGTCTGAAGCTGCTTCTTTATACTTTCTCGTATGCGAAGTATAGAGAAAGTATCGTATTGATAAAAAATACTCGAGACTTTGAGAAATCATGAAATTTGATATAAAGACTTAACACCAAATTTATAGATTTCTTTCAAATTTTGAGTAAAATTCATTCACTTGAAGTCTATCTGCCGGCTGTTTGAATGTAAATAAATACGGTAGTTACAAAATGAAATGCATGAAATTTGATACGTAGATTTTTCATCTATAGTGTGTGAAGTCTTCTGAGGTAAACCCAACAAGAGGTTGGCCGTCTATCGGTCTGTACTTTTAGAAACTTGTAAATGCGATAGCTCAAATACACAAAGCTTTAAATATATGAAATTCAGCATGTGATTTTTGTGATTACAAATATATTTCCATGTCAAATATTGTTGGAAAAAAACGCATCTAAAATACAAATCTGATTTCCAGGTACTGCTAACCGCTGTCAGGAATTAATAACCAAATCATGACAAATAAAAATTAAAATTTGTTAATAAGTAAATAATTAATTAATGATTAATGGATTAATTACTTATTCAAGATTTTTTGTGATTTTAATTGATTTCTTTTCCTATATATACTTTTTAAAAAAATTAAAAGCATATGTTTTCAGAAAGTTACTAAAATAAAAAAAAATCTTTAATATGTTAATTAATTATTAATAATATGTTACAACAATAATTGTTCAATTAAATATTTATTTTCTATTCCATAAATAATATAAAATAATCACTTATTCCATCATAATATCAAGTAATGTAAAAAATTTTAATATTATATTTGCTCGAAATTTATTATTTTCTGATATTTTACAATAATTAATATTCTGATAATTAATATATTATATCATGTCAGTCAAATACTAAAAAATGTAAATAAGTAAATCATTCATCAATGATTATAAGTAAATCATTGATTAATGATTATAAGTAAATCATTGATTAATGATTACGATCGATTAATTTGTCCACAATTTAAAGATTTTTATTGCTTCTTCACATGGTATACATATTTAAAAAAATAAATAGATATATTTTTTAGAAAGTTATTAAAATACAAAAATGAACTAAAACAAATAGTACGTTGATTGATTGTTTTCATCCTATATTGATTGAATCCTGCTATGATTATTTTCATCTGGAAACAAAGGAATAAATTAAGATTCTATACAACCTAGACCTAAATCAAAGTACCTTGCATTGAAATTCGTTTTCTTTCAAAATCGGAATACTGCCAATTGCTTCAATTAAACATGTGCTCGTTATATTCTCTTGAACGTTTATTTTCGAAATGACCCTTTGAGTGTGGTCACAATCATGAGGTAACTACCTGTATGACCACTTCATTACTGTCAACATATTATCAGCCCCAATGATCGAAGCTCAACTAGCCTACTTTCGCTTCTCTGCAAACGGTGTTGTTCGTAAAGTGGTATTCTTTGAAAAAATTTGCTGAAACTAAGACAGGTCCGTGATCAGACTTACATGGCGAGGGCATCGGTAATTTTGGAGAAAGGGCATGATACAGGGGAATGGGTAAGATTTTTTTAAATACCATTTTATGTTATTTAATTTTTTATTTCATTCAAAAATAATTAATATATATTTTTAGGAATATTATATATTTGTAGGAATTCAAATTTGACTGGACCTTATGAAATGAAATTTTAAAAAAATAAGTCTAAAAATTTGAATTAAAAATATTGAATCTGAAAATGATTATTCCAAGAGAAAACGACATTACATTAAATAAAAATGGCGATACTAATGTTTAAAGGTTTTTAATTTTAATAAATAATATAAAATTGTTGATATATAATAAGTACTTTTAGTGAATGATGGAACTAAAGAGCTGTTAATAGTATTCATCTATTTATTTATTAGTAATTTCAATAAATATGTAATTTTAATTAAAAAAAGTGCACAGAATAATGCTAGCTTTAATAAATGTATAAAACACTAAATAAACAATGCACCATTTAAAAATTACAATTTTCAAAGCTTTTTGTTTTATGTGAAAAACTTTTTTTTATCAGATTTTAATATATTACTTTGTACAGTTGAGAATTGCTAGTAAACTTGTTAATTCAAATTTGACTGGACTTTATCGAAATAAATGAAATAAAAAAAATAATGGGTCTGAAAATTATTATTGCAAGAGAAAATAACATATTAAATAAAAATGGCGATACTTATATTTTATGATTTACGACTTTAATGATTAATATAAAACTGTGCATGAATAATAATTTTAATGGGTAATGAAAATGAATTGCAATTATTTATTTAGTTATAATTTCAATAAATGTATAATTTTAATAAAGAAAAAGTACATAGAATACTAAATAAAACAAATATATAAAATATCCAAATAAACAATATACCAATTAAAATAACATTTTCAAATCTTTTCTTTTTATGTGAAAAACTTTTCTTCATCAGATTTTAATATATTAATTTGCATAGCTGTAATTCTCTAGTGAATTAAGATCATTAATAAAATTATTTACTTATAAACATTGAAGGCACAAGGTATTGATCTAATGAATTTAAAAACAGCGCAAAACTAAATACAAATTTAATTTTGACTTAAAATAAACTCGAATCGCCGGAAACGTTTACACATTATTTTAATAACAAATTATTAAAGATTAAGAAAAAAAACTCCAAAGTATCTACAAAATCGAAACTAAAACGTTCAATTAATCAAATTCCACTGCAATAATTCTTTCTGATTAAAAAATTCAATCTTACATAATATGCACTATATAACTGCGATATATAAAATTTAATAATTCTGATATTCAACTTCCAACATTTTCTTTCATAAAAATTTAACTGTGGAAAATAAAAAAAAGTATCCAAAAAATTATACTCAAATAATTAATAATATAAAATTTTTCAAATTATTTAGTTGAATTGAATGGTTATATGTAAAATTAAAACGATTTTGAATATTCAATAAATTTATGAAAGAAAAGTAAAGAAGTTCCATATTTCATGTAAACGATATTTAACCAACAAATCTATTTTAAAAAGTATTAATTTAAAGTAGGAATCAATAGCTTACATAAAAAGATTACAATCGATATGTTCTTCAAATCCTTTTAATCGTTTTGTTTTCTTTGAAGATTTAATTTGAATTTACGATTTCATGGGAGGAATTCGAAAATTTGCTTGGGTTTACAATGGCTTTATAATAAAGCCTAGACACTTTAGGACCAAAAGATTCGAAGTCCGATATTGTCGAATAAATATGGTCTGACATAGGCTCAAATGCCGCATTTATTTCTTCATTGTCCAAATTTGAGAAAACCGGCCCGAAATAATTCTTCAGTTATTTTAAATTCTTGTGCTAATCTAACTATTCTGATAGCTTTAAACCTTAAAATAATAAGAAATAATTACAATAAAATATTTTTTTAATTTTTTTTCTTCTTTTCTTTGTTTTTCTCTTATACGTTAAAAACTGTCTTCAAAATAAAATCCAGGAGAGAGATATACATCACTGATATACATAAAAATAAAATTAATATAAAGTATTTAATCTATATTTTAGTGTAGGGAAAATATTAAACAAATCTCTTTAAACCTCTGATAAAAGATTATGCTTTTGAATTGATGACCCTTTACACTTTTATTTTTGCCTTCTAATCTGCTAATTCACTTTCCAAGTTTTCAATGAACTGACATAAAAATTGTCAGATGGGCAGTACTTGCTTATTTCGTCTGGATTGTCCTCGCTTTTGTTACTTTTCAACCTATCCACGAAAATTATACTATTCTAGCCGCCTTTGGCGCACAGCTTGAGCCGCGATGGTCTAGTGCTGACGTATCGGTTTCAGGTAAGCAGTATGGAAGTTTGAAGTTCAAAATTATGAAGTCTATCTCAAAATATCCTACAAATACGAAATGCTAATATATCTGATCGAATTGAATTTGGAGAATTGTTTGTTGGCGTGGAATATTGGCTTTCTTCGCATCATTTTAAAATTTCACTTAATATTTGAAATTACGAATTTCATGACAACAACAAAGTGTTCGTTCAAATATGTAAATACTATAAAAGGAAAATTCTATTTCGAAATATATGTTCAAAAAATGTAATTGTATTGTTTTTATTTCCAACACTGGCATGCCATTGAATAAATAGAATAACGAATAAATTTGAGTTTCATCATAGCATTAAAAATAATATGTGTATCAAATTAAACTATAAAATTTATTAAAATTAGACAAAAGAAAGAGTACAAAAATGAAATTGGTATGATTAAAAGAATAATTTTTTTTGAGTTTTCAGATAATATAAAAATCATTTTTAAGATGATATATTTTCGTAACTTATAACCGAAAAACACCGCAAAGTAATCAAATTTCGATTAATTTATATTTAAATAATTTTTTCAACTTTGCAAAGTTGATGGTTATTTCCCACTTGTCTTGAAGATCAGGTGTGCCAAATTTTATCATAATCGAAATAACACTATGGATTTTATATAAAAGAACATACGAACAAACATCATTTTCTGTATATAGCTTAAGAAACTAGCGGAAATATTTTTCACTTTAACTTTTTGAATAATTTTATTCAGAAAAGAAAAATATATTTTTTAAGTTGCCAAACTGTCAAAACTATTACTACTGCTTATTAGTACTATTATATATTTATTATTAATAGAGCTGTAAGATCAATTTTCTTTAAAAAAAAGAATTTATTTTAATTTTTGTGTTCATTCCTATTTTGCCATATGATACTATAACTTTTGACACTTGCAAAGGCATGAAAAAGCACTATTAAGATCGAAGAAGCACTATGGATTTTTAAACAAGTTATTATTATAAATTTCAAAAGCATGGTACATTTCTTTAATGTTTTACTTTAATGGAGTTTAAATCATTCAAAACTTAATTTTTTCATTAATTTTTAAATTTTAAATTAATACATTTAAAAAAAAAACTGTCACAAGATACAACAGTTTCCTCTACTTCACACACAAGAGCGTAAAATGCAATGATTTTTTACTACATTTTTTATCAAAATGGCTTCGTCATTCGTATTAATTAAACACCGGCCCGAAGCCAGTGACGCGCCCAGATTCTGAAAAACATAACAGGCTCGAAGGCAAAAGAAAAAAATAACTGATTACCTATTTAAAAAATAGAATGACTAATTAAATGACAGTTACATCTATAGAATAGCAAAACGTCAAAATTGAAACTATTTCAAAACTACCCTAGATTCGAAAGCGGTTATTAATTTCTGCTTGTAAACATTTCAATATAATTTCCATCAATTACGTGATTTCAATTAAAATCAGTGATCAATTTAATCATGAACTGAATCATAAGTGGTTGGTTAATTAGCTCTTAATAATGAATCCATGCGAAAGTAATAATAGAACAGATCGCCATCTCAGACCCCCGTATCCGTGACCATTCTGGTCACTGAACGGTTTGGTGGGCATGTTACGGGAATTTTATTTAATTAACAAAATATTTACAATAGAAAAACGAAACAAAAATAACTATTTACTGAATTTGCAATTATATAAGAAATTATATTAAGATGAGACCATTTACATAATTTTTCAGCTTAGAAATATAATTTGTAGCAATAAACAGAAATATAATGCTGAGAGATAAAATATGTAAAAATATACATATAATCTGTGTTCACTTATTTTTTGTGATACAGTAGATCAGGATGAAGTTAAAAAAATCAGATGGAAATGAAGAAAATCTCTGTTTGATTAAAATGTTTGACAGGAGCTGCGGTGCTTATTTTTTCCCTTTGTCTTTTTTGGTATGAGACTTGATGTTGAGAGCTATGGAGGCAAGAATAGGTCTCTATTTTCACTTATAAATTTGATTATATTGTGGATTTTTTGCCTGGTGAGGAAGTTGCTGACGACTCTTTTTAGCCATTCCTGTTGATAGCTTGGTGATGGTTTTTTCATATGCCAAGATTTTGTGAGGGTGCATTCCGTAGCATAAGTGCGGTGCCTATCCCACCACAACGGCACTGGTCATTCTCAGACAGATTGAACCTTTTGAGGTAGGCAGAAAAAGGGCCGTGTTCTGAGAAGAAAAAAATATCCTCTCTGATCCAGTTAGTGGGATTAAGGTTGACTGAAGGCAGGATATTAAAAATGTTTCTGCCTGTGACACCATTGCTCCAATATCCTTGCGATTCCTCAAGCATGTGTTTCCGGAGGAAGGCTTTTATATGTGTTTTAGGAAGCTTTGTTTGCATATAAAATTGCCCATTTTGCGTAGCGTCCTTTGCCAGTTGATCTGTTTTTTCATTGTCTATATTGCCCGCATGTGCTTTAATCCATGAAACTTTTACTGTTGGTTTTGAAAGCAGAACACCAAAAATTTATCTTGCTGTTTGGTTTGTGCTCTTTGGATTTGAAGATGCCATGATACTAGCTCTATTGTCGACATGCATTTTAAAATTATTGTTGTTTGGAAACTGAGATGTATATTTTACTGCTTCATGAAGTGCGGTGAGTTCAGCTTGGAAAACAGTATTGTTGTCATTCAATTTGGCAGACCAGTGGTAGGACCAGGAATCATTGAACAGAACACAAAACGCAGCTCCAACTCCATGTTCTGTTTTTGAGCCATCTGTGAAGTTATTGATATTGTTTATTTGAGATAAATTTATTCCTTCTTCTTCGGATGAGATTTGGTTGGGATTGAGATGCTGTGAAGGGTGAGGAGACCAACCAGTTGCTTTCTTCTCAAGCTCTTCTGGTTGTATCTCTGTTATATTATGCGGAAGAGGGATTCTTAGGCGATATATAGTCGTTAGTCTGGCTTCAAACTGTAACTGCATGCGCAGGGGTGGAATGCCGAGAATGGTTTGTAGCGCTGCTGTTGGAGTTGTGCGGTAAGTACCTGAAATATAAATGGTCCCTCAATGGTAGAGAATTTCCTCTTCATTCTGTATGTTGGGTTTAGACAACACGCTGATGAACCATGGGCGAGCATTCTCCCAAATACTGTCTTGTAAAGAACTCTTTTGTGTTTCTGAGAGATTCCTCATGTGCTGCCAGCGATTCTTTTGAGGTTTGGTGCATTTTAATGGCCTTTTCTCTTTGTTTTTCTATGTGTTCTAGCCAGTTTAATTGGTCATCAACGTAGACTCCTAGATATTTAATAGATTTGTTTCTCTTAATGATGTCTCCATTCCATGTGATTATGGGGCCTCTTGCCATTTTTCTGAATAAAATATGGGTTGTTTTTTCCATGGAGATGGAAAGTTGATTATTTGAGCACCAGGAGTTAAATTTGGCTATTGCAAGTTCAGTTTCTCTTTCCAGGAAATTTTTTGTGTCCGCTTCGATAACCAGTACAAAATCCTCTGAAAAGGCTTGTATATGTACATTTTCTGGCCAGACCTGCTTGAGAATTTCGTTGGCTACGAGATTCCACAGAGCTGGACCACTGCATTATCCTTGAGGGCAGCCTTGTTTCTGATCTTTCATGACCCTACCTTCTGGAGTCATTAGGATCACTTTCCTGTTTTGTAGAAGACTGTGAAAGAGACGATTGATGTTTAAAGGACAGAGACTTTCATCCTGACTCTTGAGAATTTCTTTGTGTTGCAAGTTGTCAAAGGCTCCTTTTATATCAATAGAGAGCACTAAGACATGCATGCCCTCTCTTCTTGCAGCTTGAATTTTGTTTATAAGCTCATGGTTGGCTGTGTCTACTGATTTAACTTCCCTTAACCCATGTTAACGCTCGCTGAGGCTATTAGTGGTCTCAAGATGGTAAGTTAACCTTTGAGTCATCAATTTCTCTAGCACCTTCCCGATTGTTGGCAGGAGAGAAATGGGTTCATGTGAAGATGCCAGTCTCTGACCTTTTCCTTGTTTCTGGAATAAAATAATATTTCCTATTTTCAAGGGATCTGGGAAGCAACTTAATTCTAGGCACTTATTAAAGAGAGTTGAAAAGATATTATGAAAGCGCTTGTGTATAATTTTAGGAAGGAGGTTGTCAATTACATAAATACCGGAATTTTTCCCTGAAGGAAGGTTGTCTATAATCATTGAAATTTCTTGGAGGGAAAACGGAGGGTCAAGTGGCTGCGTTGAAGTGTTTAAATTATAATTAGTTGAAATAGCAGGTGATGGGAAAATCTGGTCGAAGATGGTTTGCTCTGCTTCTTTCAGACTTCCTTTTGGGTCACTGTTCATCAGGTATGGGATTTGTGATGGGAAAAATGATTTCCGGAAAGCGGCTTTGTAATGCTTTCCATATGGGTTGGAGGATGAACTGCAGAATTTTCTTCAGCCCATATTTTTTGCTTGTTTAATATGTTTTTTGTACTCTGTTTTCTCTTTCTTGAAGATCTGGTATCTCCACTGCTTTCCAATTTCTGGTGCTTTCTGTCCTCTCTTTCTTAGTGCTCTGACTTTCTTTTTATAAATTTCTAATTTCTCTGTCCACCAGTTTGGTTTCGTTAACAAAAGCTGTTTCTTAATCTTGAAGGTTTTGTTGCAGGCATTAATAATAGAGTTTTGAAGAACTATTGTAGCGTCATTTAGCTCTCTAGAATTTCTTACTGCTGCTATTTTATTTTCTAGATAATAAATATCTTTACCAAGCATATTGAGAAATCTAGGATGATTCCCATGGTGTGTCTTATATCTTTTGTAGAACTGGTTAGCTATAGTGGTTACTATTGTTGTTTGTATAAATCTATGGTCACTTAAGGAAATATCATCCAGGACCTCCTAGTTAATGGAAGAGTCTATAATTGATTGGGAACATAAGGTCAGATCTGGCCAGCCAACGCTGTTATTACTTTGGAAAGTTGGTGAAGCATCTGATTTATTTAAGATGTATAATTTTTTTTTGCTAAGGTAAAATCCAAGACTTCATTGCCTCTGTTGTCATTGGACCTGTACCCCTAAAGGGTGTTGTGTCCATTGAGATCAACGCCGATGATAATCTTTTCCTCTGGCAGACTGGTAATGATCTCTTGGACTTCTTGGAGAGTTGTGCTGACATCTTGTGCTGGTGAGGATTAGGCAGAAATTATTGTGATGGGATATGAGGATGTTTGAATTTTTACAGCTACCACGTTGACTTTTGTAGCCAATAGAGCAGGTTTTATTTGGGCTGACAGGATGAGAAATGCAGCTTTCTGGTTAGTGGAACTAAACGTTTCTCATGATTTTGGAATTCCAGGGATTTTGTTGTTATAGTGGTATTGCTCTTGCACTAGTATGATATCCGGTTTAATCGTGCTTGCTGTCAAATGAAGCTGGGTTGTAGAAGCTTTAGCTTTAGCTAAATTTATTTTGAATATTTTTAGTGGGTCTTGAGTAGAGGCTGTCGCGATGTTAAAGGGAAAAGTAGAATTTTCAAAATTAATACTGTCCATACTAATAATAGTCTCTTGATTATTTATAAGCTTCTATCTTTTTTTGCTTGCAGGGGCATTGATTGTCGATGGCTTTGTGCCTCACGTTGAAGTTAGTACCCCTCAATCTGTTGCTTTCGGAGCAGTTAATGCAGTTGGAATCCTCACTTTTGCAGTGGTGTCTATAACCACAACAACCACAAAAAGGCGTAGGGAACTTGCCTTCTTTTGAAAAATGTGTGGCCATAGGCTTAGCAGATCACCTCTTGACATGAAAGAATTCCTTCATCTGGTACATGGACCAGTTTATAGGAATCTTTTAAAGTTGTTTAAGCGTATGGAGAACCTCACCGGGAGTTTCCAGAACCCAATGGCTTGTTCCTTCTCTGCGACCTTTCATTTTGAATTGGAGTCGCAGATCCTCCTGCATATTAGTGTAAGCTTTCAACGCCGTTTGGACATCTTTATTTGTAGTGTCATTGGGCAGATCGTATATTATTAGGCTTGGTAATCTTTTTATTGACAATCTTACAGTTATATTCTTTTTAGGAGAATCATTAGATTCGATTGTCTTCTTCAAATGGTCAAATTCCTGCTCCTTGTCACATACAATAGCCAGACCTTTATTTTGAAGTTTTCTCACCGCACTGATTTTGAAATTGGGCCTGTCCTCCTTTAATTCTTCTCTTAGAATTGATTCAATAGTTTTGTCGTTTTCTTCTGTTGGATAGAGAAGCATTGTTGGTTTCTTTTTTATAGTTTTTAATTTAGCCACCTCTGCATAGGAAGGCTTCTTTATGGCATTTATTGATAACTGCTTATCCCGAGGTAATTTTTCTTTAACTTTTCTATATCCCTCCTTTTCCTTTATATGCGTTAGGGAAGTTGCCTGGGTTGCCACTTCTTTACCCTTTTCCTTTTCATTGATTATAGAAATTCTATCCTGCACAAGGTCGAGGATTTGGTTAACTTCCGTTTTAATCGATACTGGCGAATGGGAACGCATGCCATCTGATGGGCGACTGTTGATTAAACCGCGGAGTCTCTGACAAAGTTCTTTCATTGAAATACTTTTATCACCAGTTGGAATATCTTTTATAATATTTGAGGTTATTGGAGATATAGCAGTAGAGGATTTTTTTCTTCTAAGTGGTAATAAACCGATATCAGCATCAGGTGGAAGGTCTGACATCATAGAAGATATGTTATCTGTTATTGCTTCCATTGTTATTGCTTGGAAATATTTGAAGTAAAAAAGAAGAAAACAAAAAATAAGAGCTGGTAAAATAATTGATGCAAAATCTATTCAGAAAAGGCTACTGTGGTAGTTATTCCCCTTTTATCCGACCAAGTGTGTGCCATGCAATACAGGTCAATGAAACGTCTTAGTGCAACTATTATGTAATTAAAAATGCACTAATGTCCGGAGAAGAAATTTCGTCTTACTCATTGGTTACAAGCAGATATATCTTTTCTATATTATCCTTTCAATTTGGGGAACTTACAACTGCGAAAAAGAGCCTGAAAACGCTTCCAGGCCACGCACGAGGAATTAAAAAAGACAGATACTTGACTACCAAATACAATTACTGTCGTTACCTTGAATTATATCTTGCTTTCCCCTTTTTCCCTTTCCCCCCATTACCCCTTTAATTTTAAGAATTTTGATAAGGCGGTGAATTCAATGGCATTGAAAACACATAATTGTGGAAACTGATTAAGAAAGAGGAAAAAAATTGCATAAAATATTTAAATATAATTATGCTAATGTATTATTATAGCTAATGGCTAAAAAAATAGAAAAAATCAAGTTTAAGAGATTTAAAAAATAATACGGAAGATCACAAAAAGATGAATGATAATGATAAATCTTAACAAGAAAAACTTAAAAAGAAAGAACTTAAATCTTAACAAGAAAGAACTTTTGGTAATAAGAAAACTTAACTTTGATAATATGGAGAAAAAAATTCTTATTTGAAAATTGAGATAAATTTTAATAAAATGTTGATATTTGTATGAATAAAAAATACATTTGTCATGCAAAATGATCGTACTTAAAAAGAAAGTGGAGAAAATTGATTTGTAAATCCATATATAAATTAAGTTGTAAATAAATAAATAAATAAAAAGAGCTTTCTTAAATATGTGCACTCATGCATATAATATGTTAAATATTTTTAGTATTTTCCTCCTTTCCGCCACTTCACTTCTCTTTTATATACATATATATATATAAATACATACATATATATATATATTCACACATACATACATACATACATATATAAATATATATACATATACACAAACACACACACACACACATATATATATATATACACATACACACACATACATACACATATACACATGATAGAGGAGAGAAAAGTAAGACGATTAATGGATTTAAAAGAAAGAAATTGGATAACATAAGAACTATAAATGAATAAAAAATAAAATAAGGTAAGAGCGACAAACATAAAAAATTGAGCTAAGGCAGAAATGCGCAGTCTATAAGAAGGAGAAAAAAAAAAGTTAAATTATTACTACTACTACTAATAATAATAATAATAATAATAAAAAATAACAAAGAGCGCGTTCTCGGAGTTCATCATTCTTTGACCTTGATTTCCACCCTGTTAGATACTTTACTGTTAATTTTTCCCCTCCCCCTTCTCTTTTCTTATACTCCTGAGGAAAGCGTTTGGGGTATAAGAATCCATTGGCACACATCTAAACAACTAGTATAACACAATCGTTGTCCAGAGACAAATTTAAAATGGAAGAGAGAAAAAGAAAAGTAAAAAAAAGTGTTTTAGAGGCAAGGATATGACAGAAAGAAAATGATACGTGACTAGTAATTTCTTTCACCCGTAGGTTACGTTAGAGAACAGTCATTGCCTCTCTCCCCCAAAAATAAAACAAACAAATAAAGAGAAAGCTGTAAACAGCGCGATAGCGTCCCCTGCACCATTCAGCTGAATGAGAGCGAATCCCTCTTTTGACCAGATACCACCTGCATGGTACTTAAACACATTTCCCTCCTTTCTTTCCCCTTTCCTGTTTTCCCCTTCTCTAACATGATTAATTTAGATATGATTTATGAGCGTTGAAGGTGGTTGAGAACAAGAAAATAAATTTTGGATAGAGAATAAAGTCGACAAGGGTGACAGGCAATGAAACTAAAATATTTCCAAAAAATGACCATAGGATTTATAAATTATATTTACAAATGTACCTATATTGCATGACACACACTAAAAGTTCAAGATATTTAGAGAACACTTACCCCATTTGCCTTAAAGATCTTAGCTTAGCATCCTTGAACAGCAATAGATACGAGAAAATTCAATTTGTCCCCTGGATGAGACTGCAATCAACTCATACAATAGCTCTGAGGTACAAGATTTGTAATGATCGAGTAATGAATGATCTTGTAGCAGGCACAAAACACTGTGCATAAACACTAAAATCACTATCGAAGTGTAAAAAAAATAACGGAAGATATATCGCAGTCTGAAGTTCACTAATTGCGAAGATGATGGGAGACTCAAGAATGCTCTTTGAGGAGAGGACAGTAAGCAAAACCGCTCTCGTTGATGGCGGAGAGTCAACTCAATAATTGCGAAAGTAATAGCATAAAGACGTTGTTATTTGTGTCACGTTAAGACTAAGGAAACAGTATTTAAGTCATCTTCCTATTTTGTGAATTTTCAAGCCGCACAAACATGAAGATATTTCATTCATAATAGACTCATTACTACCATCGATTTTTAAAGTTATCTCGCATATATTTTCGAATCTCGAAGTTTTTTGTGAATTGTTTCAAGGTTGATATGTAAAATATTTTAACAAGCGTTTTTTTATGATAGTCATTAGTTTATACATGACCTAAATAACTAGCGAAGTAGAATCCACTCCCCTTCTCCGAAATTTCATCGCATAATCCATAATACATCTCGCCTCCCTCTCGTATAAAAATGGAGAACCTTAATCCCCTAGGGAACACACATGCTCACATTTTTATTTTCCGAATGTAACTAACATCAAAGCATTTTTTATTCGTAGTATTTAATAAAAGTGGAGTTTTAATTTTGGAAGCATTTTTGACATATTTTGTGACAGATCAAAATTTGCCATAGAACTGCAGTTTTAGAAAAAGATTTTATGTCAATATTTGTTTATCTTGCGTTATCAAATAATCGTGCTTACATGCGTAAGAATATCTCAAAAACCTAGACTTAAATATTAATAATAAGACTTAAATATAAATAATTATTCCTTAAATATTGATCATAAACATATACTGTAAATTACAAAGTTGCGTAAAAAAAGGTCTAAATGTTATGAAGTCGATTAAAATTTTCAGGGGATTATACTTATAAAAACACAAAATTTAAATTATTATACGGACCCCGTACAAAAAAATTTTCGCTGAGTAAAATGTCCCTCATCCTCTAATAAGGTCATGTACAAAATTTCAGCAATTTATCACAAAAAGTCTCATAGATATGAAATTACATAAATGTTATACATATACATAGATGTTACGAATATCTTACTACTTAAACCACTTTTCGATGCCTGGATATGAGTTCGCAAAGAGGAAAAATCATGTCGGATGTTCGTGTTTTAGGGGTCGTACACAAATTAACAAAGAAAGTAATGATTGAATAAATAAATAATAATTTTACTATTTATTGGTTCAAAGGAATTAAAAATTTGTAGAAATAATAACTTAAAGGAAATATTACATAACTTAAAGGGAAAATTAAGTAAAGAAAAGATCACATAACTTAAAGGGAAAATTAAGTAAAGAAAAGATCACATAATTTAAAGGAAAAATTACATAAAGGAAAGATTACATGAAGAAAGATTACTTAAAGGAAAGATAGCATAAATTTTTTTACAAGTTCATTGACTGTGCTATTTTTAAGTTATATTCTGTAAGTCATGATATAAAATTTTAAAGTATCTTTCAGGAAGCATAGATTTTAAAATTTGTATTGAAAACTAATGATATAAAGGATATTTTATTTCCTTATGATGCATTCATACGTCATCTGCACTGAAGCTGTAAACATTTGCATTTTAATTTGTGACTGACCCTTCAATAACTTTGTTTTTAACATATATTTGAGAGTTTTTATGATAAAATTCTGAAGTTTTGTACATGACTTTATTAAAGGATGGAGCACATTTTACTCACTGGGAACTTTTTCGTACGGGCTCCGTATAAAAATTTAAATTTTGTATTTTGTTAAGTTTAATATCCTGAAAATTTTAATCGATTTCATAACATTTTGCACCTTTTTTTACACAACTTTGTGGTTTACAGTATATGTCTATGATCAATATTTAAGGAATAAAAGCTGCGATCAAGGTTTTTGAGACATCCTGTATAATATATAAACGGATAATAAAATGATATGGGAATCCTGTGCTATCTCTTATCATTAGCAAGTTACAGAGGATAAAATGGTTAAACTACGAATAGAGAAAAAATTCGAATTTAAATAGTTTCTGACAATCCTAGAAATAAAACAAGGATATGTTTTGATAGATCAGTTTTTTCAACATTAATAAATTCTTTAATGTTTAAACATGAGCAAACTTCTTAATGTAACCTTGATAAAAAAAATCATAAAATTATTTTTAGAAAGATATAATTAGTATGCATCTTTGAATTCAAAGCATATATATATATATATATATATATATATATATATATATTTAAATAATAATCAGTTTTCTGAGGAATTTTTGATATTTTCATATCTTATTCTTATTAGAATTTTTATCTTACGACAAAAATGTAAGGTGTGATATGTAAATTGCTCGCACTTAATGGCACTTAATGGAAAATAATGATTTTTTTCACCAGAAGCTTATTCGCTTTGAAATCATTACAGCTTACTAATGTCCTTTAATGAAGAACTAAATGTAAACATTCTTTCCTAAAAAGATGATAGGAAAAAAAAACTGCTCTAATTCTTTTGGCGTAACTCAAGTTCTTTCTGGAAACAGGATTTCTTCTATAAACTGCAATATTGTGTAATATCATGTCAACGACTAAAGGGTGAGATTTCTAGGAAGAATTGCTTTCTTCTTTTACTGCAATTCGCCATTTTTTTGTTGTTGTTGTTGAAGTACAGTAGTACTTTGCCTTTTATTGCTTTGAATATGGAAACACATTGAATGAAAACACGTTACTGAATTAATGCAGTCGGTGTATTCGAATATATCTGGTTTCTTTTCCTAGGAATATATTTTCATGAACAACATTTTAGTAATTTCCATATTGATACTAATTTTCTAATTTCTTTTTATCATAATGTATTTTATGAATGAAGTCAATGGTTTCCATAAAGGTAATAATATATATATAAAGAGATGGATAGATGGATATGCAATGATATCTTTTAATCTAATGAAACTCTTAATTAATTTCTTAAATTTTATCTTAATTTAGCTTATTAACTTCATTTTAAAATGTTCTCTTATTTCCTGATCCAATTACCACTTTTTATGTAATCAATTCTACACGCCCTTTATAAAACAGATAATCTCAACAAGTTCTTACGCTCCGAGTGTAGAGTTAAAAATCCTTAATGTCTACAGTATTCTTTCAAAGATACCTAAGATTCTTATCCAAAATCCTCACGTGGCAAAAAATACCTATCAAAATCTCATAATAAAATACCAGAAGGAAAATTTAGTCCCTTTTACCACGATGTCTCGATGTAGAGATTGTTTTTTGTACAAATTATGTCTCATGGAATAAATGTGGAATCGGGATGGAATAAAATGGAGTTAGACTTTCCAAAAGTCCCAATATTGTCATCAGATGACTTTATTATTAATCCATGATTCATCACATAGCTGAAGTTGATGAAGATGATGAATTGTAACAACTGCAAATCCGTTATCTTTTTTTCCCTATATACCATAATATGGATTCCGAATTTTAAATAATACCACGCATTTGAAAAATGCTATCAAATAATTTTTGCTTTATAAACATATTTCTTTTAAAAACTAGATTTTAATAAAATTGTGTTTTTTTTTTAAACAAAATTTTAATATTACAATAAATTTTTAAGTTTAGGAGAAAAAGCTGATAATTTTTTTGTAATTTGTCAATTTTAAAATAATACTATTCACTCCTGATTTATAATTTGATGCATTAAAATACATTATCTTTTAATTAGGTCTTATTTTATAATGCATCGAGTATTTTAATACGATTATGCTTATAGCTTTGATACTAACAGTATCATGCCATATGCATAATTCAAACATCGTTCAAAATACTCTACAGAGCAAAATGTCATCCCTAGTACTAAAAAAAATTATCACTTAATTATTACTTAGAAGACAAATACTCGCATAGAGAGAATATTTCTGATTTAGTTGAGCAGTATTTTATAATGCATCGATTATTTTAATATGATTATGCTTTTTGTCTTGGCACTAACTGTATTATGCATAATGCAAAAAAATCTTTCTAAATGCTCTATAAGGCAAAATGTTGAACCTGGTACTAATAAATTCGACCCTTTGTTATTTCTTAACAAATAAATATTCACTAAGGAAGAGTCTCTAAGATTTTTAATTAAAATTAATCGAAAATTCGTCACTTTCCGCAATAACTACACAGATTATTATTTTACACAAATCATTTTCTCGTTTTTTTTTTTAATTCATGCCTTATATGCTTTGAAAATTTAAAAAAGAAAACATTTTAGTGTTACCAGTTTTATTTCTTTACAATTTTTTTTTACCTTCTTTTATTAAAATTTTAAAGGTGTTTTAAATACATTCTACAACGGTACTTTTCACTATTTAAGTTATTGGATTTTTATGTATATGTATTACTGTGATATTAAATAAATCTTTTGTATGCGCGTTAATGGTGTTATATAATTAACAGTAAATTTTAAGTGTAAAATTAGCACAAGCGAAACAAACCAAAAACCTTATAATGTTTTTGTATCTTGGCAAATAGATGTTTGATTTTTCTCTAATTTTGTTTATGGATTCAATAAAAAATCCTCTGAGATATTAAGAAATTATTAACAAATAGCAATGATAATAAATATTATCAATTAATAACAAAGCTTCAACTGTCAGTAATTCTAATTGCTATTCTTATATTTTTTGATAACCTGTTTCAATTGAGCACACAAGCACACATAGCAAGTACATTATTGGATTACTCAAACTTTTCCTCATTTCCAATTTTAAAACTTAAATTTTAAATATGATCAAAATTCCATACTTAAAGGTATTAAAAAGTGCATTGAGTAGAATTTTTTGTAAGCCTTTTAAAACATTATAGGATAAAAATTCGTCACAATTTGAATTTTAAAAATATTTTACTGGAAATACATTACTATCAAATTATATATAATTTAATTAAATTTTCAGCAACAAATATTTCAACAGAACAAGTTAACTGCCAAAGACAGAAATCAATAATATTTGCAAAGATAAAATATTCAGTCATTCAGTTATCATTTCGCAACTTTTTCCTCGGAAATCAAAAGGAAAAAAAGCAGCAATTTTTAATATTCTTTATGAAGATTTTTATTTAATTAATTCTTAAAATTTGCTTCTAAAAAACTTAAGAATTAATGCTTATAAATAAACTCATTCATGGTCGTGCAAGTAAGAATTCGTTTAACCTGTATTGTTTAATTGAATAAAAATGGTTGTTTAAATTTATACTTGTATTTAGAATTATGTTGATAAATCAAATGACAAAATATAAGAAATAAGGATGGAAATAATAAAGTTCATTAGGTTGAACATAAGATTTGAAAAAGAACCAATGTTTCTTTTTTATATTATTTTTGCCAAACAATCAATTAAATTCAGCTAAAGCGATAAAATATGACATCAAAAATATTACAAAAAAATACTGCTAAGAAGTCACAGGCTATTTTATAACTCACTTTCAGTATGTGCTATTGTCCAGGGTGGAAAACTGCACTTTACAGTTTGTCAGAGCAACTAAATCTTAAATTTCTCAAATTTTGGTTAACTGAGTCGAATGGTAATGATATAAATATGAACTATCTCTGGTGACATGGATATTGGCTTTACTGACTGTTAAATTATTAATATACGTATGGTATATTTTAGTTTTCAATACAATAATAACAATATTATTTCACTTTTTTCTTTCATAATAATTTAATAGGAATTCCCTTTAATTCTAAATTACGAAGTCTCAGTATTTTATTTATCTTCTTGAAAGAATTTGGCATCTGCAATGAAATATTAGTTTTAATTCATTTTATATTATTCAAAGATCAAGATGAATTTAAATTCATAAATAAACGGCTATAATTTAATTTCATCCACTTAAATAAATATCATATTATTATTTTTATTTAGATTCATTGTTCTACAGACATCTGACATCAATATAAATATCCAGCTAATAAGTAATTTTTTTCGAACATCTGGATCAGATGTTTTCAGTTGATTTCCTTTCTTTTCTTTTCTTCTCTGCGTCTTTTGTAAGAAGTGCAAATGATTATTTAGACATCTGATATGGCAACAGCAACTGCCATAGTATGATATTTGCATATTTTCTTTCAAAACTATCTGAAACTCTCGCCTTTTTATTTTATTCTTGTTATTTTGAATTAATATTCATATGCTTATTTGATCTTTTGAGCCATCATGAACGTGATTGGGTGAAAGGTCAGCATTTAGAATTTATTATTATTCATATACAGTCCTCAAAAGCAATGAGAATGTTAAGTACGAAAAGTTCTTCAACATTTCTGCATACGATTTCATACGCTTAACCTGTCAAGATGGTTGAAATGGGGAAGCCATCTGTTCGTTTCTGTGTAAGTACATTTTTACAAGTTTTTTAGAAACTTCCATTTGTTTACTTAGATCTATTGTAATAATTAAAAATTATAAGTAAGAATTCAACTAAATTAATTGAATAATTAAAATTATAAATGTTTTTCAATTTACCTGGTTTGGAATGTATCGAACTTATTGGAAAATAAATAGCATTCTAAGATTTAGTTTGAGGACTGGTCCGCATCATATTATCTATATTTAAGCTTTTTCTTTTACTTCCTTGCATATAACACAACAAAAGTATTGCAATTTAAAAAAAAAAAAAAAACGCTTTCTTTCTAGATTTTACTGAATTCTCTTTGAATCAGACCAATTCAAAAGAACCAATTTTAGAAATCTCTTTCTCAATCCGTTAATGAATGCTACCATTTGATAAATAAATAACCAACTGATCAAATGAAATTTCGTATGTGATCTTTACATCAAAGATGTAGATTTGCATCAAACTTTGGACAAAGTTTGTCAAAGATGGGCTTTTCTCTCTAATATCTGGAATACCAAGCTTCGCTCGGTAGGATTTTTTTTTTTTTTTTTTTTTTTTGTGAAATTATGTTTTTTGGGGGAAAATTATTTAGATACGAATCCATACTGATTGCATGATTGTATATGAAAATTTTTCAATCATACCTACATATAACTGGTCGTTTAAATAAGAAAAATCATGAATGAACATAGTTTGGCATGTTATTCGAAACAATCTGTTATATTAGAGTATTCATTTTTTAGCTTATCTACCATTACTTATATTTTTTGAGCTTACACTCAATACTACCATGGCGAAATCGGGAACCAGATGATGTTATATGACATTGTTAGCATAAGAACAGATAGAAAAAGGCTCTAATAGTTAGTTATGAAAAAAATGCTTTTTTTTTTATGTGTGTGTAAAATTACATTTTTACAGGAAAGGCACTTATATAGACAAACTTAAAAAGCAAAACCTTATATAAATATAAAATTTAATCCAAATCTTAACAGTCGTTTCCGAGATACAAAAAATAAATAAATTTATATATATACAAGAATTGTTCGTTGAAAGTTATAACATATGTCTAAATTCATATAAATATAATTGAGAAATGTAATTGATAAAATTTGGAGCAGCGTTTTTCATTAGTTGTTCGTTTTTCGTTTCATCCAATTAGTTGATAATCTGTTGGTGTGGCTATTGGTGATAAAAAATGTAATATATATTTTAAAAATAATTTACCACGTTAATAAAAAAGATATCTAAATTATTTTCTTGATTCTCTTCACTAAAGACGGTATTTAACATGTCACATAGTGAAAAAAGGTATTTTTTTATATTAGAAGAAACCCAATGGTCGCTAAATTTAAATGTTGGTTTTATTTTTCATTTTCATCATTCTGAAGCACAAGAATTATCATTACCATTTGCGAATTATTGGTAAAATTTGGAAGGTTTTGTGTGAGATTTTGTTGGCGGAAATGTATCAATGGAAATAAACGACAAAGTTTAAAGGAAAGTTATTGTTTTCAATATAAAGAGTTATAATTTTTTTTTATTCGATAGCTGTAATCAAACAACTTTATTCAAACTTTTCAAGAAAGAATCATTATATTTCTAGCAGAAAAATATTTTTTTTTCAAAATGGTAATTAAAAAAAGATACAAAATATAATCTAAAAGACAATATGCGAAAATACTAAAAATACTATTGTTTTAATAATTGCTCTTTAGTTGTAATCAGTAATCTTCAGTCAATCCTTTTACATTACCAACTCCTTAAACACGAACTTAATCTCGAAATTCTTCTTTCGAAAGCATTCGTGACTAAAAAGTCATTATGAATTTCTAAAAATGGTAGACAAACAATAATTTTCTTTACGTTTTCATTTCAAAATTCTTTGTTCATTCTTTTAAAAAGAAATAATGTCAGAAGACGTGGATGCTACCGGAACACATAAGCAAATGCCAAAAGATAAATTTTTAACTGCATTCTTCTTATCTTTAAGAAACCACTTTTCAAATTATTATTTTTTTTTTTCTTTTTGCTAGAAGAGGTGGATGTACTTTTAAATCAAAGTTCTTTTTTCGCAATCTTATCTTCCGTTTGTTTCTGATGAAGCTTGATTACACTTTTTTGATTATTCTCTTTTCGTGGCTCATTATTCATTCCAAGAAAACAAACAGCTTTTATTTCAACGTAGTACAGTATACAAATTCTCATCCCTTTTAATCGCAATTGAAAGGGTTCGGTATGCTGTGCTTCACCATCCCATTCACGGTGAGTATATATTTCTTTCTCTAGTTTTTCATTCATGCAATGAGTTTTTTTTTTTTAATTTTATCATTTTGAGGCTTTAACCCCTGTAAATATAGTTAGTACAGTTTTACTATATTGAGCATTTCGCTTATGTGTTTAAAAAGGCATATTAAAAATATCTTCCAGAAATTCCTTTACAACATTCTCTTTTATAATTTTTTTTCAGTTTAACACATTGGGCATGCATTTCATTTTTACTTTCTTGTATTCGAAGCATAGAGGAAGTATTGCAATCGTCAAAAAATTCGAACTTGAGATTTTGACGAATCACCACATTTCAGACCTCCAGTCTAAAAACACATTTTTAGCACTATGTCTCTTTGTCTGTGAACACAATAACTCTAAAAGCCTTTGAACTAGACAGATGAATTTTTATGTATGGTAATACGATCAAATTTGTACATTTATATCAAATTTTGAACGAAATCCATTCACGGGAAATCTGTTTGGCCGTTCGAATACAAAGGAATTCAGTAACTACAAAATGTAAACTGCTAGGTAGATAAAATTTGGTACACATGTTTAGCGTCTAAAATGATGATTATTATCGAATTTTGAACCAAATATATTAAAGGGTTGACCGTCTTTCCCTCTGTACTTTAGCATACATGTTGGTATTGTTTCTAATGGCACTTGTCATAGACAAACCTGCTGACGAGGTCAGCGATTTTAAGCCGAGAGAACGTCTCTTTTTCAGTAGCGTCATCTAGGGCCAAGAGTACGTATTAGCTACTCACGTGTCACAATCCTTTTTACGGGGCGGACTTCATTCACTCATCCACAGATCGCAATTTAGACCGGAATCAGAGAATGATCACTTCTGAACCTGTATCCCCAGTGGTATTACTCACGACATGGGGGACTTTGTGACCGCGACAGATTTATACGCGCGCCAAGATCACTCCAGAATTAGCATAATATGTGGGTAAAGGCTAAATAATCCCATTGAACTTTTCTATTTTAATAAATTTAAAAAATTAAAAACAAATATTAAATGCCTTGTAAATGAAAATCTTAAAAATTCATAATATTCTTCATTACAATCTCTTTAAAATATATCACTACTCATAAATAGATAAAAATAATAAATGCATAAGGTTAACAAATATCGTAATGTAAAATTTTATAAGAAATTTTTGCATGCAGGCAGAAATGTTAAAAAATCATTCTATAAGAAACTCGTAAGAATTATTTTTAATTACATTTCTAAAATTTAAAACGTGAGCTTTCTGATATATATTTTATTATTCCGTAATCGATTAAATATCATCAATATTATAAGGCTAAAATTGAAAAAAAAATGGATTTTTGTAAATATGTATCTTTCTAGCTCTCCTAAGTAATATTTTGTGTTAAATATTCCACGGTTTAAGTATATTATTTTCTGAAGAATGAAATATATGTTACAAATAAAATGGAAGGAAAAATAGGTAACAGTTTAATTGGTGTTAATGGGAGAAGAGAAAAATGTGCCTCATTATTTTAATTTTAGGGTATATTGCACATTTTGCAAGGCATTTTTGGTTGGTTGGTTGGTTGTGAGTTTTTAGTGGCGCAAGAGCCAACCTTGACTAAATTGCGCCGTCATTTTTCGAATTGCATCTGCGAACACGATAACAGTAAAACGTTTTAATAAAGACAGATGAAACTTGATATTATCTTTTCGTACCAAATTTGCGGATTTCTTTCAAATTCCGTTCAAAGTAAATATATCTGTTCGGTTATCGAAATAACCGATAGCTAAAGTAAACACCATAGCTACAAAACGTAAAGAGTTAGATTAATAAAATGCGATACAAAGATTTAGGATTTAAATTTTAAATCCATATTAAATTTAGGACCAAATCCCTCAAGGGGGGAGGGTGATCGTCTGTATTGACAGTGACATTTTTGTATAATATTGCACCTGAAATTGGCCACAATTCTTTCACCATTTTAGCGGTACAAGCATATTAATTTGGCCTCGAATAAAAAATTGAGTTTTTCATTAGACTGAAATTTTTTAGCTGGACTACATGCAACAATACTGCACGAAAATTTGACATAAATGTACAATAATTGGAAAATTTTTGTATATCAGCTAATTAAAATTGCAGAAGAGTTTCGGAAACAAGATTGTAGGTGGAAACGTTTTGTGAAACTCTTTGACTTGAAACGACACAACTCTTTGACTTGAATCTGGCAAATTTCTGAAAAGTTAATATATTTAATGGTGATCGATTGTTTATAAAATCTATGTAATTTATTATTTTGCCATTTCTCTGTCACTTAAAAATCTGCACTTAAGTATAGCAAAAAATCTTATTTCTTATATTTTATCTCAAGATTAATTTGCATTTTTTCTTTTCCTCCTTTTTTTCTTTTTTATAATTAACTAGCTGCCTTTAGCGACCACTTTGCTTACACTGATTATTCACTTTTTAGGCTATTAAATGGTTAATATGAGATGCTTCACATTGCTATTTTATACGAGTGAGAAGAATGAATTCAATTGAATTAGTTTACTGCAAATTAAAAAGCATACATATTGCAAAAAAGAAAATACTACAAACAAATACTACGACAAAACCAATAATTAGCAAAAGCAGGATATTGAATGTTTTGATGAATGAGTTTCGAATTCCCTCATAATATTTAAAAACACTGTTCTACAGATAGTGCATCAAATTGAACAAAAATTATTAATAAAATTAGTTGAAGAAATGGAACTGATATCACCAGAAAGGTAATTTTTGTCTCTTAAGATAATAAATAGACCATTTTTGTAAGATAATTGTTTGGAAAGATATGAACATCAATTTCCGTTGGCAAGACACAGCAATTAACCATCTGACGATTGTTAAGCCTATATTTTGCATTCTATTCTACTTTGTGTTTTAAACCTCTTTTATATCTTTCTTCCTCTGACTTAATAGACTTTTTGATCACTCGACGAATTCTACTAATGACATTTTGCAGTTCAATGCTTCAATTACTTTTGAAAATTTTCATCGAAGGGTAGTTACGTACATTTTTTATAGTAATAAACTAGAGAGGTAGTCTTCCCAAAACTTTCTCGTCTATTTTGTAAAAAAAGGTGTTATCTTAGAGAATGTCCTGCATAGCATTGGCGTGCAATAACTATGAAATATTAAACTTCAACTTCAACTTACTCAATCTATAGTGTGATCCTTGCTCTAGCATGCATTTAATGGTATCCGAAAATCGATTTTCGGTTTTAGAAGGGTTTTTCTTCAATCAATTGAAACTAAAACTTGACAAAAAAAATTACACTTGTAGTTACAAAATTCTACACCAAATTTGATATATTTAAATCATGGCATTTGTGAATTATTATTATATGTTTCTGAAAGTAAATCCGACAGTCAGTCAACGCATAGTTGGATTTGGCACAAACTTTTACAGGTATTTATACTATAGGTGTTAAGTCTGTCTACCGAATTTTATCTATCTAACTGTCTTCGTCTTATAATTATCGTTTTAATTGATATTTGAACAGACGAATAGATGAACATCCTCTGAGCAGAATTTATTCAAAATTTTACAGAAATCTGCAGCTGTAGTGTTAAAAAACCGTATACTATATTTTTTCTAGGTCAAAGTGTTTTTGAGTTATATTTCTCACATACAGACATGCAGACATTTTCCAAAAATGTACTTTTCGGATTCAAAAAGCTCTAAAAAGTGCAGATTCGTCAAAATCTCGAGTCTGAATTTTTCTGACAATAACAATATTTACTCTCTATTTCGTATGTGAGAAAGTAAAAAAAGTATTTTTTTCAGCATGTGTTATAATTTGTTATAAGATAGGAAATTATATTAAATCTTGAAAAGTAGTAGCATTCGGTTTCACAAAAAATGCTCATTAATTTTTATTAAATTAACAACTGATGTTTTTGAAGAGTTTGCGGTGTCCTCTTCAGACTTGTTAACTTATTATTATATTGAAAGTCAGTTATCAATAATAATTTAACAATGCTTGATGTCAAATATGAAAGAAAAGATGGAAAATGTCGTCGATGAAGAAAAATGTTTGATGTTGAGGAATTTGAAGATGATGACATTAACTCTTTTCAAAAATAAATGGTGTTTGACAACGTAAGGAATCGGCCTATCTCGAATTATTCATGGATGATTTTTCAACAAATTTTCATATTTTGATCTAATAACTTGAAAATTCCAGAATGAAAACTCGGAATTTGTAAGACAGAGCTATAGAAATGAATATTTTAATATAGTTAACTGAATATGGCAGGTTTAAAGAGCACCAATTTGATTAAATTTTAAAACCTTTTGGTAGTTCATGATAATTTGTGCTTTCTGAGGGTCAGATAAAAGCTATTCTACCAAATAATAAGTCTTAAGTACACTTTTTAAAGTAGCATAAATATTAGAGAAAAATTAAATGAAGATTGGATGCTTAAGCGAAAGTGACAGCTGCATATTCTACTTCTTAACCAACTACCTGTTCTTGCTCATTTTAAAATGCGTTTTCGAAGTCATAAATATTTACTTCTCGGAAAACACAATCATTTCTGTTTATATAAATGTTTATTTCTCGCTTTCCCTGACAAAATTGGTGGCAAATTGGTTATAAATGTCTCCAAAATGAAGATATTCAACACATATGATAGTTCATATGTGATATTTCTCTAAATGGAATGTATAATTTTATTGATAAACAATAAAAATTAATAATTTACCAATAAAAATTATAATTTGGAATAAAAATTATAATGTGGAATAAAAATACAATTTATCAATAAAAATTATAATTTGGAATAGTAAAAAATTGGTTATAAAATAAATTCTGAGGCAATAAATATAGTTTTCTACCATTTCAAACATATTATCTTGAAATCAGTTTTTTACTATGATAAAAAAAATATATATACTTTCTCAATTACCCTAGAAGGGTCTCTGAGGGTGTTGGAAACAATCCAGAGTAATTATGTAATTCTCTGTAAGTGAGACTAGTTAATAATTAAAATAACTTAATTCCTTCAAAACATATTTTTACTTCATATACATTGCGGCCTATTTTCCATCTCATACAATCATTTCAAATCGAAAACATTAATTAACATTAATTAATAAAACATTAATTAATAAAACATTAATTAATTACATTAACATTACCTAGATTAAACATTACCTCTTAATGTTATCATTAATTAATCCTCTTAAACATTATTTTTTTAAAAATTATTTTAAATTAGTGCAATTTTTATAGATTTTTCCTTATGTCAGATATTTTTCAGAGATGTAGGTACCATAATTCTCTGCAAAATATTTTGTCTTGAATTCCTTTAACAGAAGTTAAATTCAAAATCTATTTAATTTAAAGAAGAAACAAAATGAAATTTATATAGAAATTTAAAAGAAAGTTTCCTTTTTTTTTTCTATACAAGGCACGCTGAAATCCTTTATTAAAAAGTTACAAAACTGTGAAACTTTTTTAAAATTTGCTCAGACACTATGAAAAGTCGCAAAACATTTCATAAATGGTGTATCCAAATTATAAAATTGGATTGAGTACAATCATATAAAAATATTATCCATAACATTCTGCTAAGAAATTTACTGCCAAATTACTTCTTAATGAATTTAATAATTTTTCCCCGACCTCAAATCTTCCAAGTTAAATTATGTTGTTTACCCATCACCAACTGGTACAACCGACTTATTTTGAAGCAAACATAATAATATCCTGTGTTTATGAAATTAAATTTTTTTGATCTTCAACGTCAATAGATTTGCTCGATATCAGTACCATTATATCTGTTCACGCGAATGTCACTTAACGCCAAACTTGGTAATCTTAAAATTACGGCAACCCCTTTACTCGCCCTTCCGGTCGAGTTTTTCAGGGGTTCATTTCATTAGAACGTTGACCCGCATCGGCTCCCCAGTCCCCGCAGAAGCTGTAAACAACTTCAGTTTGTAAGGCTTAACAAAGCCCACCGCAATCAGCCATATATTATATGAACTACTCACCACAAAAGGAGTGTATATTGTTTTAGTCTAGGAGCTTTACATGTAAAGGAAAATTTTAAGCAATACGGAGGAAAAAATATAGCAGTTTTCCTATTCCATGCAATTATTTCACTAAATACCTCAGTTCTATTCGTTTCTGAATCGATTCCAAATTAACAACGAAAACGAAACATTCCGAACGAATCTTTTAAACGCATTCGTCGATCACAAGTTTTGCCGAACAATTGATTGTGTGTTTCAACCTCCAACTGCCTATGTTTGTTTACTAGGAAAGTTTATTTTACTTCACTTATCTCCTTCCCAGGTCAAAGATCCTTTTATCAATCAGCTGCCGCTACATTCTTCTAAGTTTGATAAGGTTTGTGGATCTTTTCGAATATTCCAAAACAGAATTCTAGGGAATAAAACTGCAGATTTGTTAAATAATTAACAGGATTCTGGTAAGTTCAATGGTAATGTAGCAACTTGGTGTCGGAAGTTTTGTTGAGTTTTTAACTGCAAATCGCCTCGTCAAGAGTTTCGATCAGTGTTAACCAGTGTTTATCGGTTTTGGTGGACTTTTTCGGTCTTGTCAACTTCATAAGAAGATGTTTTTGATTGACCTTCTTCTGATGCTATTGAAAAAACTCACTCCAAAGAAGTCACTTGGAAAAATTATCCTTTATCTAGTTTTATGGACTACCGCTGTAACTGCTCGATATCTCTTTTATCGTATAGTGATATGAGCTAGTAACCAAGTTCATCAGTTATTTGAGAACTTTATTATCGATTCCTCCAGTATGTTTGTAACTCTATTCGTCGCAAAGTAATCTTTTCATTAAAAGAGAACTCAGTGTGAGCTCCATGACGTCTGTTTTTATCATTATCACGTTCAAACTGATGCCAAACGAACAGAGCTTTATTCAATGCAAAGAAATCGTTTTCAATGAAGTGAAAGATGAACTCGTGTCTGCTATTCTTCTCGTCAATATGTTTTAAAATCCAAATGGTTTCACTTTAGACAGTAATTTGTTTTAATACGAATGGTGAATTTATTCTCTATTGACAATCAAAATTATTTTAAAAATGGAATTTAAAATCAAGAAATTTTTAATGCAGTAAATAATTTTAAAATGTTTTCACTTTATGATATTATCTTGATATTTGTATCTCCTTTTAAAAAAAGTTGTCATAAACGAGCGATTTTAAAATTTTCTTTTCAAAAATAAATGTGTAAATTTGATATATTATCGTTTTTACTTTCTGTTTATATATTGCAAATATAAGTAAGTTAATTTTTTCTACATATTTTGTTTTTTCATTCAGTGATAAGAATTTTTAATTAATTTTAAATATTAATTATTAATTTTTTTAAGGGAAATGTTTCGATAATTTTTTACTGAACAACGATTTAATTATTTGTGATTATTTACAACCAATTTTTCTGTCTTTGTCATTTTGTTAAGTTTTTAATAACATTTGTGTTCATAAATTTTCTTTTATAGAAGTGAATAATTATTTCTACTTTCAACTATAAACATGTTTCTTAGTGCTTATTGACTAATTTTGTTTGAATTCAAGTTCAATTAATCTTAAAATTCTCTTTAAGTTGAGTTATTCTGAGTTTAAAAAAAATTAAAAATTCTCCAATATCAGATATCTTCGAATCTTAATGCATTTCTAAGATGATTCAAAACTGACATTTTCATATTTCAAATTCTATTACAAATATCGATTCGGAAGTTAAGAACAAGTATGAATTCATTGTATTTTGAGTCCTTAAAATTACTAGGTGCACCATTTTCGGTTTGCTACACTAAAAAAAAGATGGTCTGATTTTCCTGCATTTTTATTTAGCTTTTACTATTTCGTGATTGTAAAGATAAAGTTTTTGTAATTGACTTTTTCACTCAATTCCTAATAAGCTGAAGATTTGGATATGTGTGTTTTAATATTATCAGAATTTAGTCATTGATAAATCCATTAAAGGCATTAAATTTTGATTCCGTTTTGGTGGCTCCACCTTGTAGTGATTTTTAGAAAAAATGTATACCACAATTCGTATTTTATCCATAATAAAGGAATAAAAATTTTTAAAAATAAAATATATATATATACTCTTAAGCACAGTAATAAAAATGCACTTTTAAAAAGAGGTTTTATTAAATATTTTTAGTAAAATGATGCGGGTTATACATTTTTATTACGTTTATAAATAAATAGTTCATATTTTAAATGAAATTAAAAAGGAAATGAATTGTCTGTATCCTTTTTTATTTGTTTGTACTGTACAGGAAGGGCATTTGGATCTACAGCTAACAAATTCTTCAAAGTAAACAACAAAAATGAGGAAAAATTCTTTTTAAAATATCTTATCAAAATTTTAAATTTTTAGAAATTAAAACAGGCTTTTGATATAGTACGTTTATTAATTGTTTACGATGCATTTGTTAATATACAAAAATAATTTTTATACTATATTGAATTTCAAGAAATCCTGATTGTGCTAATTTAGTTATCATGGAATATTCCCTATAATCTTTACGCACTTGAAAAAAAAGTGCTTTCAAATTTCATTCGCAACAACCTTTTTCCTTGTTGCAGCAAAATTCAAATAATCATTTTTTCTACAAATATTTAATCGTGAGAATTTTTTTTATTCTAAAGTTAATGCGGGTAATCTATATATATATATATATTGAGGGAGGAGGCAGGGGTCAATTTTGAAATAATTAAGCAAAGTTCGGCTAACCGTTTTTACTTAATGGTTTATTCAATATGTTTTTAAAAACTATTAATACATAATTAACCATTTTACATACTCAATACTGAGAGACATTTGAACTTTTAACAAAAATGTGCCAAAAATTTACTCGCTCAGGGAATCAATAAATCTTTGAAGGCTTTTAGATTTCAAAATCCCCAAAATTATACTTGAAATTCGAACGCATACGACATTTTCATTTTGAAATGCTTGTGTGAAATATATAGAGGATTTTGTTCTTATTTTGGCATAATGGCAGGCTCATTATTCAAAATTAAGCAACTAAAAGAACACTATAATTCTTTTTCTACTTCTTCTCCTTTACTGATGTTTATTTAAAAGTTTAAATTGGGTCAAAGTCAAAGAAGATCAGATTATTAATGAAGTGATGTTTTAAAATCATTGGCAAAAATAAATTTCATAATATAGCCATCTCCTATATACACTTCCAGATACGAATAATAATAATAAAAAGGAATACGAAAACTTAATTGTTCATCTTTTATTTCATACAGAATTTCATTTACTGAAAAAAAATTTATACATCATATTTGATGTGCAGATCCGGAATCTGCATTAAATATGCTATTATGAAATTGAAAGCTTAACTTTTAAAATTTATTGGGGATTGAAAAAACATTTAACTGATAATCTTATCCCCTATGCAAATTCTAATCTGCAGATGATTTTTTTCTTTCTTTGTTTTTTTTTTTTTTTTTTTTTGCCTTAGGATCTGATTACTTTGTTTTCTTTCAATAAATTGTATCACTTCTTTAACAACTTTAATTATTGATTTCAAAATTATTCTTTGAAAAACTTTTTAATACAGAATGAAATTTTTCAATTCTCTTCCTGTATGTGCTCATTTTAAACGAAGCAAATGATAATGATAATAATCCTACAATTATAACGAATGTAATAATATAATATTTCCATATTTTAAGCCTAAATGGCTGAGAATTTTTTTTAACTTTTATTTGTCAATTCTTTGTAATTTTAAAACAAATTATTCATATCATACATATCTTTGATATATTGCTAACAGTGGCGAAGTCGATAGAAAAAAGTAAACCAATTGATCTTATTCTTTTAAAATATCTTCTATCCGTAACAGAAAAAAATATCGTTTGTTAATAAATGTATAGAGGCATGATACGTTGATTTATGGAATTTTTCTTGTTGTTGTAGAGATGATATTTTGAAACAAGAACACATTATTCTTTTTCCTTTTTTCCAACCTGGATGTTTCTGTTTATTCATTTAAAAGAATTGTAGAAAAAACTTTAATTGCAAAGTGCATTATAAACTGAACATCAAACGCATTAAAAATTAAGTATACAAACAATGAACCATAAACTCATTTTTTAAAAAACATTCGGGCGTTAATCTAACAGCATTAAAAAGCCTATTAAGAATAATTCTGAACCTTAAGAGCAATAAAAAATGTGTAAGAGATTTCAAAGCTAAATATATTCAATCCTAAAAACGTTACATTAGAAATTTTTTGTCTACATTTATTTAAATCTCGAGAACGAAATTTTTGATTATTATTCTTCCTCTTTGTATACTTCCTTTTCAATGAATTAAAAATGCGATTTGTGCATTTTTAACACACTAATAGACAGACATAATTCCTATTTCTTAATTAAATATTTAATCAAAACCTCGCGAACGAAATTTTTGCTTATCACAATATTTCATTTTCGTATGCAATAAATTTAAAAAGCGTTATGCGTTTTTTTTTTTAAACCATAGGCAGATTTTAGATAAGGAATGTAAATTCCAAGAAGAAGAGAAGTTTAACATAGATTTTAAATATTCATAAGACTATGTATAAAATACAGCATTACATTTTGCTATTCTTTACGCATGAAATAAGGAACATTGCAGTATCATTCCACACATCACACTACTCTTCCTCGATATCAAAGTAACACATTTACATATATACATATTCATCATTTGACGAACGTTTCTACCTGAATTTCGCTTTATTTCTTTCACTCTACCAACATAGACAGATCCACAGATCGTCTAAATTATTTTTACTTTCCGTATACGTAGTATAGAGAAAATACAGCAATCGTCAAAGAATTCGAAGACCAGATTTTAACGATTCTCCACGTTTTAGACCCCCCCCCCTCCGATTCTTAAAACACATTTTTGGAAAGTGTCTATTCGTCTGTCTGTGACAATCATAACTCAAAATTGCTTTGGGCTAGACGAATGAAATTTGGTATATCGTTTTTACACCAAATTTTGAGCAAACTCCTTTTAAAGGGGTCCATCTGTCCGGCTGTTTGAATATAAGTTAGTATGATGATTACAAAATGAAGTGAAGTAGATAAAATTTGATACACAGATTTATAATCTATTATGTCGACACCTTTTAAAGTTTGAGGCAAATTCAACAAGGGGGTGACTGTCTCTCCCTATTATATACTTTCAGAAACATGCAAACGCGATCATTCAAAAAAGCAGTCACTTAAATATATCGAATTTGGTAAGGGATTTCGTGACTACAAGTAAAATTTTGTGACAAATTTTTATTTCAATTGTTTGAGAAAATTGTGTCTGAAATACAAATTCGATTTTTGGATACTCTTGACAGCATGTCAAGGATTAATCGCCGAAGATCTTAGATAGATTTAGTAAGAATGTTAAATTCATGCCAAAAGTAACTAACTATTCGTATAATAAAGGTATTTCGTAACTATTGTAAGCCATTGCCATGTAAAGCGTTCTCTGGCATGACAAATTTATTACAGAGTATGCAAGAACATTTTCGGGAGACAACTCCCACTGGTTTTTTTTCGCCCGAGATACATCAAAATCTCGATATTGAAAGTTTTGAGGATCTACGTATATGAAAAATTAAAGACACTTTATTTGTATTTTTTACCCATAGACGACAGATATAATTGCAATTTCTTAATTCCTTTTTTTATCCAGAATTCATGAAAATATCGAGAACATAATTTTTCAAAGTATATATACTTCCTTTGCATATTTCGTGCATGATAAATTAAAATATGTTATACGCCTTTTTAACTCGCTAGCAGACAAACAGAAATCCAATTTCTTTCTCTAGATTCTTTATAATCTAGGAAGTGTACTTTTTAAAGAATACAATTTTCCCCCCATCCTCCACAAAAAATTAAAAACTCCTTAAATTGGTAAGATTTTCAAGAAAAATTAACGATATGTTTTGTACTCTTCTAAAGATCTCATGATGAATTTCACTTTCGGTCTTTATGTTGATAAAGGTAGAGAAGTTACATAATAGGCCTGGATGCAAATTATGTTATTCGTAATTTATTCCCCGGGCGTTCTCCGATGACATACTTCGTGGCACGTTTCTGAAACACGGTTTATCACCTGCCTTGACCGACGCGCGCAAATAAAGGTTAATATTCCCTCCTTTCTCTTTCTCTCTGTAAAAACAGACAAAAGTCGCACACGTTTTTATCACGTGCTTTCTTTTTATCTACAAAAATAAATCAAGTCATATTAGTTTTTCTTTTAGTGGAGGAAGTTGTTTATTTTCAATGCTGCTTTTTTCATATATAGCTGTCATTAAATTAGCGTAACGTAATTAAAATGCAAAGAAAAAGTTTCTGAACCTCGATGTCAAAAGATCTACAGCACGCCTGTCCAACTCAAATGCTAAAACGGGTCAAATAAACAGAATCTAATTTTATGTGGGTCGCATCGCAAAAAAAAATAATAATAACAATTTTTATAAGAGCGTGATTCAGTTTTGAAAACATAGTATTAAAAAGAATAAGAACAACAGTAAGCTAATGTCTTCTTCTTGACATTTGATAATTTTTCTCTGATATTATTTTACTTACTTTTGAGGTATATCTGACGTAGTAGTGATTCGATTAAAAACTAAAATCCAAGGTGAATTTCAATAATCGTGGATTTTGTTTCCTTTTCATATGAAGAAATAAATTGATCTTCTCGAAAAGTATTTCCAGAAGTAGCAACAATTTCTAAAGCCCATTTTCGAGTGGTTTCAAATTTGACCAACGAATATTTGAAAGATTCAAATTTCTAACTTCATTGAAATTTTCCGTTCATATCAAAGTATCATTTGATCTCCCGATTACCTCAGTTTGCAAATAATTAGCTAATGATGCCACATTTATGAAGGAAAAAACAACGGGAATGGTCTTCGCAAAACTTTCTCGCATGCTTTCAAATAAACTTGTCACGCCAGAGAATGCCTAACATGGCAGTGGCTTTCACTAGTTATGAAATTTTAACATCTAGCGTGAATTTAACATTCTTACTGAATTTATCGTGCCATTCTTGGCGAGTTATTTGGAGATTAATCTCCGGCATGCGGTTAATATTTTCCAAAAATCGTGTCTGTTGTTTTAGATACATTTCTCTGGACAGATTGAAACAAAAATTTGACATAAAACAGCACTTGTAGTCAAAAAATCCCATACTAAATTTAATAAATGTATGTCATTGTGTTTTTGTATTATCGCTTTTACATGTACATGTTTCTGAAAGTACAGATAGTTAAACGGTAGCTGGATTTACCAAATTTTATCTATCTAGCAATCTTAATTTTGAAATTATGGTGTTAACTTATATTCGAACGGTCTTCCTCTAAGCGTATTTTTTGCACAATTTGATAGAAATCTACAAATTTAGTATAAAGTTCATTTTATAAAATGTATTTTTCGAACTCAAGGAGGTCTAAAACATAGAGATCGCCAGCATCTCGTTCGAATTTTTTTGACTATTACTATATATTTCTCTCTACTATGTATACGAGCGAACGAACGTGCATTTTGCCTTCAAGTATTGAAAATCTTTAAATACTGACTGAAAATGACTTCCAAAGTTTAACATTTAATTTGTATACTTTTAATATTAACTAACTTCAGCAACCAGTCAGTTCACAAGAAATATTTGTTGTGTTTAATTATTAATTTAATTTATTATACATAACTTGGTTGCATTATTCTCTTAACAAAGAGAATAAGGAACTCTCCCATTTCTAAGTAATAAATTATAACAGATAATAAAACTCTATTGTTTTATTACCCTTACGCTTCTTCTGTTTTTGAATACATGAACCTTTCTAATGGAATCGAGTTCCATGAGACTATTGTGTCAGTGGAAACTTAAATTTTTGTGCAATCTATTTCAAACTGCACGTTGTATTTTGCATTGAAGTAATTTCAATTTGATGGCTGATACAAACTAAGTAGACAATATTCAAAAATTTTATTAACTTTCACATTGAAAGAAATCCATGCAAGTTATATATTTATTGAATGAATGAATTTATGAATGAATGAATGATAAGATGAATTTTTAATTACATTCCAACAATGAAATTTATATTTGAAAATTAAACAAAAAAATTGTCAGATTCAAAAGTTGCACATCAATTAATTTAGAATCATTAAAAATACAATTTTTTAATTTTAAAATAGAGTAAAAATTGAAATTTTAATATTTAACAAGTTATGATAGAAAAGCGCTAACATTTCGTTTAATTTTTAATTTAATAAAATTCGAATTAAAATGTAAAATTATAGCTTAGAGATGCAGTATTCCACCTTCTTAAATATGTATATATATATCAAATTTGGCAGCTTTAGGCGTAATGGTATTCTTGTAGAACGCTGATACGCATACAAAGAGTTATTTTTATTAGTATAGATGAAATTTTGAATAATCAATGAATTTTAGATTTTTATCAATTAAAATTTTAAAAGCTCTAAATAAAAAATGGCATGTTTATTTATTATAAATCAAGAACACTTTAAAATAATTTTATCGATAAGCATTAGCTATTCCTGTGATGTAAGAAAAACATTCTTCTTATAGAGATTTGTGATTGAAACTATCCTTAATGGAACAGTTTTTAAACAGCAGCTGATCTGAAGCCTAGATATACTGATTTTATAATCATTTATATTCTAAACCAAGGCGATAAATAAAAAATGAGTTAACAGGTAAAATACGAACTTTTTAAAAAGTAAGCGAAAAAAAAGTTAAAATCTGGATAAAATCACATAAAGAAATTATATTACAGAAGAAGACAACAAATTTATAAATTTATTGATTTTTACAGATTTGTTTATATTGCAGGACTTTAGATATTTATCACTTTTAAATATCTTTAAGTAAAAACTATCGAAATTATAATTTTCTGTTGCAAACCATTTATCGTACTAATCTAAAATGTATTATAAAGAGTACAGTAACTAAAATTTTCAAAACCTAGAGCATAAAAGGAAAAACAAAGCATGGGAAAATAGTGGAGATTTCATTTGCTTTCGAGTAATATGAAATCAACAATTGTATTTATTTTGTATAAGGATATTTTATCACATTTTACCTTAATATAAACTTCAATTGAGAAAACTATTTAGAAAAAAATGAAAATACTTTTATTCCAATATTTTTAAGATAATTAAAAAAACAAGAATACTAATTTTAAAATGAAAATAATGTGCCAAATTTTGACGTTTTCAGATAAAAACAAATATTCAAATGAACGATTCAGATCGTTCATTATTCGACCAATATTTCAATGCTATTATTCAGCTTGATACTCCTCTTTTTCTGAGTGTCATCTCGTTCGGATATTCGAAAACCATTTCGATAATCTGCACTTCTATCTATGTTTTCCTACTTGTATTCAGGTACGAACACTTCGTAACCGTTAGATGAATTTGCTGCAGAAATAATAAAAAAAAATATATTCTTTTCGAACGTTTATACAATCTATTGCCAATCGGTCTTAATTTTTAAAAAAGATACTTGCAGCGATATTTCTTTTCGATTATTTCTTTATGCTCAAGCAAGAATGTATTTCTACAATGTTTCTGATAAATAGTGAAAATAATCAAACTGGAATTTTTTTAAGACGTAAAATTATTAATTCAAGTTCTATTTCAGAGAATTAAAAAAAAAAGATACAGAACATTTGTCTAAGTTGGATATAGACCTAACTGTTAGAAAAAAAGCTTGTTTTCAGTTAAATAATTATTTTTTCAACTTTGAAAGACAATAATTTATGTTCGAAATTGAATTTAATTACCCTTTGTTTGCAAGTACCATTCTTAGAAAAACTATAAAGTGATGATTTACCTTTGCATATTAATTTCGAAAACATCATTAGAAAAATTGTCCTTCTTATTAATTTTGATAACTGAATTCAGCTTCCCTCTACAGCAACACCTCCATTGTTTATCATCTTGTTTTAAAAATAAACAGTTTTACTCAGAATTCCAACTACTTACAAAATTCCATTATTTATATTTTCAAGGATTCAGCTAGGACATTCATTTAAATCCATTGATATGTTTGTCTTGAATACAAATTACTTACATGCAACGTTTTTAAAGGAAAGATCTGCTTTCGTTCAGTTTAAGTATGGAAAGAATAAAGAATAACTGTCCGAAAATTATTCAAATGCTTTTGAATTCCTTAACCATTCCATTTAATAATCGATCTTCAACTATATCTGATGAAAATTTTTAAAAATTTTGTAATTTTAGAAACGAAATGTTTATTGCAATTAGCAGATAATCATTTCTGGATTAATATATTTTTACTCAATTAGATCTTTTAATAAACCTTTTTCATATAATAGATAAATAATAATATCCCAGAAGATCTAGAGTAATGTGTCCAAACAATGAACGCAATGTTTGACTGTAACCACCAAAATACGTAGCTGATAATAATTACGAAAATTATTACAAATCACTCATATTAAATTAATATAACAGAACATTCTACAGTTAGACTGAATCTCAAAAAAAAAAAAAAAAAGAAAACTACTGTATTATCATGTTTGGAAAATAATATAAAAGAAATTATAATATTTTGTAATTTCCAAAAAAAATGTTGGTAATTATTAAATGTTGGTTGGTTGTCACAACCAGTGAAAAAAAATTAAGGTTCATTAATGGTATTAGTGTCATAACAGAATAAAAAAATTTCAGACAATGCTATATTCATCATTTTCTGCAGCAAAAGAAAGAGAGAGAAATCATAAAATCACTTTCTGTATTATAGCTCATAATATATCAGTCAGAATATCCGTCACATTTGCGACATCTTTCAACTGAGACAAAAATTTCTGTTGTTTTTATGATAAACGTGGTTTTTTTTTAGATAATTCTTGGGGTCAAATGGGTTGATTTTAGTAATCATGAAACCGGAAATGATGACCAATAACTGCCATCTCTAACCTCAACGTTTATCCCGACTTGAATAAAATTAGATCTGATTCGCCATGTTGCCAAAGATACCAAGAATCTTCTTAATATATATACATTGTGAACAGACTTAGATTTTTGAGAAAAATACTACAACAATCGATTCAAAGAATATTGATGTAATCATGAATATGACAGCAAAACACACCTCAGAGATGATGACTGGGTGAATGCTTTGATACCTAATAGACAGCGTTACTCATACGTTGGTCAAACTTATACAGAACAGAACGGCGTCTCATACCTCCGTATCCGTAATCTTTTTGGTCACTGAACGGTTTGATGGAGATGTTAGGGAATTGTATTAAATATCAAAATATTTACAGAAGAAAAAACAACAATTACTATGTACAGAATTTACAAATATATAAGAAATGATAATGAAATGAAACCGTTCACAAACATTTTCTACTTTGATATATGATAGAAAGATTATCTGGAATAATAATATGCAAAAAGATATTATGTATGAAAAAATCGCATGAATTCTGTGTTTACTTATTCACTTATTATCATGACATAATAAACATGCAGTTATAAAAATCTTTTTTATAAAAATTTGGTTAATGGTAACAAAGAAAATGTAAAATGTCGGTTTGAAAGATATTTATGAATGCATATATTTCTAAAGAAAGTGTAGTATTTTTCCCTATGTGTGTATGACACTTGATATTGGAAGCTAGGGAGGCAAACAAAGATCTCTGTTTTCCCTGATAAATTTAATTTTCCTATGAATTTTTTTACCTGGAGAGGAACTTGCTGACAACCTTTTTCAGTCATTTGTTCATGGCTTGGTGATAGCTTTTTCATATGCCAAGAGATTGTGAGGATGCATTCCGTAGCGTAATGGAGTGCGGTGCCAATCCCACCACGATTGCATTGATCACTCTCCGATAGACTGAACTTTTTGCGGTAGGCAGGAAAAGAGCCGTGTTCTGAGAAGAAAATAATATCCTCTCTGATCTAGTTAGTGGGATGAAGGTTAACTAAGGGTTAACTGTCAAAAAAATTTCTGTCTGTGTCACCATTGCTCCAATATGTTTGCCATTACTTTAGCATGTTTTTAAGGAGGAGGTCTTTTATATATGGTTTAGGAAGCTTTGTTTGCATATAAAATTGTCCATTCCGCGTTGCGTACTTCGCTAGTTGATCTGCTTTTTCATTACCTATGTTGCCTGCATGCGCTTTTACCCATGAGGCTTTTACTGTTGGGTTTGAAAGGGGGATTCTAAGAATTTCTCTTGCTGCTTGGTCTGTACTTTTTGGATTAGAGGATGCCAGGATACTTGCTTTATTTTCGACATGTATTTTAAAAGTACTGATGTTCGGAAACTGAGATGCATATTTAACTGCTTCATAAAGTGCGGTGAGTTGAGCTTGAAAACAGCATTGTTGTCATTCAATTTGACATATATATTAATGTGTGTTGAAAGCTCCGTTAAGGAACTCTATTATTTATTGTTTTTAGTTCTTGAACGATATACAATTCAATTCTTCCCTAAAAATAACTTATCGGTCTTGTCTTTAAAAGAAATTACGATATAAAATAGTATGACTTCCTTCGTAATAATTTATATTACTTTGGTACCAGTATATTTTATTATTAAACAATATATATCTTTTATTTATAGCTTTTTATGTATGAAGTATTAATCGAAAGAAAATTGCAAGGACTTAAAATAATAATAATAATTTATACATTTGTTAACATTTCATAAAATGAAATTCAGTGCTTTGGTGTCCCTTTTTGCAAACTTAAAGTTTTAATATAGACCCCAATGTAAAATCATAATGACTTAAATAAATGAAATTTAGTGGGCGATCTTTTTATTGAAATTGTAGTTCTGTGTCGCATTTTGTTTTCATTTCGTCCAAAATACATATTTGTTTTTCTGGTATTTTTTTTATTTTGATGCCAGAGATTAATCACCAAAGATAGCGCGCTATACTCACTAAGGAACTACATCACACATACCAAAGATCCTTATTCCATAATATTTGTTCGCCAATGCCATGCAATTAATACACAAGTGCCAGTTTTCTTTACTATACAAAGAAGAAGACAATTCTCATGTGTATAACATTGAAAATAAAATTTTAAGAATTCATGACATTCACGGCAGTTTTGAGGGGACCACTTTAGAAACTGAATTCATTGGATTAATTCTTCTTATTCCTATTTTTGCTCTAGCCGATATTCTGAAATGTAATGGTTCCGGAGACTCCTAGATCATATTTGGCAGACACCTTGATGAGATATTGTGGCTTATACTAGATAACTTAAGCAGTAATGTCTCTCCGATGACCTTAACGTCTCAAGAATAGACTCATTAAGTTTGTATTAAGACCATTTCATAAAACCTCAATTATTTATTCTTATACAAGCTCTCAGTTACATAAATCTATAAAGGTTTTACAATGAGCCTTCGACAATGACCCGCTTTGCCTAATGGCGCACGGTTGCTGAAAGATTTCAGTAGCTAAGTGTGATCATTAAGCTTAGCTCTCCAATTTCTTTTGATTCTTGCCCAATTATGAAGCCACGAAATTTTGAGGTGAAATCACAAGCTGAAAGTAGATATTGAAACTCTTGAGTAATGAGAAGACAGACACGCAAGCGTTTAAAGAACATGTGATTTTGAATAATCACAAGACATTGGTGAATGATTCTTTTCTTTTCCTTATGACACTCACTCGAAACCGCAGAGTCATTCATTAGCGAATCATTATATTATGGTGTTATGCGCAGAACAACATGAGTAAAAATTTGATATCTTTCACTGTGATGTCATCCAAACATGGGGGAGGAAAGGATCATCCTCCTTTTCTTTCTTCTATTTTCATTTTATTCTTGTGCATTTCCGCGATATGACTTGTCAACATGATAATGTTTATATGGTTGAATATTTTCTATAAATCGTCATGCATGATATTAGGATTATCTGTCTGTAAACATTTTCAATATTTAAATTAAATTAATCGCAATTTTAAAGGGTTTTTTTTTCCTTCAAGAATTTCATGCCATATTAATGCGGATTATACAGTTACTTACATAATGTCAGCTTTGCTACGTTTAAAATCGCTTTCTATGGACAATTTTTAAAAATAATTTAAATATATTTTACAAACATATTTTTCATTATTTTAGTTTCTCTATTTATACTAATATGCTCTGAAGCGATATTAAATGCATTCTATATTTAAATATTTGCATTGGTAACATTGGTTGGTTTGCATTAGTCCCATTCAATAGCTCTTTTTGCTTTCGAATTACTTTATTTACGAATTGCAAGGCAAACATGGTCCCAAAAACGTTTTTTATTGTTTACTAATTGCCGTTGGACGCCACATGGTTAGAGGGAAGTATTAATTATATCTAGTTTCAGATAAATAGCTTAATTAATTAAAGAATTAAAATAATGAAAGAAAAATATTAGACTAAAATTTGTGTAAAGACGATTAGAAAATTTTAAATTAGAGAAAAAAATTTTCCACAGTGATAAAATTGGTATTATAATCAAACTTCCTTTATAAACAGCATCATACAACGCTAACGTGTGAACGGATTGCAGCGAAATTTGATATACAGACTATACACGAGATGCGCTCACGGAATTTCGAGAGAAATAAATAATTCCAAACTCTTCACTAGAGGGTGTCTTTTCCGGAGAAACATTAATTTTAACACAATAAATGACCAAAACGGAATACAGAAACAATATTAACATTTATTGACTAGTTTCTGATCACTTTGTCATAGAATCACATAAGATAAGGAATAAAGATAATGAAAAAATAACAGTTCAGTTTGCAGAAACAAGAACAAATTAGGGCGACACTGCACAACAGTTGTGAATCGTGTCCAGGATGATGTAGCGAAAGGTGCTCCATGTGATCACCCTCATTCACCTGCAAAATTTCAAGTCGATGGACAGTGTGTCCAACAGCAGATAGTAACTGATCAGCTATAATGCTTCGTACATGAAGCGTTATGGAGTTCTTTAAGTCATTCAACGTCGCAACAAGATACCGTCATCATTACAGCCTTAAATATCGACATAAAATATGATAACGACTGCAGACGTTTCTTACCCTAACCTATTTTGCATAAAGTTTCCTCTTCTTCGCAAGCATGCAAATCTCGACATTTTCTTCCTAGAGTTGACAGCTTTTCTCGGCTTTACATTTTATTACTCATAATTCTTATTCTGGATTGCTAATATTGTTTCTGTACTCTGTTTCACTCGTTTATTGTGTTAAATTTAATGTTTTTCCGGAAAAGGTGCCCTCTAGTCGACATTCTGAATTATTATTATTTTTATTTTTTTTGAAATTCCTTGAGAGCATAATCGTGTATAGTCTGTACACCAAATTTCTTTGCAATCCGTTCATCCTTTTGAGTTGTAGGATGCTGTTTATAGGGGAAGTATAATTATAACCACCCTGTGTGTATATATATATATATATATATATATATATACAAAAAAAAAAAAATCAAAATAATAGGAAAAACAAATAAACCAAATATAAAAAAAAATATATAAAAAAATATAAAAAAGAATCCGGCCTGAAGACTTTTTCAAGGGTCACCCTCAGGCAGGGATTCAAAAAAAGGGATTTTTTCTGTTAAGAAAATTCAGACAATTACGTCTAATAATGATTCCTTCGTGACCCGAAAATCCCCTGAAATTAGGCCCAAGAGATATACCATTTTAACAGAAAGGAAAATACAAAACAACAAATTAGAAGAAAAACCACTAATAAGTAAAAATAAAATAACAAAAAAACAATAAAAACCAAAATACCCTAAAATAACACTAAATTAAAAACAAAAAGGCAAGAACATACCATCAACAGTCCAGGAAATTTTAAGCTATCGATTGTGATTCCCGCTCATCAAAAACACAAAGCCAACGGTAATTTAGGTAAATCTATATATATATATATATATATCAGAATATATATATATATATCTATATATATATATATATTCTGGATGAAATTCCCGCTATCTCACGGAAACAGTAAGTCCATGTAGCTAAACTATACCAAAAGAAGGGAAAACGTGATTTTTTTTTCTAATTCTGTTGAAAAATGTAGGAGGGTAAGTGTCATTTTTTATAAAATTCCATTGACAAACGTAATTAAAGTTTTAAAAAAAATTATTTCTTCCTAATCAGAAAATGTCTAAGAAGCAACAATCTACCAAACTTGGTACTAAAAGTGCAGTATTATGTCTTATAGAGCGTTTTGAACTACTCTCTCATCATGGATGTCCTAGAATTAAGCTATTTACTGACTATATAATAATGAAAATATTTACAAAAATATTCTTTTAATGGGCATATTCCCAATCTCATTTTGTAACTCTAAGTAAAATAGTTTGGGCTGTAGTTCCCCATAACACACGTACGTATATTCATCTATATTTTTAATAAAGCTATTATAATACAGTGAACAATACGTATATGATTGTACCAGCCGTTGAATTTAAAATTTCTATATAGTTTATAATTTAGAATGCTAGCTTTTGGCAATCACTTTCCATTCATTATCCAAACTTTTCTCATAACTTGTATGAAAATCTTTTTTTAAAATAAATTATTTGACAACTTTTTAATCCAATTGCACTATTGAGAAACCTTCTTTCATCATCTGAAATCAAAGCCGGTGTGACATTGGAATTTTATTTTCATCTGTAATCTATGTCATCACTAGATTATGGGAAGAAAATTAAATGGAAAGTTAACATTGACATCGAGTTTTATGAAATAATCACAAAGAACAATTTTCGAACGCCTCCGTTGTTTCTAATGACCGCCCGAGGCATACTCTTTTCAAGAGGCCATGTTAGGTCATCTACTCATCTTGTTGTAAGAATCGAGGGCACTAGGACTTCATTTTCGAATATGACTTCCACTGAGGAGGAGGATCCCATTAAGAATGAAAATTCGAATTCAATTTCAATGGATTTCATCCTGTGTTGGGTAATATTTTTCTTCTAGATGTGGTTATTTGTTATGTCAAGAAATAATTTAATTTGCAGGCATATTATTATTTTTCATCTAATATTTCTAGAAGGATTGCTTTAATTATATTGAAGATTTTTCTATAATTGCATTTATTATTTTTTAATAATAATTCCATTTTGACATGATTAAAAAATATATATAAGAAAGTCATTAAAGGAGAAGGTCTTCTAAATAAGTTAATAATTTTTGCATTGTGGAATGAAAAATTATATTTGATGTCCGAGATATTAATTGAAATCAATCATATTTTTTCTAAGCTTTCAAAAATCTTCCTTTCTTATTCTTAATCATGTAAACTTTTGATTACTTCAGTGTTATTTGAATCACTTTCTCTAAGGAAGACTAGGTATAGTGTTCATGATGAGACCCTCTTGTATTCTAAACTGGTCACTTAATTTTAGATATCAATACATTTTTAATTTAATCACGATATTAGAGATGAATTTTAAGTTGTTTTTTTATATTAGCAACTTTGTGAAAATATATATATATTTTTACTTATATATTGATTCAATGACTTTTATTTTTATTTTCCATTTATCTACATTTGTTACTTTCTACATGTACACATGTGTATGTGCGTGCGTGTGTGTGAAATGCGATTAAAGTATTTTTATCGAATAAAAAAAATATAAAAAATAAGTAGAATTTATATAGAAAAAATATGGCATCATTAAAAAGATTTTTTTTAATTCTAAGTTTTTTTATTAAGGATTTTTATCTTTATATCCCATCTGTAATATTTTTGGAAGTTGTAGAAGAAAAGTGCCAAAATTTCTCTTAGTTTTTGATTAATCAAAATAATAAAATTAACAATATATATATATATATATATTATTAGTAGTGATGTACAGATTAACGACAATCGTTTTTTTTTGCAAATTTTCATCCGCTGTTAAAAGGATAAGAATAAAGGGAAAAGGATAAACTGGTACAAGCTTAGAATCTACGCTGGACAATTGCTACGTGAATAGAATAATAGCAAGGTTTGTCACGCTGATGGTTTACACTTATCTGCCATCTAAAGACTTGCTGCCAATAGTGCGTAACTAAATACAAGAGATTACACGTTTTTTTGTTTATCTTATCTCTGTTGCTTGTAGATTATTCTTCCATTTGCCATTTTTCCGCTGTTTAAAGCGATTACACACAAAAAATTGTAAATTTCATTCTTTGTAATGTTTAATACAAATAATTTTACTGATAAAAATTATATAATATGTATCTGAATGTAACTGCTTGCTTATCAATACTTTGTGTATGATTATTCTCATACAGTAGCCTTGTAAACAAGCAATGAATGTAACAATTTTTATTGATAAAATCTTATAATTCAATGTCATTTGAGTATTCTCAATGCCATTTAGCTCATTCGCTGAGAGCAATTGCGTTCAATTTATGTCTTGTTCATCTTTTATTTCAAAAATAATTTCGTCTTTCTTTCTACAGTGCGCGAAAAAAGTATAAGGACAACATGTAATTGCATGAAAATATGCTTTATTTCCATTCCACCTAAATGAACTTTTTATATTTCTTACTTCTGCTGCATAATTTTGTGATAACACTTATACCACATAAAAAAACATAATTTAGCTTCAAAATATTGATTTTACAAAATTTAACACTAAAGGAAATACGGAAAAAATTATAAGGACATGTTGTAAAATACTTAAAAAATGTTTTAATAATCAAGAACACTACCTTTTTTTCAATCACTTGAATAAGCCGAGAGGTCATAGATCCTGAAAGATCTTTTAAAATGTCCACAGATATTTTTTTCCAAGCGTCTTTGATAGCGACGACAAAATCTTGTGTACATTGATACTGTGTGCCGTTTTTATAAACTTCTCGGGCTAGACGTCCCCATAAGTTTTCGATTGGATTAAGATCGGGACTTCTCGCGGGCCAATCAAGTAAATTTACAGAATTAGCTCCAAACCAGAGTTTTGCACTCGTAGAAACGTGTATCGAAGCATTATCCTGCTGAAAAATATAGTTCCCTGAAGTAATTAGTGGCGCTTCAGGTAACAAACTTTCTCCTAACATATCAACATACCTGTCCGAATTCATTTTACGGTTGATAAATACAATTGGAGTGGTTCCATTTGCCGCAAAAGTGCCCCATACCATAACCGAGCCACCACCATATTGACGCCTGGAAAGCACTTCCTTGCTCTTTCGCAGATCATACCAAAAATAACGAAAACCATCAGGTCCATCAAGATTGAACTTTTTTTCGTCCGAAAAAATTACATCAGCCCACTTTTGACCAAGAGAAATGTATTTTTTGGCAAAGTAAACTCTTCTTTTCTTATGATGATTTGTAAGAGGGGGGAGTGACACTAATTTCCCATAAGAAACTTGAGGATGTTTACTCAAAATATTTTGAACAGTCCTTGTTGAGCATGGTAAACTCAAATTTTGTCTAACTTCATTTGCGGTTTCTCTTTTTTCGCAAGCTCTCCTTACAATCATTCTTTTTTGTCCACGAGTGAGAATTTCTGGTCTCCCAGTTCGCTTTTTCATACCAAACATCCCAGGATTTTTTTAGAAAATTATAAACCACCGTTTTAGATCTCTTGATTCTTTTTGAAATTTCCCATCCACTTAATCCACATTCTCGAAAAGCAGCAATTTTTCCTTTTTCAGAGACAGAAAGTTAAGTTCCTTTGGGCATCGTTTAAAAATTCACACTGAAAGTCGCCGAGTGAGAAATTCTTTTCGCAAATGAATCTTTTAACTCAGAATTGTCATTTTATGCTTTCAAATATGCAAATTTTTAAATAATTACTGGAGAAAAAGCAATGTCCTTATACTTTTTTCCGTTTTCATTTAGGTTTAAAAATCAAAATTTAAATTTTAGCAGATTTAAAATTGAAAATTTTAATTACTTTACGCATAAAATATTTTAGTTTTACTTCTATTTTTGCTGCAAAAATTTGCATACGATTCTGTAAACAAGGCTTCTAGATTTGGCGATTTTTCGCGTGTCCTTATAATTTTTTCGGGCACTGTATGAAACATCATGTCGATAAAATTTTTAGAATAGTTGATATATCTTTAGAATTGTAGTAAATCTTTAAATTTGATAATACATCGAGATTGGTAAACATAGAGAATTGTTGTTTTAATTTAATTGAAAACAGTTATTCTGATCACAATTTGGCTTCCAAATTCCAAAGGCAGTTTTAATTTAACCTCCTGCGCTTGCATTGAATTTCAGTAAAATTTGAACTTTTTGATAATTGATACTATATTATTCCCTCATTAATAAAATAATAATAAGGGGATAATTTTAATTTTAGATAATTTTGGAATAATTTACATCAAAATATTGCATTATTTGTGATATATATATAGACTGGTATATCGTAAAAAGATAAAATTTTATTTTAAGAATTAAAATTTATTAACTAAATTCTCAATTTCTAATTTTGTCTCAATAGTTAATTTCCGAATAGATTTTCCTGTTATGCTTTTACTCTTCCGAATAGTTAAATTGTTTCTGAGTGTATTGAACTGTCATTTGAAAAAACAGCAAGTTAGCTAAATGAAATTTGGAATAGGACCTCCTCATCAGAATTGTAGATGTATTTTAAATTTTATGTACTTTCGGTTAATGTAAACAAATCCAACATACATGTTTAATTCGCTTCACTGCACCATAACGCTAAAACCACTCGTGCCATTTGCTGAAATAAATAATGTAATCGAAGAGAGAATAGTCGCTCTGACTTATCGTTATCTAGCGTCTCATCACTTGAAAACCGTAGATTTAAGCTATATGTACTTATTTTAGATTGCACGTATTATCACTTTATTGCTTTAAAATTACTCGAACTAAATCAAAAACTGATTACTTTTTCGTATACGACGCATTCAAAGAGACAGTATTGTAACTATCAAAAATTTCGAACTTCAAATCGGCACGAATCTCAACAGCTCAAATTTCTTTTTGTCCAAAAAATGGATGTAGGAAATTATTCCTATCTGTCTGTCCGTCTCTTCAAAGATAGCTCAAAAGCGTATTCAGCTGGAATGCAATTTGTTATATAGATTTTGCACCAAATATGTGGATTTCTACCACATATTTTCCTAAATGTCATAAATGAAATCCCTTCAGAGGAAAGAAGTCTATCCAGCTCTTAGAATATAAATTACCAAGATAACTACAAAACAGAGAGATATAGATGGATAAATTTTAGTACACAGATTTAACTCCTATATAACAGATTTAATTCCTATACATAACTCCTACACAGATTTAACTCCTATATCAAATTTCTAATAAAATTCGTCAAGGCTTAGACCGTTTTTTGGTTTCATTTTCCCAAGCACGCAAACACAATAACTAAAAACGCAATTATGAACACATAATGAAATTTGATATGTGATCTTGTGAATTCAACTGTGGTTCTATGTCAAGTTTAAGTTTCAATCGAGCGAAAAAAAGCTGTCCAAAAATTCATATTGGATTTTCTGGTGCTTTTGTACATCAATGGTTATTCACCAAAATGCACCAAAGATTACACTCTAGATTCATATATAAGATCGATCTTCTACAATCATTCATCAACATTAGCATTCAGTTAATGCTGTGATTATTCTTAGTACTTTACAAAGCACATATTTTTCATCCGCAAAATTTTGGAAATAAAAATTTCAGACATAGCGTTTATAGCCTTGCCCAAATCCGCAATCTGATGAGGGACAAGAAGATAGCCTCTTTATTAGAAAGAATGCTGAAAAGTTTAAGGGAGACCATTGCCACTGGTTTTAAATATTTTATTTATGCTCTATATAGATCTACAAATTTAATATAATTGGCAAAAACAAACAAACAAACAAAAAAGCAGCATCTCAGCCTCAACCCCTAATCTGATTATGCCAATTTTTATTTTATTCGAAAATTCGTGACTCTCCTAGATACTTCGTCAATGATTGCCTATCTCACATTACCTCCATTTTTTAGAAAAGTTTCAAAAGTTTAACTTACTATACCAGAAAGAATTTCGGCAGCAATTTAATATTAAAAGATCGGATCACTATGGCTGCAGAGAAATAGGCGATCTCTTTCATTATGCCACTAGCTGCCCTCTCGTCACATATTTCCATCTTAAGAAACATACCCACGATCTCGAACGGGTCTGGTGGATCAACGTTATGGGAAACAAGATGTCCAAGGTCAAAATTAGAAATCTTGTGCGGTTCCTTCAAGACATCGAAGAATTTATCTCTCCAGACCCAAGCCCTGAATCAATTTTCGTCTCGTTCCTCAATCCAGCCCTTCTCCATGAAATATTAACTTCAACAGAATTCCTCCCTTCATACTCCCTTCATCATCATCATAGTATTGCATATCCTTCTGACTCCCAATGCGGTCGAGACGGCTGGACAGTACATTCAGACATCCACAGAACGGCCGAGCAGTCGAAATGCCACCTGTTTATTTTCCTCCCCTTTTCTCAGTCGGGTCGTAAAACGGTGAGGGGCGATTTTGTATTTTTAACAGTGGTTGCTTCCTTTCCCGCTGCCACTGTTGATTGGTGTCTCCAGAAAGTGTTTGAGGGTAAATAAGTAATTTACAGTACGCTTTCTGCTCGCCAGCCACTAAAATCTCTTGCTAAAATGCCGGGTTATCGGAAAGTCTTAACTCAAAACGAAATTAATAAAATACTCTTTGAAGATTCAGATGAATCTGATTTGATATAAGTGATGAGGAAGATGCTGGATTTGACTCTTCAAACTCTTTTCAAGAAGAAAATATTTCTACTTTGTTAGAAAATGATTCTGTTAACGAAGACGATATTGAAGTTTCCGAAAATAGATAACTCGGGACAGATTATTGAATGGATATCAAATTTGATAGTAAATAAAATTATTTCCATTCCGAAATTCGACCAACTTGCAGACCCAATCCATAATTTACAAATATCGGAAAGTATGTAAAAATAATAAATAAAGAAAATAAATGAATTAAAATGCTTATTGTTTCAGAAAACTGTGTTTAAAATAGTATTAATTATTTTTCAAAGTTCAATCTCTCCCATACCAGTTCTTGAAACAGTTTTAATTATAAAATAACAAACTAAATATTCGTTCCTTAAAGAATTTTGCAAATCGTTTAAAAATTAGCTGATATTATATATTTTGTGCATTGCTTAAATCAAAGAACATAATTAAAAAAAAATGCTACCAAACGTTCTCTTTGGTTAGAAATTCGGAGTTTGCTGTATTTATAAAATCGGACATTTTTTCGTAGTATGCATATTTTAGTATTTAACAGCTATTGTGGGTATGCAGATTCGTTTGGAAGGGAAAGGAGAGGTTTTGATGTGGATAAGTTTGGCAGTATACCTGCAAAATTTTAATTGGTATATATAGACCAAAAAAATAATATTTTTTCCATAAAATAATATTTTCCCTGTGTTACTATTCTGTCATTTTAAGTAAATAAATTTTAGCAAATTTTGAAAATTTACTAAAATTTAATGAAGTTATTTCTTAAATATGAATCTACATATATCTTAATAATTTTTCAACATTAGAATATTATTCTTTTTATATTCTAATAAATAAATGCAAGTAATTGCTTTGGGATTTAATTAATACATAATTAAAATTTTTAAGAATTTTTAAGTACTTACAGTAAGTTATTTATATCAATAACTCTTAAAATGAAGAGAGAAAAAAGATGAAAAGAAAAAAAAGAAAGAGAGAGAGATAACTCCTGAACGATTAAATTTTCTGATACTGCAATGATTTTAATGAATATGCAAATATACTATTTCAGTGTTATATTTCATCATCAAATGCGTCTTTCTGTAATTTATAAATTATAATCAAACATAACGATTGAAAAAAACACGGAACGTCTGGAAAATCTTTAGGTGCAATTATAGAGTGTTATTAAATTTTGTATACAACCCCTTATTTTTCAGCAGTAATTTGACTACAGTGATAGGCCGATACGAGAGCTCTCCCCACGCTGCAAATGAACTCTTGACCGCAAGAAGGGGAAGGGAAATGCTCTACTTCTATCATTTACACTTTCGACCGTTTTGGATTTTAAAAGAACTGCATTTTAAAGAGCAAAGGAATTCAGACGGATATAGTTATTCTTTCTGTGTACCGCTTATAAACTTAATTTTTTTTTTTAATAAATATTTCCACGTATATCCATCCATTCAACCAACAGGGAATTTTAACGAATCCAAGTTCGGGGATATTCTGTGGCGAACGAAAAGAAAGAAAGGGGGAAAAAAATCAGAGTACTAATTTCGAATTTCGAATGGATGTTCATGACTCTTAAATATTCTGTCAATAATTCCTTGCCCTCCTATTGTCCTCCATTTTAAAAGATATTGCAAAATATAACCTTAGTAAAATCTCAAATACACAATTATTGGACTTGGAGTGTTTAACCACTTTTCTCATCACAGGTGAGCGAAATGTCTAAATTAATATTATTAACATGGCGGGGAAACAACTTTTTATGGTATGCGATTAGTCCTGCATTATTTTCATGACAGTAAATGACCCAAATATTTTGATACTTCAAAGCTTTTTCCAGTACTTAAAACAGTAAAATGTCAATTAGGTGTAATATCATCCAGCTGTTAGTAACATAGGAAAAAGTAGCAATGAAATTACATATTTTTAGTCATTTCTGTTGAGTGATGATCTGTCACGTGAAGCCGTCAATTCAAAAAAATTTGACAGAACCATCTGGTGTATAAACGAAAATACACCAGATGGTTCTCAGAAAATGCCTTTCAGATATGATTATTGTAGGGCATGATAGAAATCTTTCCTTTTAGAACTGTCGTCAACAAAACTGAATTTAAGTGGACCTCCTATTGTCCGACTAACGCTGCGATTTTCCAAATGCTCTATATGTAATTGATGTATTTTTCCGTTACGAAAATCAGCGCAAGCGTGCCAAGATTTCGCGCCAATATGTGGCTGATTTTTACACTACGCTATATAAATTGTAGTCAGCGATGCATTTAGCAGCTGCTTATAGCATCTAGACTGAAAGAGAAGCCGCAGTCAGGCAGTTTAAAAGAGTATTATTTGTCTATCCAAATGAATCAATTTTTAAAAGATGCAAATTCCTTAAATTATGAAATAATAGGATAATATTAACATTTTGCCAAGTATTATTAGCAAGGTTCTTGTATGTCTAGTTATGTTAAGATTCGAGGACCTACTGAAATAACATTACACAAAAAAATGAATGTCTCTCTCAGTCATGAGTCGTAGTGAATAAATAAAAGCATTATATTTTTATAAAGTTATTAAAAAATTAACCTAAAATAAATCATTAACATATAAAATTGAGTTCGAAATATGAAATTAAATTTATGAGTTTATAAAAAGAGGGGTTTCATAATGGGCACTACCTGGAGTGCAAAATTCCTAAATCCACCCCTCATAATAATATGAAAAACTTGTTTATATATAGTATTCATACATGTCTTTATACAATGTTGCCAAAAATATTTGTTGACAACATAGTGCTAGAGCCAGCTGATTTAGCTAAGTGACAACTGTCCCATACTAGCGGGAAATTATACTTGCCATTATAAGACTATTTAGTTTTGAAAGCCAGTGGGAGTGTTTTTCCCTGAACTGTTCTGTATGCTTGCATAATATAGCGAGTTTTGTATTTAGCCTTGCAGCTTGATAAAAAGAATCAAGTATAACTTTGGACATCACTTAATTGATTCAATGGGTACATTATTTAAAACAGAGATAGAATGAAAGAAGTAAAGAGGCCAGATTTTATTATCTATTTCGTTAGGCTTTTGAATCCTGTGTGAATCCTGTTCACACATATAAGAAAAAAAATGCAAATAAAATGAAATCTGCAATCGCAAATTTTAAGTTATCATGTGAGAACATTATTATTTTTAAGTCATTATTTGTCTTAATTAATAAGTCATTAACCAGTTTAAACCGGTTTGAAACAATCACGAGACTGCTCTCTCTCTCTCTATAATTTTTTTTAACTTTCATTTTCAATTTTTCTAGCTGGCAAATAAAGTTTCGGAGCTCGACCGATTTTGAGATGAAATAACAGCTATGATGTCATAATCCTACGTCAACCTTTAAAAAAACGCATCTGCTGTCAAAGAAGCGTACGTAATAATAAAGCACTACTGGTAAATGCAGGTCAAACTTTTAAAAACGCATCTGCTTTCAAGGAAGCGTACGTGATAATAATTTAATACTGTTAAAAGCTGGTAAAAAATATATGCTATTAAAAGATGATGATGAAAATTGCCATTTATGCTTTATTCGTTGCCTACACGATTTCGAGCTTCAAAACCCAATATCTACAATTGTGCAAGGATCGTATTTTAAAATCCACCCCAGAAATGTTGTTATGTTTTTGAAAAATTGTACTTGCATACACTCGAACAGACAGAACAACTGTTAATCTGGTTAGAGATTTAACCCAAGTTCTGGTCTAGCGAGAAAGTCTTACATTACATTTTATCTAACCAGTGGCAGACTTCCTACTAACAGATAAGACAGCTGCCTTGGACCACTCAGATGAGAGGAAATCGTAAGCAAATCGATTGAAAAGCTTTATTTTTTTTTGGTTGCCAAATAAATAATATTGCAAAAAATATTAATCCTGTGAATGATAAAATAATGTAATAATATCAGCATTTAATCGAGTATAATTGGCCAAGTTCTTCATTAAGCTCATTTAATTATCAAAATATTAATAAATATCGAACCTCTGAATTAAAAATTGTGTACAAATGGGAATACTAGGTAGTCTGGTATTATAATAAATTAAAAAAAATATGTTCTTACAAAATTTAAATTAAAAAAAAAGATTAATTTAAAATAAACCATTAATACGCTAAAAATGCGAAGCTAAATTGATCATCTTACTAAAAGAACGGCCTCATAATATGCGCTGCCTTGGGTCCTAAATTACATTAATCCGACATATAAGCATGAATTACTAGAAATTTTTTTAACGAAATTATTCAATGCCATTGAATAATTTCGTCTAAAAAATAAAAAATAAAATAAAAAAGCTTTTCATCTTTACTGTCTACAATTTTGATAATAAAACTTCATACCAAATTTAATTTGTTTAGTACATTAATTTTTTGAATAACTAGAACGACTAAGAGAGTAATTCTACTGATTAATATTTTTTATTTTCGGGCCTTGGAGGGATGAGAAATGTTGGGAGGCATTTAACATTTGGAAGAATTTTTGATAATTCCTGAACTTTTTAATGTGTTTTACAAATATCAGAAAACCATTAAAAATTTAAAAATTCAGAAGCATTTACAAAAATGTATTCCTTCAATTCATCCTTATTTTAAATCGGGAGAAAAAAAAATAGTATGTTAACATTAATAAGGTCAAACTCTTATATAGCTTCCCAGCAGAATATTAGTCAAACAAATAAAACTAAATCCATCAAACTCAGATAACAACGTAAACAATCACATAAATTGTTCAAAATAGAATTGAGGGACTTAAAGAATCCTTGTCTTTTCAGACTCTTTAATTCTTTACACTCAAACGACAAAGGAACTTCTCTTCAGATAATCCCAACTTCTAAATTTATGTCCGCTCCAAGAAAAGTTAATTTACGTTCGGAAGAGTGAATGGAAAAGTAATCTCCATCAATCCCTCTTAACAGAGAAATAGTGTTTAATTTTTTTATTTTTTTTCCAAAGAGGATTAAAATTGGTGTTGAAATCTTTTTCCATTAATGGCTGGCCCTTTCAAGGGATGACGCCGGGCTCATCTCGGAGAATGCCTTAATATCTTTGAAACCGGTTTCAAATGTATAAAATCACGTTACACCTAACAATTGAACGTACTCGCTTAAAAAATATCACTCCCAAGATATCTGCCGTAGTAAGCATAGTATTCTTGGGTGCAGCAAGTACTTCAAAAATTGTAAAGGTAATTAAATTCCTCTTGTTATATTTTTCACTGAAGCTCTATAAAATTCTTGCCGCCTTTAACAACCAGTTTGTTCGATAAGAATATTGGCTTTCTTAACAATTAGATTTTTAATATGGAATGCAGTTATTTAAAATGTTTATTGCCTGTTATTTGATCAGACTTAACAATATTAATTTTAATGGAAAAAATGTACTACAAATTGCTACATGTGCAAATTAAAGAATTAAATTAGAAATGATAATCTTATAACGGATTTAAAGTCGGAAAGATAACAATTTTTTAATCTTAATTTTAACATTGGCAAAAGTTCGTGGCTGAATGATTTGATAGAAATTAATTTGAATTTTTAGTAGATAAGTAAAATAATAGTAAAAAAATCGCCACAGACTCCATGTCATTAACTTAAAAGAATTTATTAAAATTAGAAAGGAAATTATAAGGAAATGAAATTGGCGCCATTAAAAAAGTGATTTTTTTAGTTCTTAAGTTAATATAAGAAAAATCATATTTCAGTGATATTATCTTCAAAAACTCTGAACGCCAAAATCTTGCTTGATTTTTAATTAATAATAATTTTAATTAATTTTTGGATTTTGGAAAGTTGGCAGTGACCTTCCTCTAGCCTTGAAACACATGTGTGTCAAATTTAAACAATATCATGCGAAAATTGTGAATTTGCATTAAAAAAATTTACAAATTTTCAAAGTATTCATCTTAATATATATGTGTGTATATATGTTTTGTACTTAAGTATTTTTGCACTTAATCCATGTGATTATTTATATCTTTTTAAATACTCTTTTCAAATATTTACATTTTAATTTAATGATTAGATGTAACTACAACATTTTCCGTATTTTGAACATTATATCTGAATTGTCGGGAAAATGTCTTGATTGTTTAGTGTTTTCTATATAAATTCGGTTCAACTGCAATATAGTTGAGGCTGTTTACTGTGTTATAATTAATATTGGTACTTACTTCGTAATTTTTATGAAATTTTTCTGCCATTTTTTGTAAAAATTGATGTATCAAAAATTTTGTATTTCTAACTGTTTATTGCACTGTTAACATCCAATTATAAGGTGGCAAAGAAACCTATTTTATTTGAATTTACAAATCCCTCTTTACTTTTACAAAAGCCATTAAACGAAAAATATTTAATTAATTTTTTTCCATATACTCCCTGTAGTAATTAGTACTTTTTATCGAAATCCTCATCTGAGTCCAAAAGTGAATTTGTCACTTTTTTAAAGAGCTTTTATCGCTTTTTTTTTTTTTTTTTGTCAGTTTAAGAAAATCAGATTTAAAAACTCCAGACTAATAAGATTAATGTTTTCATTTTCTTTCACTTTTATTATTTTTATTTCCTTCTTGTATGCATTCTATAATTAGTGATTATTTTTCGAATATCTTTAAACCCTACAGTAAATTTCTAAGAGTTAATAAGTGATACCGGTTAAAGTATTGCCTTTATTTAAATAAATAATCAAAGTAATATTTGATGATACACTCGACACCAAATAAATTAAAGCTATAAGAAGAAAAGTTAATTCATATAATTAATTTTTTTCTTTACATTCTTAAGTTAAAAATCTGAATGAATTAACCCTATTGTTTTTTAGTAACGGCTTGGTTATTTTACACGAAATTTTTTCGAGAAATAAATAAATTCAAAATATTTCTCTTAAAGTTTTATTTTTGATATCGCGCGAATTTTTGTGTAACAACTACTAAATCTCTCCTACATGCGTAAAAAAAATCAATAAAATGCAGTTCGTTTTTAAGACACATGAATTGTTATTATATGTTGTTATTAAAAAACTATTAAAAAAATTTGATAGCTGCCATTGAATGTTATTTTTCCATAACATCTCAACTACTGTTATTTAGTTCAATAATAAAAAACTACACAACCAATATTGATAAGGAAGAAGTTCTTCACTCCTTAGCATAACCTGACTTTTATTCTTACATGCCTGCAAGTAGTTTTAGTTCACTGAATAAAATTTTGCATGACAAATGTGAATTTTTATTACATTATTATGTGTCAAATGTCGAAATTAAAATTGTCGCTTCCCCCAAAGCTTTAAAGTAATAATTAATTTATTATTATTACTTATGGTCACATATTATTATTTATTTGTTATTACGAATCATAAAGACTTTCAAGAAATGGAATATAATGATTCCATAACTGTTAGATACAAAAGAATATGCTCTTTGATTTATTTACAAAGAAACAGAAAAAAATAAATTGTTGTGGCTTATATGGTTATATTTTATGATGATTCGTCTATATCTACATTATTTTTGAAAATTTGATATTAGTATTTTAACAGAAATAATGTGAACAAAAAATTGTCTTTAATTGGGAAGGCAAAAAAGATTTCAGGTAAACATAAAATTTGTCGAATAGATAATTAGCACGGGGAAAAGAATAACGTAAAATATACTTAAAAATATTTTTTGAAAAAAAAAAACTATCAAAATTAGGCGCAAAAATTATTTGAAAATAAAATTTATTTACTGAGAGCTTTTTTAAAATTTTTTTTATAAAAATGGAAAAAAGGGATTTTTAACAATAACATGCCTCTAAATTTTTTTGAAAAGCCTTAAAATGTTCATGAATTTTTAATTAAGAATCTAATTAAAATTTTGAAAAACTCTTGCTTTTAGTAGACATACTTTCTTAATAAACTTCTAACGGATTACAAGAAGTATGTACGTATCAAATTTAGTAATTTTAGGCTTTCCGGTCCTCCCTTCAAAACATTTTACATATTTTATTTTATCATACATGTTGCATCAAACATGTCACGAGACATAAAAAGTAGGCCAGTCTATAAACATTATAATATTTGTTTTTTAAATGAATTTTCCTGAAATATAACTTCATTCCATTCACCCTTAAAACTAGCCCAATCCGCTTTCAGAAAATCCCACCTGCGTATTTTTCTTGTATTTAATTAACAGTTCACACTGAATCCGCGGAGCGTGAAAAAAAATCAGTTGTCATGACTACACAATCGCCTTCTGCGAGAAAAGGACGGAAATAAAAAACAGAATTTCCTTTTTGTCACCGGCATTTAGACTTAACAATGGGCGAGGTGAAAATAATAATAATAATAATAACATTCCAGACAGACATGAAAGTGGTTCAATTCAACAATATGACCAATGAAAAGAAAGGGAAAAAAAAGTCACCACAGGTTGATGATCATGAAGGTCATGGTATTCCTAACTGGACAGTCGATCTGTCCCTCTTGCTGAAGGAAATTAAGCCGCTGTAACTCTTGATGCTTGTAAAACGATTTTCGGTTCAAGGTGATATTCTGACATATCCTTTTTCCACTGGCGTTGCCATTGTTTCGCCGGGGAGTTCGGTTTTTATTTCATGGCATCGCCGCCGGCATTGGTTTTGCTGCAATTGAACACGGTTAGCCTTGATACAGAAAGATAGGGAATGTCATAATCCTTCCATTTGTAATTAAAGCAATTTCATTTAATTAAATTTATTGCTAAATTTAGCAACTTTTAAAGACTATGTTAGCAGTACTAGCAATTCTTTGAAAAAGAAAGTTTTAGAAAACATGATAATAATTTTACTTTTAAAAACCGCTAACTACTTTAAAAAACTGATAAATTACCCTTTTAAATTATAATTACCCTTAAAAAACCCCCTTTTTTTCATAATTAGAACAAGAATATTTTTTGTGCAACTGTATAATTATTTAAATTCCCCCTCGAGAAGCCGAACGGTGAGGTTGTTCTTGAAGAGCTCTCTTACGTCCTCGTCCTTTCGAGAAACTGACTGGAAAGGTTGCCGGCGAAAAGCTAGCTCCCTTACGTCCCCGCCCTTTAGGTTTACATTTAAGGTTATTAATTCAAGGGGGAGAAAAGGAATATCTCAGCGAATTCTTAATCAAAAGTGCATATTGTTACATCAAATAGTGTTGGAAAGTGTGTTCCATAATATCAACTAGTGTATTTGTCCGATTTATTCACATTGTGTTTGTTTTCTTATATGTACATCACAAAGAGTGGAATGAATAGCATCGCTAAAATGTCTGGCTAAGCTCCACAAAGGCAAACGTGTTAAGTGTTCCCCTGCTACTATGATTTAATAATGCTCTTTCTGCCGTGCAAGCTGATATAAATAATAAGATTTATTTTTATTTTTATTTTGTGTATATTTAATGAATTTTTTAAATAATTGTGTTTACCGGATACGAGACAAGTTGACACCCTTCCTCCCTAATCTTTATCTGTCTTTATCGATTCACTTAATTAAAAGATTTTTTTCTTGAATTTAAATGACCTATAGTGGGCACTTTCGTGAATATTTTAAGATTTAGTGCATGCGTTTCATATAAGTGGTTCTTTAAAATAAATATATTTTACTAAAACTAAATACACACCCACCCTAAAAAAACATGTTTTGGCAAAATTTTTATTAATTTTATTTTTTAAGACAAAATCACACACATAACAATACAAATTCTGATAGCATCAAATTACACTTTTTATAGAGAAAATTTTCAATCGTATAATGTAATTTTCATTGTAATTTCACAGTTAAGGGAAGGATTCTGACATTATAAATAAGGATTTGCATGTTTCATCCTCTGAAATAGAATTGGACAGATAGCACACATTTAAATCAGATAATAATTTCAATTTAACCGTTCATTCTTTTCACAGAAATTAAAAAATTTTAACTGTTAGTGCATGTTTTTTATCGTGTTATTTAGAAGCTCTATTATATTTTACAGAGGAGATTAAATCATAATTATTTGTTGTATTTTATGAACAAAGAGATGGGAGGGAAAATAACAACAACAAAAAATTGTGTATTATTTGACACTAAATTTTAGTTAAAAGCCTATGATTCTAGAAACTTTTAACTGATGAATTTACAACTTTACAGCTGCAGAGAGATGTCAAAATATTATTCAACTTCTCTTCACTGTAATACCAAAATATAAAATCCACTACTCTTTCTCCTCATATTCTGAATCTATCAACAAAATTTGTAGATACGCAGTTACCTTTCTAAAGCAACTCACACATGATGAAATGTTATGAATTTTAAAACATAAAGTTAAATGTCAAAAATTTTTTCAAGCCATAAAATTCTAATAATAATACCCCATATTGATTTTTTATTTCAAGATTTTGTAACACATTTAGTATCTCTTTTCATTAATGAGGTGCCTTCTAACAGAGCAGAAGTCCCTTGATGGAATTCATCAAGGGCTAGTCTAACTCACCCAATTCACATTTCCTTGATTTTTTAATTGATTGAGAATATCATATAAAACAACTTTCTACCTCAACTAATTGGAAAAATTATAGTCAATAAAAAAAAAACACGGGAGAAATAGTATCCATGTGCCGGTTTTGGAAGTTTAATATATATATATATATATATATATATATATATATATATATATATATATATATATATATATATATATATATATATATATATATACGTGTATGTATGTGCGTATATGTAAATTTGTGTGTATATGTATATGTGTAATAAATGGAGGGAGGGAAAATATATATTCTGCAAAATTACTTTAAGTTTTTCTACATTATATTTCCAAGACATGTAATATTAATCTTATTTTGATCCTTTTAAATTGCATGTCTCGATTATTTCTAAATCCAGCAAGTCCTCTATTACCATAACATGATTTTGATTGCAGTCAATTAATAAATTTCTAATTGATTATCAGCCACTTTAATTTTCTAACAGTAACGGAAAATAATAATAATAATATCTCTAAGTGACAGAGTCTCACATTCCGAGTTCCATAAGAGATCTACAAATTGATGATGGTAAACTTTTTTGAAGCGCCCGCCTTGCGTAGATCTACAAATTTTCTACCTTCATCCATTTCTAACCCCCTTTGGTGACCACGTAACTCATCCTGTTTCCTGTCTGTCGAGTCGTGACCTCTCAGAGGTCACAGTCGAGTCCCCATTATCGTAAACCCCTAACTACGCCAGCTGGAAAATCTCTTTCTAGGTCTGCCCCCACTCCACATCGGTGCCGGTCGGTTTCCTGTCCTGACCTATGACCATCAGAATCAAAGCGACCCTTATAGCCGACGGTGAATTGCCCCTCTTTTGCATTGTCGTTACTCTCTGGACAGTGTAGTAAAGTTTCCATCAAAAACATTTAGACACGTGTTTTTTTCCCCCTCTTTCTGTCGGGTTGCGAGGTAGAGAAAGAAAAAACCCGGACTTCGCCGCATGGTTTGTGCATTTTTCACATTCTCGTGGTCAGCTAACTGATTCTATTAGGGGATTAATTGTTGCAAATTGTGCATGAATCAATTTTTGACTTTCAAGCGAAATACGTGTATACAAAAAAAGGGGGGAAGGAAAGTGATTATTTTTTATTTTCAAATAATGTTTAGTACTTGCATTTTTGTCTTACTGAATTATTACTTTTGTCACTACTGAATTATTACACTTACAAGACTCATGCAGATTATTTTTTACAAAAGCAACAATAGTGTATACAACAATAGTGTTTCTTATCCAATATCGGATCTACCAGGCGCTCTCTATATATATGTATGTGTATGTATATGTATGTATGTATGTGTGTGTACGTATATATGTGTGCGTATGTACATATGCATATATATGTATATACATGTGTGTGTATATGTACGTATGTATATGTGTGTGTGTATGCATATATTATTCATTTATTTGCTCTCATAGGATTTCTTAATAAAAAAATCCGAACCAGTTTTGTTAATGATTAAATTAGATGATTCCCTACACTCTACTTCCACTTTAATATATTCTAGTAATTTTGACATCTTAACAGTCCCATTAAAAAAATCATATTAAATTCTAACACCTTATCGTAATGTATTTTCTTCATGATTATTGGGATTAACATGTAAGAATAAAAACCTGATGTCATTTGCATTTCATTCAAGATTATACACAGACGTAACTACATATTTTATTTAGTTTTATAAACGTAAAATAAATAAATAAAACTGTTCCATCTAAAATTCTTCCCATTTGTGTAAGAGACATCAATTACTACAATCATACATTTTCTAAACCATTTTGTCTGTATTTATTTTCAGCCAAATAAAGAATTAAAGCCGTGTTTAGTTCGATAATAACTGAAAAAAGGCACTATAACTCAATATTTTGCTTAATTTATAATTCACATTTAAAATTTTCATGTCAAAAGTCTCTCGACAGCAGTCTTCAGGGAAAGAGAGAGAGAGCGAGAAAGGGGAAAATAAATAAAAGAACTCTTTTTGACTACACATTGAAAATTCTTAATAGATTTTCTTCAAAATTGTTAGTTCCTATATCAAATAGTAGAGACAGAATATTAAAAGAAAAGTTAATAATGTTTTCTTGTTTTTCTCTCTCTCTCTCTTCCCCTCCCCTCTACTAATAATATTAATTAAGTTTTTTGCAATGCCATTGGAAGCTGAAACAGGCATATGATCCTCTTAATAATGTCAAAAAGAATGGAAAAGTGGGGGAAAAAAAGAAAAGAAATTAACTATGATTCAGTAACAAAATGTAGAGTTTGTTAGATTTTTAGCCAATCCCGTGAATAACATTAGGTTTTCAATGTGTGTGTATGTGATTTTTTAAGTAATTGTTATTATTATTATTATTATTGTTATTTATTAATTTAGATAAAATTTCTAAGCTTACACGGCATAGAGGGCGGTGGAATATCTTCCCTTACAGCCTGTAAAATCATTGTTTATTATATTTTCCCATTCATCTCCTTATAAATTCTATACAGTATTGAAATGCCAGAAATTATTATAGACTCAATGCAAACCTGCCCCAACAAAGAAGAGAGTGGAAACTTCCCCCTCTCTATGAGACTAAGAAACAACTCGATTTCGTCACAATCATCGGTTGGGTCCCAGTTTGTTCTACCACAAACATATGAACGTATGTTGACCAAGGAATTACTTCATAAACTGAGAGAAGTAGTCAATAGTGAGCAAAAACGCAAAAAGGGGAACAAAGTCCAGAAATACTTAACAACTTCTCTACTACAGGCAGCCAACAGCATTCTGGATGTATTGGATTTTAGAATATCAAACAAAAAAAACCAGAAGCGGAAGCATCTGCTCAAACTGATAATGTTGAACAGTTCACAAAAATCCAATCGTACCAGCCAGTAAACAAACACCAAAAAGGCCCATCCTATGCAGAAATTGCAAGGAAAAGACCTAAAAGCACGGCCACAATTCTTATATATCCAAAAGAAGAAAAGCCAAATACAAGCGTAGAGGATCTTCTTAAAAAGGAACTCCAACAGTCAGAAACTACTGTCAAAATCAAATCAGTTCGACGAATCCAGAAAGGAGGGCTATCTATCACATGCAAGAGGGAAGAAGACCTGCAGAAGTTTATAGACACCCTAAAAGAAGCTATTACTGAAAATATAGCAACTAAAAGATCTGGAATGAGGCATCCTAGTATTATAATATATATAATGCACCCAACAATATACCAATGGAAGACGTTCAAAGGGCAATTCGTGCAAATGCGGAAAATCCTGACCATCTAAAACTTCGCTTTAAAATGAGAGGCAGAAAAGAAGATACCTCCCACCTCATCCTCGAAGCTCCTAGTGAGGCATTTCATCGTCTAAAAAACTTGAGAAGGATTGCTATTAATTGGGAAATGTTTCATCTGAGGGAATTTCATCATGTCAAGCGTTGCTCAACCTGCCAGGCTTTCACCCATACAGCCAACTCGGGCCAATGCAAAAGTGATATTCCATTTTGCGGTCGCTGCAGCGGACGACACCACACCTGGAAGCGCATGTCTAATGAGCACTTCTGTATAAACTGCTTAGAGTCGAACAGACTCAACGGAACTAACCTGCACATCTACCATATGGCCATAGACCCACGATGCCCCTGCTACCAAAAAGCGCTAGCAGCATTTAAACGGACCAGGGATTATTAATGACAACTAAAATCACTCTGAATTCGTCCTTCTCCAGCAATAAAAATTTAAATATTCCCCAAATTAACCTCGGCAGAACAAAAGCAGCAACCACTCACCTCCACCCTACCGTGGTAAAATTGAAAACGGACATTCTCTTGGTACAAGAGCCATATGTGTACAACAACAAAATACAAGGTTTGCCGATGTCTTGGAATATCTTCACATTCACATCAAATAAAGCTGTAATTTTTATTCTCCAAACCATCCATAAAGCAATTACAGTAGCTAAATTGGAAAATACTATAGCAGTCAAACTCCACACGGACAACAAACCTATAACAATCATTTCGGCTTATTTATCTCCAATAGTGGATATCATTGAAACATTACAAGAGATCCAGGATATTATGAGAATGCTACCAAAGGAAAACTTCCTTGTAGGAGCCGATCTGAATGGTCACAGTTCTCTTTGGGAATATCATCGCACCAACACCAGGGGTGTTGCGATAATGGATTTCCTACTGGCTAATAACTTTTTTATCAACAATTCGTCAGATGCCCCACCTACCTTCATAAGAAATACAGATGTGGGTTGGTCCGATTTGACATTCTGTTCACAGGAAATGATCACAAAGGTAGCCTCTTGGGAAGTTCTTGAAGGACCATCGTTTAGTGATCACCAATTTATTCAGACAACAATAAGAACAATAATTACTAGCCACATCTACAATAGGTTTAAAACCCTCCATGGAAACCATAACAAATTCCAGAAACAGTTTCAGTTTTATGTCGAAGAACTAATTAACATAATCAAGAACTGCAATACCCAACAAGAACTAAATGAATTTACCTCCCTTCTTCAAGCAACACTAATTCAAGCCTGCAATAAAACATTTAAAATAAAGAAACAGCCATTGACTGAAAACCCAACTTGGTGAACAGACAAATTAGAAATAGAAAAGAGAAGAATTAAGGCATTGAGGCGAAAGGCCCAAAGATCAAGTTCGGAGGAAAGATCAGAAAAATATTTGCAGTGGAAGACAGAAGCCAAAAAATATATGAAGAAAGTCAAGAGAACCAAAAGCGTTGGTTGGAAAGATCTTTGCACTGAAGCTACAAATCCATATGGGAAACATTTTAAAGCTGCCTTTAGGAAAACAATTCATCCATCTCAACTAACAGTCTTGCACAATATCAATCCAGAAGGAGGACACCAGAAAATAGCTCAGGATATATTAGAACAAATTTTTCCATTCCCAAATTCAACTCCATCTTTAATACATGAAATCACCACCACTCCTAATGATTGCCCTTTCACTGAAAAAGAAATAGCACAGGTCATTGATAATCTCCCCCAGGAAAAGCACCAGGATATGACGGTATCGATAATCTAATTCTAAGAACAATAAACAAAAATTTCCCGACCCTCTTCAAAGAATATTTTAATAAATGTCTTTCACTAGAAAAATTCCCGGTTCCATTTAAAATAAGCAATATCATCCTACTTCAAAAAATTGGAAGGGACTCTAAACTAGCCACGTCGTACAGAGAAATAGCTCTCTTGCCTACTATAGGAAAAGTTCTAGAAAAATTACTCACACAGCGTCTTATTTATTTTCAAGAATCAAATAAACTCATCAACAATAACCAGTTTGGATTCCGTGAAGGAAAATCTATAGATGCTGCTTTCAAAAAGCTTGTAGAAAAAATTTATGATGGAAAAAGGGAAAAAGACAATATTCTGGTTCTTTCAGTGGGCATCAAAGGAGCATTTGATAACATCCAACACCATTCAATAGTTAAATATCTATATAAACTCCAATGTCCCCAAAATTTAAGAAACATCTTTGAAGACTTGCTACATTCCAGAAAAATAATCCTCAACATACAAGAAGGCTGGGCCATAAGAGAACAGAAGCAAGGCTGCTACCAAGGATCGTGCAGTGGTTCAGCTCTGTGGAACTTGGCGGCGAACGATCTGCTTAGTAAAATCTGGCCTGCCCATACAACTATCCAAGCATTCGCCGATGTTTTTGTTATGGTCATTAAAGCCAAAACAAAAGAAAATCTAAGACAAAATACCGAAGAATCAATAGCACAATTCGTATCCTGGGCTGACATGGACAATCTAGAAGAGTCCACGGAGAAATCTAACGTTATTCTGTTTAGTAAATGGGTAGCAGGACCCAAAACCTATTGGCAGGGAGAAAGAATAAAGCAGACACACGCCATTAAATACCTAGGTGTCCACATTGATGATAAATTGAATTGGAATATTCACCTCAAGCATTTAGCATTGAAAGCGCAACAACAACAATTCAATTTTCTCAAAATAGCTGGCAAATCCTGGGAAATAACACTTCGACACAGAAAAATTTTGTACAGGACAGTCATTGAAAGGATGCTTGCACACGGAGCAGGAGTTTGGTGCCTCCACCGAACGGTTGGATTAGCAAGAAAGCTCTCTTCCATCCAAAGAGGTTTTCTGTTAGCAATTACGGGAGCATACAAGACCACGCCTACTGCAGCACTTCAGGTTATCATTGGCTTGCCACCACTTCATCTGCAGCTTCAGATGATGGCAAGAATGACTGAACTGTACAGACTTCGTGGAATCGTACATGATATGCCACACATCAGCCCATACGAGTATGAACACAGAGCTACGGGCTGGACGTCACATCCTTCCAAACAACTCCATGCACATCAAATTTCGTTGGAAGACGGTGGGTCTCATAATTTAGTACTCGGGATCTATACCGATGGATCAAAATCCTCAGCAGGAGTTGGGGTTGCATTTTGTGTCGTGCAGGAGGCAATGACTATACACCAGTGGTCAACCAGCCTATTGAAAGTAAACAAGGTCTTCCAAGCTGAATCACTAGCACTCAATACAGCAGTCAAATACGCAACCTCTCTTCCTACATCAGATCCCATCACTATTTACGTCGACAATAAAGCAAGTATACAAGCTTAAGTTCTCCAAAATCCAATAGCCAATTAGCAAGAGATACATTCACCCTTCTTCTTGCAAATCCTCACATTAAAATCTCATGGATCAAGGCACATGTAGGCTATGAAGGGAATGAAGCAGCGGACAAACTAGTCAAAACAGCGGCTAATGCTAATCAAGATTGGAATGTAATGAAGCTCCCAAGATGTCATCTGAAGAACATCCCCCAAACCGATATGATGACAAGATGGCAAAAGGATGGGAAGAAGGCGAAACAGGCTGCTCCACATTCAACATAATACCGAAAGTTTCTCTCTACGCGGCCAACTGGAACAGAGCGGATGTCCTTTTATTCACTGGACACGGCCCATTCCCGAAATACCTACACAGATTCCATCTGGCCAACTCTCCTTACTCTAGCTGTGGGGAGATAGGATCCGCATTTCACTATGCCACCGAATGCCTACTGACTCTCTCATGGCACATGAGGAAGCTAGAAACAAGTCTCGAGGAAGAATGGTTCAGGAGAGTTGCATCGAATACCCTTTCACTCGGCAAGATCCACTCCATAGTAAACCATATTCATAAATATTAAGACCTCTTCAAGACTACACAATAGCTGAGACCAAAATACCACTTGTTAAAATCAGCCGAAATTATAACTTCAAAAGTCCCTCAAAAGTGCAGTTCTCACGAAGGAAATCCAAACCACAGGACTCAGACGGACATTACAGATTTTTGACTCTTCAGTGATTATTTATATGCTTATACATGTCATACAGATGTTCTAAATGTAATTTATCAATTTTTTCAGTTAGTAATTTCGTTTCCCTGTAAGTTGAACCCATAATGACCATTTGTTTAAGTATTCTTGTCCCCTCCTTCCAGTTATTACTTCACCAAAAAATTAAATACAGTCGTGTAGGATTTGACACCGATGGGATTCTCTCTGGAGAACCCTGGATGGTCTGTCGTCTCTTTCTTTCGTCTGTCATCTCTTTCTTTCTACCAACAATTTCTTTCTTTCTTTTCCTTCCATCTTGTGCTCTTCCAATTGGTTAGATAACTTAGTGTTACAGGCACCGGGGGCACAGGATGGAGCTATGCTATGTATAATGATTTAAACTGATTTCAAAACTATTTACTACTTTAGTAGTTTACAGAAGTACATTATTTTTACTTTCTTATAAATAGCATAGAAAAAGTATTAAAATCTCATAAAAAGCTCGACCTTAAAAGAATTTCATCATTGTTTCGTTTGACGTTTGGTTTTTATTTCATGGCATCGCCACCGGCATTGGTTTTGCTGCAATTGAACTGCACTGCTAGCCTTGGAACAAAAAGTTGGGGTATTTCACAATCCTTCTATTTTAATTACAATCACACCATTTGATGAAATATATTTAAAAATTTAGCTGCTTATTAAATATGTATTAACAGTGCAAGTAATTCACTAAAAAAAGAAAATAGTTTAAAACTTGATAATTTTATTTAAAAAATTGCAAACTGCAAAAAAAAAAAAAAAATATGATAATTTCTGTTGGTTAAAAACATTTTTGGAACATTTCCAAAAAAGAATAATTTTTTTTTCTTTAATTGTATAATTATTTAAACTGATTTCGAAACTACCTACGGTCCTAATAACTTACAAACATGAATTAGTTTTACTTTCTTGCATAATAGATAGCTTAAATAAAATATTGTAATCATGAGAACAACCTAAAGATATTGAAGAATATAAGTGCTTAAAATTCGTCGAATCTCTATCAAGGTTGTATGACTTTTGTGTATCAGTCATAAAACTGTCAATCAGTAGTCTCGTTTACAATGCGGTTGTGTTACCGATAAGAGTCAGTACTAGAAGAGGTTACAATATTTTAAACGTTATCTAAAAGTATCATATTTGGCAAGAGTTAGCATGATGTTTGACTCAATTTCGAATATTTAACGATACGTTCATTAATACAATTTCATGCGTTTTATTACTGTATGAATAATTTCCACTTTGCTTTTTATGAAAGATGAATTGCTTTTCAATGTAATATCAATAATGTTATCTCTAACGTAAATTATCTTAAAATTTTTAAAAAATTCATTAATTTTATTGGTTTATTAGTCTTTGCGTATTTTTATTCTGTAAAAAGAATACAGATCTTAGATATCATGTATGTTTTATAGTCAAGATCTTCCGTTTATATTTACGTATGAAAAGATAAAGCTTTCATATAAACGAGAATACTAGATTTTTAAATATAAGATAAGATATATTTTTATAATTACATCAGGCTTGTTAAGTTATTTATCTCATGTGTATATGAATTATTTATTTGATTACCAGAAATTCAAAAGCTTTGAACAGATTTAATTTCAAATAGTAGGCAATTTATCAACTGTTAAATTGTCTTATTGTTTTGTGTGCTATTGATTAACTGAAATGCACATTTAAATGATCCACTTATCTTAAAACAATTGGAATCGTTTGTGATGGTAATATGTAGTTAAGTTCAGGTGTAATTTTTTAGAATGGAATTTCTATGTCAGATTTTCTTTTGAAGTTTACTGACTTTCATTTGAGGACTATATTTAGCATACTTTAACTGTGAATGAATAATACAGAGAATTGATATGATTTGGAAGTAAAAACTATTTTTTCCCGTAAATTTTTAGAAAGTTTTCACGGAAAAAAGTCAATATTTCTCTTAATTTTTGATTCATTAAAATTCTAATTAAAAATTCAAAAAAATCACTTTCCTACCCTCCAAAGTATATATTTGCCAAATTTGATAGGCAGACTGTGTGTACAAAGCCAGCATATACACATAGAAACAAAAGTTTTTTCCTCGTGTTTAAGCATCAAAATTTATACTCTGTTTCACCCTAACTTGGCAGTCGTGTATATTCTAGGCATGCCTAATCACAGTCGTTGTCAGGGGAACAGGGTTACTTTAAAGTACAAAGTTACTAGAAATGCAGATTGCTGGCGAAACTTTATCTCGCAAATTTTTCGCCAAATAGTAAATATTTATTTACTTTATTATATTATCACTTTATCGGAGAATTAATTGTTTCCTTATTTTCATTATTTTTTCAATATTATTGACACATTATTTTAATAAATCATTAATGTTATTTCATTTCGTTTCATCGTTTCTCAAAAGGAAACCCTAAATCTTTCAATATTCGGTAAAGCTTAGTTCGGCTAATGTTTTTCGAAAAGATATCTGTATCATCGTTCACATCTTTTAAAACTTTATCTAATGTTGGGATCTCATTTCTACGAAAATATGCATGGATTTTTCGTCAAATACGGGATAATGTAAAATCATCATATTTTACAAGACTTGAATGTTTACCTACTGAGCCTGGTTGCTTCTTTCCAGGGGTACTTAAAGGACTGGATGACTTTATTTCTTTTTTCAAAAGGAAAACTGTTCATTGTGAAACATCTGTAAGGTGCGAAACTTTATCGACGATTTGATTGATAGAATCTTGAGGGCTTTCTCGGAGTCGAGAATAAATGTTTAATATGTTTCTGCATGCTGCACTTTTTGTTGGTTTCACTCGTTTTGAAGGTGGGCACAGCGTAGTCGCTGATAACACTTTCTCGTTTTCAGGCATTTTAAAAGTGAATAAAAATAACGAATCGAATAAATATTCAACAATCAAAATTAATAACTACTAATGTGATTAATAGTATCAAAAATATCAGCTGGTAAAAAAAGCGAGAATAAAAAGTACGAAAGGTTATAAAGGTTGCGAACTGAATGAAGCGGAGTTGGCGGAGACATAAAAGAAAAGCGTGCCAAATATTTGACCTTGAAGATCGGTTCTAGCCAAAGTGGAATTCATTATGTCAATCTTTTAGTTTTATTCGTTCGCTTTATTTACAGAATACTTAGTTCTGAGCACTTCTAACTTGAGAATAATTCTAAATACATACTGATAAAAAAAGGATTTCCGTAATTTATGATATTATTTCTGCGCATTTTAACTATTTTAAAGTCGGAATTGATGGGGAACTCTTTCCCAACGCGGAGCGTCACATTTTCTACCTTTTACAATACTGCCAAGTTAGGGTGAAACAGAGTATAGTTAACACTAAAGCTACCACGAGCGGGTCAAATGACCCCTTCCAATGGCAATTCCAATGTATCGGTGAAATGCCGGTAGGTTTATTGTTAAAATACCAATACATTTTCTCGCCAAATACTTTTGCCAACAGACAACATATGTTTTAGCAAACCTAGACTAATCACTCCCTACCCCCTTTTTTTCAAAGAGCTTCAAGTGATTTATTGGCTTTTTATGACCCGTACGCATCTGTTCCACTACCCTCTATCAAAATGTATTTGCCTCTAATTTGCAATATTTAATTAAATTTTATATCATTCTTCAATAAAATTATTCATAATTTTGGAGAATAGTTTTGGGCTGTTTTTAAAAATCGTTTGGTTCAACGATTTTTTTTAATCGCCGATTTTATCATTTTTAATTAAAATGACATATTGTCTAAATTAAAAATGATGGTAACATTATGTATGATTATATTTTATATATAAATATTTTTAATATAAAAATATTAGTATAAATATATTTTTAGTCTGAATAACGCCGGTTACATCAGCTAACATTTACATAATCATTGAAAACTGTTAGAATTGTGCTCCAGAAAAGGAAAGCATTGTAGTAAATTATCCAAGAAAATATTTTTGTGTATGTATTAAAATTTAATGAAGAGAGAGAACAACTAGATATGATTACAAAAATCATTTTTGAATTGTAAAATGGCATTAAAATTATTTTTGTATGATAATATTTCTGGATATAATGTGTGGAGGGACACAAAATAACCAAAGTTTATAGTAACAGGAGCATCAAGTGGTGTAATATTTGTTCGTCTGCCTATCCTAATTTTTTTCAACAACGATTTTTGTTTTCTGTATCATACAGTTTACAGTTAGTACGCCAGTCTAAAAGCATTGTCATGTTAAAACGGGAGGTAGGAAAGTAAACTGGCAACTCAGCTGATCGTTTATTTAATGCAACCAACGGGAGTGGTTGCTCAAAATTTTCTCGCATATTCTCTAATATACTTGTCATGCATGGCAGTAGCGTATACTTTTTAGTTCGAATTTTTTGACGATCACTTTCTGGAATACTTCGTATCCGAAAAAGTAAAAATAATCTGATTAAATTAATTTGATGAATAAAAGCTCCTGAAAATAATATTACCTGTAGCAGATCTAATTTCGTTAACTATTTTTGTGAAACGAGAAAGCAGATAGAAGTTAATATGCTTTGGAAAATCATTAGCAATATGCTTAATGGTCCACATGTTACAACAGGTGTTCCGTTAGTTCTCCAACATAAAATTGAGACAAATAACAACATTTAATATTCTGGAGCACAACGGAACTAATGGCTTCAATTTTCCATCAAATATCTTCCTTCATTTCCAATGGTTTGATTGATTTCGGATTATTTGAAATAAAGAATGTATCATCTGAATGATTTGTATTTGAATTCTGAAGAATGCATCTGACAATCAATGTATGTGAAGAATGTATCTGACATTGTTGAAGAATAATATTAATATTTTTCTTATATCTAAAATACGTTATGTTCTTTTTTTTTTTTTTTTTTTTCAGATGATAGGGGCAGTGATGGAATGCCTGCGGATCGTCCTGGCCCTGACGAGGCCTCTTTCCGATTGGGTCCTGAACTTCTTCTACAGGCTTGTGATGGGGAAATCGAAGGTATTGCCACCCATAGACAACAAGATACTTCTATTGTCCGCCGTGGAGTTAGCTGAAAAGATACGAAAGAGACAGGTAAATAATATTGATCAGTCAGTTGGGCCAAAAAAAATTTAAGAGCAAAACTATTTTATAACAAAAATTTTGCTGTATTATATTTAATGGTTCTTTCACAATACTTTTTTGTAATCAATGAAAAAATTTCGGATCATCCTGTATTACAGTATCCATGTAAATTACAGTAATTGACTTAGAGCATCCAATTTTTTGTGAGTAAACGTCTTTCATATGTCCTTAAAGCACTCGATTATTTATGAGTAAACGGCTTTCATATGTCCTTAAAGCATTCAATTTGCGTATAAATGACTTTCATATGTCCTTAAAGCATTCAATTACTTATGAGTGAATGGCTTTCATATGTCCTTAGAGCATTCGATTACTTATGAGTAAACGGATTTCATATTTCCTTAGAGCATTCGATTACTTGTGAGTAAACGGTTTTTATATGTCATTAGAGCATTCAGTTACTTGTGGGTAAACAACTCTCCTATTTCCTAGCTTTCCTGTGAAGAAGTGATGAGGGCTTATGTGGCTCGATCCAGAGAAGTGCACAAGTACATCAACGCTGCGACTGATGAGAGATATGATGCCGCCTTGAAAGAAGCAAGAGCAGTGGACGCCATGCTGGCCAGCACCACTAAAACTGAAGAGGAAATAGCCAGAGATACTCCTCTTCTAGGTGTTCCATTCTCCTGCAAGGAGGCCATAGGTGTCAAAGGTATAATTATCAAGTAGAAACATATGAATCATTTGAAAAATTATAATTAATTTAATATTCTAATATTCATAAATAATGGTAACAAAAACAATCGGATAATTTTGTTCTTTTAAATTACCTTCTCAGATTGATCTCCATAGCAGTTAATACAAATTCTTGGAAAAATGACTATCGGTTTTCAGGTTTATTCTATGAGGATATATATTAGTATTTTATTATTTGGTGCATTCTTTTACAAAGTTTTACATTGTTTTATGTGTAGCATTAATAAAATAGTTTTATTACAAATGAGCATATGTTATTGTTTTTCTAATTAATATTCTTCGTCCAAATTGTAACAAAAATGCAGGAAACAGCGTCGGTCAATTAATGAAGTGAAATACACAGAAAGTATGACTGGCAAAGCTGAACGGTAGCTCTAATATCAATCTACTTTGCTGGTCACTTATGAACCCCATGGCGTTACTAAAATAACTTAATGTCAATCACCGGTGAACCCTTTCCCCTGGCGATTAATGTGTTAAAAAATAATCTATCTAGGATATAAATCAGAAAAATAAAAAAAGGAGATTAACATACTACTTGTTTTGAAAATATCCGGAATGAATGTTTTAATGGCTAATGAAGTCATTTAAAGTCATACTTGGTCAATGATGACGCAGTTCCTTCATCGCTGTAGATGTTTTAAATTCTTCATCATTCGAGCTACGGTGCTTTTATTTTGAGTATTATTTTTGCAACTGGGTAATAAGCTTTTCAAGCTGAAATAGGGAGGACAGTAAAATAGTAATGTGGATCACCTGTGTCCCTACAGACACAACAGTTATGACAATGTGAGAGGGTTAAAAATTGAGTGAAATTTTTGCATTTGCCGATAGCTTCCGACAATATTAGAGAATAAAAATAATCTTTCCATCATCTTAAAATTCAAGTTTTCTTTCCACCGTATATTTTTTTAAATTTTTTTATCAGTTTAAAAAATATTTTAAACGTATTTTACAACAATAAATTTTATTGCTGAAGTGAAATAGATATCATTTTCATTGTTGTTTTAACATCTTATCTTGGCATTTCTTTCATTGTTTATGATCAAGATATGAAGATGCTTTTTTTTTTTTTTTCCAAATTGATTCGGTTTAAGTATAAGACAATAAATTTTTTAAATACTGTTGCCCTTTACAAGTGATATAATTGGATACATAATAATACAGGTAGAAAATAAGGGGAATATCTAAAATAATAAAAAAATGGCGTAAGGCTTATAATATATAATATCAAAATTTGAAGCTTTAAAATATATTGTTGTGGAACTCAGTATTTAACTGAAATTTTTAACAATAATTAATCCCACCGAATTAACTGGTTGTCAAAGGTGACTAGTTAGCAATAAATTGATTGTATATTTTAATCTAAAACAAAAATTGCATTTATGTATTTAAAAATTAAGCAACCTTTTACATATTTTTGTAACGTTTACACTTTTGGCGATCTGGCAACAAAAGAAGTTATAATATTTATAGTTACCAAGTTAAATGTGGCGTTATCAAAATTTTGTGTTATAGGAATGGCTCAAACTTGTGGTTTAGTGCGTGCCAAAGGTAGGCTGTGCCCTAAGGATTCCGACTCGGCTGCAATGTACCGAAAAGCTGGCGCCATACCGTATGCAGTGACAAACGTTCCAGAACTTTGCATGTGGTGGGAGAGCGCCAACCATGTATATGGCATGACAAAGAACCCATACGACAACGCAAGAACTGTTGGGGGAAGTTCAGGCATGTGAAACATTCATTTTAGCTAATTTTTTAAAAAACGTTTTTTGTTTGAAAAATTTGGCTTTATTAAATTCTCACTTTTTTATTACTTCTTATGCGAAGTCTATAAAGAGAAAGTATTTGAATACGTTCCTTATTTATGAATACGATCCCAAAATCAACTTGCTATAATCACAGTTACTATCCCCGAAGGTAACCTTAAACGGTTATTTCACTCCCTCTGAAGGCACGCGGAAAAATCTGAATGACCGGACCGCCGCAACAGCAACACGGGCGAGAACTATGGCTGAGTCCTAAAGGTCCTCACCGACCAAGATACAACCTTTCCAATGGGAAGTACGTCCCGTTATCGATAGCAGGTAGTTGACCCTCACTATTTCTGTACCTAATAGGGTGACGAGAACCAACCACTATACCAGAAACTTCTTATCCTCATTTCTGAGATGTCCCCCCGGTGTGAACCATATCCAAGGGTAAACAAAATAAAAGCAAGGGACTGACATAATGATTATTTTAACAACTTTTATAGTTTATTTTTTCCCTTTACATTTCATTTTTACTCAGCAAATAAATAGAAAGTTTTCATGTTTAATAATAGGCATGTTTGATTAAAAAGAAATCAAAATGTTATATTAAAAATAAATTTACTATCGTCTATTACGAAACAGGAGTCCTTTAATGTTCATATGTATACATATTAAACCATCGGGAGTAGTTTCCCCAAAACATTTTCGTATACTTCTCAATAAATTTTGTATCCCCATTCCTCCGCATAAAATTGTGACCTTGAGTAAGGCAGCGAATAACTTATATTTCATTGGTGAATGATAGTTACGAAATATATCTTTAGCGTGAAACCCGCATTTTTACTGAATGTGTCAAAAGAATAGACATTTTCGTTGCCTTAAGTCATTAGGTTTATGAATTATTGCGTTTACACATATGCTAAAGTACAGACTGACGGACGGTAATTCTCTGAAATATTTAATTCAACATTTGACTGGAATCCATATTTTAGAGGACAAAACCTGTGTACCAAATTTTATTTCATCAGCTTTTTTGTGTTTTGGAACTATCGAGTTTTCTTTAGTCCAACAGCTTGACACACAGACTTCCTCTGAGCAGATTTTGCGCAAAATTTCTTAAAAAATCTACACATTTGGTCTACAAATTACAAGTCATTGCATTTATATGCCTGCATGCGAAAATATAGACCGACAAATGGCTAACCGTTTAATGTATTTGGTTAAAATTAAAAAAGTATCTATTATTTATATGTCAAACTTGTGTACCAAATTTTATCTTACCTAGGTCTTTACGTTTTGTATTTTCGAGTTCATTTGTACTCGAACAACCTGCCAGCCAGAATTCCTCAAATTTCAAATTGGATTTAATTCAAAATTTGATATGAATCTTCAAATTTGTTAATAACTTCTTGCTCAAAGCGTATTTGAATTATCATGTTTCACCGATTGACTGATAGACAGATATAATACCCAAAAAGTTTTTTTTTTTTTTTTTTTTTTTTTTTTTTTTTTTTTTTTTTAACTCAGGAAGGTCTGAAACATGGTGATTCATCAAAATATCGCATTTGTATTTTTTTATGATTACGATACTTCTATATTTCATGCAGGTGAAAGAAAAAATACACAATAAACTACAGAAGCCGAGTTTTGTACAATTTAGCTCTTTCCTTTCTTTATTTGTAATCAAGAGACAAGTCGAGGAACTCAAATTAGATTATTGCTTTTTATCTGTCTGAACTATGATTAACAGAAAAATGACTTTTTTAGGTGGTGAAGGGGCGATCATCGCTGCTGCAGCTGCTGTGATTGGCATCGGAAATGACATCGCTGGAAGCATCCGCCTTCCGGCTTCCTTCTGCGGAATTTATGGGCACAAGCCATCAAGAGGTAAGCATCTGACTATAAGCATTTCATTATCTATTGGCGAAGTATTTATCATTTACATTGCATCTGTAGTGAATAGCTTATAAGCCAGTTAACAACTACGCTACCCGAGCAATTGCTTTTGTATCGTGGTCATGTTGCTGGACTGCGAACCACAAGGTCCCAGCTTCTATCCTCGCACATCCCAATCCGCTACATTGGTGACCATGGGCAATGATCCGTCAACCTTCGTACAGCTGTTGTGGCGCCATCTACCCACAGCAAATCAAAGTCGTGAGATTCACTTGACGCAGCAACAGCATCAGCAACCACTCACCCACACATGCTCACCACACAACGCTTGGTACTACTCAAATGGCTACAAGCGCATTAGAATCAACAGCTAATACATCACCACTCAACAGCCATATCGTTCGTCTCACTTCCGACTTACTGGAGGGAGAGTCTGTAGTGAATAGTATATAAGCCAGTTAACAACTACGCTAACCGAGCAATTGCTTTTGTATCATGGTTATGTTACTGAGCTGGGAACCACAAGGTCCCAGGTTCTATCTTCGCTCATTTCAAAACCGTCACACATCTGATTATAGATTTAATATTTAACAACTTCTTTATGTTTTTAACTGTCATCTGACCATCATTTGAAATTAGCAAAGACAGCACTTGTCTAATATCAAAACGAAATTTAATATATCTAAACTAAAATTATGTTTTCTATATTGACAGGGAGTAAACATAAATCAGTAATGCTTATATATCAAATCAACACAATCCGAAGGTGCATCAATGAAGTACATAAAAGATGAGTGGTCCTTTCGGGGTGCTAACGCCGATATCCACGATACAATAATAAAGTCGCTTGATTTCCGTATCAGCATACCTTGTTCAGTGTTCACATATCAGCATGGTACGTGAGATGATATATCTTACATGATAATTTTAAAGTCAAACGGATTTTAGATTACATCAAAGATATTTTTGCCAAATTTTTCCTGCAAGCCAGATTCGCATCGAACCCTTTCAGGATCTCTCAACATGCCTGGATATTTCAATTTCAAAAAGTGTCCTCTTGCCATCCTGAATTGCCCTTTCAATAATTTTCTGTTACTTAAAAACACATGTCAGTTCTTAACTCCTTTGGAATTCTGAATCACTTTTATATATCTCCAAGCTATTGAAAAATTTCAATACGCTATGCGTTTAACCCAGGACGATCTATTGCACGAATTTCTAACAAGAAATCATTTTTGGCATCGTCGCACTTTATTTATTTATTTTTTATTTTTTTGTAATTAAAATCTTTGCAAGCTCATGTATTTTTAGCCCCATTTTCCTTTTTCTATCAAAACTCCTGAACCACTTTTATATATCTCCAAGTTTTTAAAAAAATTCCAAAACGCGAGGCGTTTCGCGTGAATTTCTAACAAGTACATATTATGACTGTACTTTTTACTTCAACTTGATCATAATATTTTTGGTACCGCGGCACTGATCCTTTTTTTTTTTTTTTTTTTTTTTTTTTGTGACTAAAGCCTTTGCGAATTTATGTATTTTTAGTTCCATTTTTCTTTTTCTATAAAACATTACGAGAAAATGCCCCACTTCATATAAACTCTTGACTTGTAATTCAACAATTTGCGAAGCAATTCAAGTAAAGAAGAGATGTTTAAGAAATATTAGGAATGATACGCTATAGATTTATTTTGCGAATAAAAATACAACTAATTTTGGATAAAGTTGCTAAAACCGTTACGTTTCCGATATTTTTCAGAATACTAGTCTGAAACACTTGAATGCACAAGGGTTGATCCTTTCTTATTGGTTGATAGATGCGCTTTTCCTGAATTCTTCTACTGCTTCACTCAAAAAAAAAAATGAAAAGTCTTTGATCTGCATTGCTCATAAATTACTCGCTGAGTAATTTTTCATTTGGTGACAGGAAGAATTAGAAATCACATCTGAGTGAAATAGTGGTGTAAAGTATTTACGAAATGCAATGACTTTCATTATGCTCTGCTGTATGAAAAGCAACGTATATTATTTACACAGCTGCTAATTTAAATTAATGAATAAACACTTTGATACATCGTTAGTGTTACATAAAACATTGAATTGCAGGCGAACAGTATTACCAGTTGACTGGTGGTACCGGCAATACGACATCAATATACTTACTGGCAGTGTCTTTGGAAATTGTCTTTATAGAAGTAATAATCATATTTGGAATGAATTAAAACAAATTCTCTATTTCATAGATCTCATATCGAACAAAGGAACTTTTCCCGATTCCGAAGACGAATTCGATCAGTTCGTGAGCACTGGCCCCATGTGCCGCTATGCCCAAGATCTTCCACTACTCACTAGGGTATTATCCAACAACAGTCCGAAAGTTCCGTGGGATGCTAAAGTAAGTCGGTTTTTTTTTTGTGTGTGTGTGTGTGTGTGTGTGTGTGTGTGTGTGTGTGTGTGTAGCTTAGCTGAATATAAAATATCACACTGCTTACAGACTTATCTATGAATGTTTTACCTTTCAATAACAGGCGTTGTTCAACTAGTCTTTTTCTTTTGAGTAATAATGCACTGTTCATGGAAATTTATCTTTAAATGTCTTTTTAATCATCTGATTTTAAGCATTTTCTTATTTTAGCATTTGCGTATGAGCTAGTACATATGCGGTATTGATAAACTAAAATAGGCTTCAAACAAAACTTTATTAGAATCACTGTAATTTCTTGCGGCAGTTCTAATAACGCTTCTATAATCTGTAGATGTTATTTTTAGCCCTGGAAAAAAATGTCAGCAGATAATCCGCAATATTTAAGTCTCTTCATTTCACAAAATATATTATTCTCTTATAGGTTGATTTCCGTAAAGTGAGAATTTATTACATGGAGGAAATCCCTGATTTCTTGCAAAGATCTACTCCGGATATCAAGAATGCTATCAGAAAGGTGAGTATACTTTTTTGAAGAGATGATAAAATCTGCGTTTAGATGAATTAAAATTCGAAAGATTTCCTATTATAAAAATATAAACTTTTAATTTTAGTTTTTCCCCCAAATCTTCAAAATTGAAACGAATTTTCATTTTATTCCACTTTTTTGTTCGATATTGTAACGTCTGATTTAAGGCATTTCTGCGCTATTAAATCCTATGTATATTCATGCGTATGTACCAAAATTGCGGTATATTATCTCTTTGTTTTGTTATAAAACTTATATGTATATGCATGCTTATCAAAATATCTATAGTAATTTTGAAAATAAGGATCAAAATATGAACATCCAAAGATCTTATGAGTGCAGAAATTTATTTAGTTTTGTAAGTAATACTCATCAACAATTGAATGAAATTTCCTTAATATAAATAAAAAGTCATGAAGTTCTTGGTGCATTGTAACGACTGTAAGGAATTCGATAAACATTGTGTTTTTAGGGACATTCTACTACATTCGAAGATTTGCCCATCTAAAGGGCTGTTATCCTTATAAAATCTTGGATATTATTGCCACAGATTAATTAAAGAAAGTTAGAGTAGAAAATATCATGCACTTTGCTAAACTGCATGATATTTTCTACTCTAATGATATTACAAAAACAAAAATTATTGCTTGTAGTACACTTTAGATGAAAATATATAATAACATTAAAAGATTTGTTTCTTTGTGGGATCTCCTCTAGTGGAGTCTCTATCAACAACGTTCACGATTCAGATAAAAACTAATCACTAAAATCGATTTGAAACAAATAGTGACACACTAACAAGAAAAAATGTAATGCCGAATACAAAATTTTAAAAAAATATGCTGAATGAAAATATTACTTCAAATGAATCGGTGAAAGGAGAATATAATGAATCAGTAAATAATAAAAATCTGACTCATTAACTTTAAGATTCACTAATAATAAAAATGGCTCATTAACTTTTGCTATATATTCATGCTTCGAATTATTTGCATACCGATTCGATATATTAGTTCAGTTTAAATGTCTAAAAGTTTCTGTCGAGTTGCTTAATGGGAAAATATACTGAGTTTGCACATCCGATAATGAAGCAGATAAAAGCGGCGGGGTTATTTTTAATCCCAAGCGAATGTTACAGATGACGAGGCTAGTTATATATACTGATTGCTGAAACTATTTATTTTCAGCTTAGAGCTATTAAGGCATTTCGGCTCTATTCATTGAGCAGCTTCACTTCCGCTCATCATTGCTATTTTCACACGATCTTTGTGCTCTTAATAGCGTAGAGGTTTTTTTCTTGAAATTGCTTTTTCCGATAAAAAATTCTCTCCACAGTTCGAAAGATTACATCAGGGTTCTGAATGTTATGTTTCAATATTAAAAAAAAAAAAAAATGGTTTCTAAAACGTGCAACTTATACCAAAGAAGAAATTGGTGAAAAGTTTTCATTTTCTAATTTTAACAAATTTCGTATAATGTTAATGAATAATATTTAATTATGTCCATTTTAACAGCAACATTATGTCCTTTTTATAAATATGCATTAAGTAACTTTCCTGTGTGTTCGTTACTTTTCAAAACTACAGCAGTTCCATAAATGAAACATACCACTAACTATAACTGGATAACTGAAAGATTTTTACCTTTCCTTTTAATTTACAACTCTATTTTTTTCCAGGCCGTGACCCATTTCGAAGAACAGTTTGGACAAAAGGCTGTCAAAGTAAACCTACCCGAAATGAAGTATGCTTTCAACATGTGGGAATGTAAGCTTCTCGAATGCGGAGGACCTTCTTTCAAATCTGCCTTGGCTGAAAACGGTAAGATCAATCTGCACTGGGAACTTTTCAAATGTCTGCTCGGCCTTTCAGAGCACACCTTGCCGGCCATTTACTTCGGCATGGTGGACAGACGCACAAAAGACAAGTTTTACCACAAGTGCCTTGAGATGTACGATGACCTCAAGAGAAAGTTCGAAGATATATTTCAGGGAGATGCTATTTTCTTGCTTCCAACTCAGTGCGAGCCACCCATGCATTATCTTACAACAATCCCTAAGTACCCCAATATTGGCTACACGTGCATTTTCAGCATCCTGGGTTATCCTTCGACTCAGATACCAACTGGCTTCAGTGATGGAGTGCCTATAGGCATCCAGGCAATAAGCAGGCAGTTTCAAGACCATCTGACCATAGCAGCTGGTTTAGAACTGGATAAAGTGTTTGGTGGATGGGTTAGCCCATGTCCTATTACAGCTTAAATGGACAATGAAAATTTAACTCAATAAAATCTATGACATCAGAAATAATCCTCTCGTCAGTTTGAGAAAAAAAGTTATTTTATATAACAATTCAATTTTGAAAAAATACCAAGTTATTCGCACGTTCATGACATATTTATTAAAGTCAAAACAAAGAACTTGACATAACGAAAGCTACAATTTGTTGCACATTCATATTCTGTTAGATATTTCATAACTTCTGAATTTGTCCATATAAGTTCGATGCTATTTTCCTTATCAAACAGCAATGCTTAAGTAATGAAAAGAATCTTAGCAATAGGGAATTTTGTATTTTTTTAACTTTAAGAAAATAATAATACTTGACAGAACTTAGACTAAGTTTAAGATAGAAAGACTTAATTTTAAAGGGATACTAAGACTTTATAGTTTCTCCTGTAATCTTCAGACAGTTGAATCCTTGTCTAGGTTCCATTCTACATCAGAATCCTCAAACTAAAAAACGGTGTAATATTTCTAAAACTTAATAACATTTTCCTTTTCTGCTTTTGGATGTCAAATTTAAAAAGCTTTGTTTAAACTGTGTCATACCTGAATTTTGAATTCGCGTCTTCGCACTTTTAATAGACTATGTCTTCTGAACATAGTAAAATGCTATATACTAATACTTTTACTAAACTTCGTACTATAGTAAAAGACTATGTCTTCTGAAATTCTACCAGTTATTCATTCAGAATTGGCAACGCAAGACTGTTTTTCAGTTTTACTAAATTACAAAGTTAATCTAAACAAATGCTGATTCTTTTCTTCTTCGTTTCGCCAGACCATGATAAAGTACCTGGGAAACCAAGCTTCATTCTGCATTTTATTTTTTGAAAAAATATCTAGGTACAAATTACATTCTGATTATATATGAATATTTTTCAATCTTTCCTACATATAAACTGGTCACTTAAATAAAAAAAAAAATCAGGAATGCACTTAGTTTAATATGTTATTCGAATTGGTTGACACAATAGTTGCATTGTTGCTATTGGATGTGAGCAGAATGTATTCGTATTCGAATAATGACATATAGCGCCATCTCACAAAATTTTTAAATGCCAGTTGGTTATCAGCCAATGACAACAATGCAAGTACCACCAAAATGTACGAGATGGCGCTAATGACATTGTCAGCCTGAGAACAAATAGAAAAAAGCTTTAAAAGTTATAAAAAAATGTTTCTTTTTTGAGTGTAAAATCGTATTTTTTCGGGAAAGATACCTATAGAGATAAACTTAAAAAGCAAAACCTTATCTAAATAATAAAATTTGTTCCATATCATTTGAGCCGTTTCTGAGATGCGCGAAATAAATTTATATATGCATACAAGAATTGCTCGTTTAAAGTTATAAGATAAATGAAACCTCTTTCTCCGGGGAAAAGAAAAACTTCTGCCCTTCTCTTTTAAGATTATTCACCTTATTCATGATTACCAATTCACATAATTTAGTTAATATGATTGCTTAAAACGTTTCATGAACTTATGAATAATTTGGTATAACATAAACAGAATGAAAGTTGGATCATTATTTTTTTTAAAAAAAAGATTTATAATACTTTGAAGATTTCTTGATTTTATATTTAAATTTTTATGTCTTCCCATTTTATTTTTTTGGCAGTCATTCACTTTTATGATTTTTCTCTGTCTTTATTTATTTTAACGCCTTGAGCATTAAATTAAAATATGAAAGCTAAATCAATGAGATATATTGTATTAAATATGTATTTGAAGCCGTTTATCTATACACAAATTAAATTCGTAAATCAATGTGTGTTTTGTAAAAATAGTTTAGTAATTTTTGTTCTCCATGACGCTTCTTATATATTTCTATTTTGCTGAAAATTACATAAATGGGCATTTATCAATATTAATTAAAAAATATTCTGATATTTATGTATAAAACTCAGAAATTGTAAAATTATTAAAAATAAGCTTTAATGTAACCAAGCAATTATTTTGTGTCTGCATGTATATTTATTTTGAAAAGATGAATTTGTATTGCGATTTTTACAAGTAATAAAATAAAGTTTTATCTGTTCGTAAATTGCAAATTTCTCTATTACTTATTTCCCAAGCTAATCTTTGTCTGTTTTTATTTATATTAACGTTTTCTTCATTAAATTAAAATTTGAAAGCTAAATCAATGAGATATACTGAATTAAATCTGTATTTTAAGCCATATATCTGTACAAAAATTGTATCAAAGAATCAATGTGAATTCTGTGTAAAATAATTCATTGATTATAGTTCTCCCTGATGCTTAATATATATTTCTGTATTGATGACCATTATATAAATGAATATTTATCAATCTTAATTTTAAAAATAATATTTTGATATTTATATCCAATGTAAAACTTAAAAATTATAGAATTATCAAAAATAAGTCTTGAATATAAATAAGCAATTATTCTGTGTCTACATGTATATTTATTCTGAAATGATATGTTTGAATTGCGATTTTTACAATAGAATAAAATTTTATCTGTTCTTAATATATAAATTTTTTTATTATTATTTTCTGTTCTAATTAACAGATAACGATGCTATATTCCGTAAGAAAGTACAAAAACTAAGCTCGCACAGAAGCAGAACTTGCAAAAACAACAACACACAAACAGCAAATCGTCATTAAATAATCGTTACTGCACAAACTGCTCAGAAAAAAAAAATCGCATCTCGATCAATATTCTGATAAAAGAATTCACTCGCCGTAATTCTCTCTCGCGTTTTTATAGTCCCCATAACGGAGTGCTGAATGATGAAGAAGTTCCACGAATCTCCGTCCTGATAGAGATATCCTCAAAATTCTTACACTTTCCAGAGCTTTCATTTCATGGCCGCTAAAATTGGAAGCCATTGTTTTGACATCCATTTAGCATCTTTTAAAATATCTGTAAAATTCTTTTCCATAATGTGTGACTTACTATGCAAGAAAACAATAATACAATTCATAATAATATGTTTATTAAACGCAAGAAGACGTGGAAATGACTTAAATGTCTGGTATGAATTTTTGTAAGCTCTTTTGGGATCTTCATATGTAAAAAAGTATAATTTTTGCCATTTAAATAATGTTTCAGTTTGTTGAATCGTATACTGTATGGAAATTATGTTGGCAGAATGTAGTATTCGAGGTTTGGTTATCAATGATTTTGCTCTACAATATCTGAAACTATGTTTACAGAATACTGTATCACAAGATAGATGACTTAATTATAGTCTTTATTCTTCTTATTATCATGGCGACTACACCATAAAGAAATAACGATATCAAAATTATTAAAATGTAATATTACATCCGGAATCTGACTTGGAAACTCCTTCAATCAAACTTGGGAAAATCCTAATCGAATAATCCGTTGTCAAACAGTTTTTAACTACAATCAATTGTAAACATATTTAATTTGTGGTTGATAAAGCAAGAATGGAGTTTATTTATTGTTATTGAATAGAGAATGTCTATTGAATTTGAACTGTTATAGATGTTTTGAATTAAACTAGAGGGAGTGGTTTCCACAAAACTTCTCACATACTCTGTAATAAACTTGTCATGCCAGAGAACGCCTTGCATGGCATTGGGATACAATAGTTTCGAAATATTAACTTTTGGCGTGAATTTAGCATTTTTACTGAATCTATCATGTCATCCTTGGCGAGTGTTTCGGCGATTAATCTTTAGCATGCCTTTAATAATATCCGATAATCGAATTTCTTTAGACAAGTTTCTCTCAATCGATTGAAACAAAGATATGACAAAAAAAATGCAGGTTTTGTCACAAAGTCCCATAATTAATTTGATATAGTTAAGTCATTGTGTTTTTAAGTTATCATTTTTACAAGTTTATGAAAGTACAGACATATAAACGGTCGACCCTTCGTTGGATTTGATCAAAATTCGACAATTGGCTACAATATAAATATTAAATTTATATACCTAATTTTAACCATCTAACTCACTTTATTTTGTAGTTATCGTGTAAACTTATTCGAACACCCATACAGACTTTCTTTGAATGGATTTTTCTTAAAATTTGACAGAAATCTACAAAATTTGGTTTTAAATCTGTATATCAAATTTCAACCGTCTAGCTCAAAGCGTTTTTGAGTAATCGTTGTCACAGACAGACAGACGGATACTTACCAAAAATATGCTTTTCCAACTTAGGGAGGTCTAAAACATAGAGATTCGTTAAAATCTCAAGTTAGAATTTTTTGACGATTACTGTTTTCTATACTACGTTTATGAGAAAATAAAAAATACAGTAAAACGGAAATTGCGATATGTATGCTTAAATTATGAATACATTTTATGATTTAATAAAAAATTTGTTTCATGTTTAATAAAAAAAATGCGCCCTATATGCCTTATGAATGAATAAATGATATAGCTAAATAAGCAAGAATCCAATAATAAGAAAATAACCATATCTATGCACCCATAAGTGAATGATCCATTTCACTTGAACATTCTGGTTTTAATTATTTTATTTGAAGTATTTCATTTCAACTTCAAATCCAGCCATATCTTTTTCCATTCAAGCCTAAAACTCATACCATACTACTTTTGAAGACTAACTTAAATTGTCCTTTTGTTTATTTCCAAGGCTTCCATGATATCTCATTTTATGCTGAAAATGAGAAAAAGTGCATATTCAAGCAAAAATCCGAGTCAGTACTCTTCTTATCATAAAAAATATCTCTTACTAGTCTCCTTTGACTACCAGTTGATTTGCCAGGAATATTGATTGCGTTTAATTTCAGTTAAATTCCTTATATATAATTTGATATTTATAACTTTTCAATGAAATATTTTAAAGTTATCTGCAACGCTTAAAATACCGATTTTGATCATTTTAGTTCAATTTTTTTTAAATCACACTTTTATTTTTTCCTAAATCATATATCTCTTCTTTTCATTTACCTAAATGTATTTGGAAATGATATACATTCAAAAAGATATAAAAACGATAATAATATACTTCGTCTGAAACAAAATCAAAACGGAAACTAAAGCGGTTTTTAGTTGCAATATTTTGAGGTTTTTGGATATAAGACAGTAAAGAACCTTTATGGTGAAAATTCTGTCAAAAATAATCGGAATGTATTAGTCCTATACAGAAAAGAGCCAAAGTTTTTCTTCGAAAATTGAAAAAAAAATGTAAAAAAGGACTAAGTGGAATAGAAAAACTGGCATTCTTCTTATGCTCAGCCGACCACCCCACCACCACTAAAAGAAACAATATCGACAGGATTTATTGTAGTCGATTGCTGTTTTTAACACAAACCGTCCTTTATACCGGCCGATTTGCCGAACTGGCATTCTCTTCGAGGTGACTAGACCCTAGCTACAAAGTGGCCAATCTGTTATCGTCCCCACCATCTTCCTATATACCTATCACCCAGTTAAACGAGGAGCAGGCTACCACTTTGAGATCACCGGCCGATTTGCCGAACTGGCATCCTCTTCGAGGTGACTAGACCCTAGCTACAAAGTGGCTAATCTCTTATCGTCTCCACCATCTTCCTATACACCTATAACCCTGTTAAAACGAGGAGCAGGCTACCACTTTGAGACAGCTTCTCAATATTCCTCCAAATTCTCGTTCCACAACAAAATAAAGGCAAGCAATTTAAAACTTTCAATAGTTGGTTAAAAAACTGTCAATTTTCAGCATCATGTCTTTCAGTATTTTGAGAGTTTTCTGGCGCCCTCAGTATACTGTACTTAAGTAATTGTTTTCAACTTTAAGATTCTTTCTTCATTCCGAGAAGGAATACTTGCTTTTCACTTCATCGATATATTGCAAAACTACTTAGGAATTATAATTCGTTGTAACAAAAAAGACTGACAAGATTTGCACAGTACTATTTTTGTAATGATCTGCACTGTTACATTGTCAATACCCGAAAATTATTAAAGATTGATGCAAAAATTAATCAACAAACAAGTCATTAAGCAATTGTTGTTCAACTATTTGCATAGAATTCTGAAACAGCAGTTTGTAATAAAGCAATGCAAATATTGTCATTTATACCTATGTTTAATGTACTTGAGATTATTAAGTCCTACTAGCACTTTTAAACAATTTAATTTTGAGAATTGGAAGTTAACATGTTTAGAGGATTTGTATTTAATTGGAAATGAGCTAATTATTGATTCAAAAAAAAATTCTCCCAAAAAATCAAAAATTTAACAAAAAAAAAACCTCTTTATCCAGCAAAATAAAAACAAAGAAGGTCAGATTTATTTTTATGGAAAACTTCAAACTCCTCTGAAGATAGGAACTAAGTTTTTCAATTAAAGTAGCGATTCTCAACCTGTGGGGCACGCCCCCCCTATGGGGGTGCGAGCATACTAGAGGGGGGCGCAAGAATATCCAAGAGAAAATATTACTTTAAAAAGTTGATTAACTGACTGAAAGGAAACACACATACACATAGAAAACAAAATACATTTCAACATATTTAATAACTTATTAAAGTAAAACAACTTACTAAATCAAAACATACTAAATTAAAAGAAATTTAATAATTATTAGTGATTTCCTGGGGCCTGTCTTGCAGAGCAAAGATTTTCGAAGGAAGGCTTAATATTAGAAATAGCCATTCTCAGTTCTATCGAAATCTATATTTTGTCTTCAAAGAAGCCACAGCAGAAAATCCAGTTTCACAAAGATAGGATGTTGAAAATGGTAATAGAATGAGAAATGCCCTTGTTTTTAGTGCAGAAAAATCATCCTTTATTTCTGCCCAAAATTCAAATAGTGATTTATTACTAAATTGTCTTTTAGTTTCGCCACTTGTCGTGAAGTTTATGAATTTTTCTTCCTCGTCAATTGAGAGTCCTTCGGGAGTCTTATGAAATGGATCCCTAACTCACTCGTAACTAGCTATCAGTTTGTCGTTAAAAAGAAAATACTTTTTAAAATTCTTTCCCAGCATGGCTAAATGATTTTCAGTGGTTACAAAATCCACTTTTACATGTTCTTCTTCAGCCTTGTAAGTTTTAGTACAATCATCCACATTTGCAAACTTTGTTAGATTGCTTTGCTTTAAATATCTGCTCCACAATTCCAATTTTCTACAAAAATGATTAACTTTATCACTCGTATCCAACATATGCGTATTTGCTTCTTGGAGTGGAAAATTCAAATTATTTAATTTCTAGAATATGTCGACCAAGTAGTACAATTTCATCACAAATAAACCATCGCGAAAATTTTCGGCCTCCGGTCTGTTTTCTTTTTCTAGGAAAATGGCGATTTCTTCTCTTCAATCATAAACACGTTGTAAAAATTTCTCACGTGATAGCCATCTTGTCTCGCAATAAAATAGTAACGCTGAATGTACAGAACCCATGTCTTTACAAAGTACAGAAAAGATTCTCGATTTCAGGGGTCTCATTTTTATATAATTTACTACGGTTACAACCGTAGTTAACACAATATTCAGACCAGGACTTTCGAAGCTATAGCTTCTCTGTGGATCATGCAATGTGTTCAGACGCACTGAGGCGATTTTTGTTTTACTAGTGCTTGTATACCTTGGAATCTTCCGGAAATTTAACGAGCACCATCGGGGCATATTCCGACGCAATTTTTCCATTTTATGTTTGCCTCGTTCATAAAATCATTTAAAATAGCAAATAATGCGAGGGTCGTTGTTTTTAGTTCTATTGGTTTGCAGAAAAGTAGTTCTTCTACTACTGATATATTATCACAAAATCGAACATAGGCAATTAAATGGGCCTATAGGCATTCTGTTGCTTCATCAAGCTGTATTGAAAACGATTTGTCACGCAACTTCGAGAAAAGGTGACACTGTACATCTTCAGCTATATCACCAATTCGACCAGCAACAGTATCATTTGAAACAGGTTACGGACTACAATTGTTTTGAAAAATTATCTCCAAACAGTTTCTACAATCTCAATAGATGCTGGTAAAATAAGCTAGCTCTTCACCAATGGTGTGAGGTTTTTTTACATCTGGCTATTTTATATGAAACTTTGTAAGATGCAATTAAAGCTTTTTTATTCACAAAGTTTCTTTAAAAAATTATTTTTTCTTTTTATATGATTTTAATTTTAATTGGAAGAATTCTCTGGGTTTTTTGACGTACTCACTATGAAGCGTTTCCAAATGTCGTTTAAGTCTATTAGGTTTCATACTGCCTGCGGCCAACATTTTTGAGCAAATGATACACAGGTGTCTTTCTTCTCCATTTACTTCAGTACTGCTAAACCCAAAATTTAAGTATTCTTGAGAATATTTTCTTGGTTTTATTTTCAGAACCACGCTCGTCTGTGTACTTGTTGATGCTTGACTGCCGTCTAATGCTCGCTTACTTCCGCTTAAAAATTTATTCATGAATCTGCATAAATATGCTGCCATAAATATTTAATATGGTGAATTGCAATTTTACACGAAAACATATATAACATACACATTCGTGATATATTCGATAGCGATAGGAGGATCGACTCGAATGGGACTGTCTGGAATAGAATCTTACGTTATCGAACATTTTCCTTCTTCCTATGAGAAAACATCTTCGCATGCTCGCGACGGCATTGGTCGTATGGATTCTCTTCCACAAACATTACTTATTTTTTTCTAATTTGTTTAGTCATACTTCTGTTTTATTTCTTTTATTATTCAAAAAAATGTATTCCCAGTTTCTAAATTTAGCTCACCCTATTTAGGTCAACTTTGATTAACGAATTTTTCTAATTTCGTATTCTTTTAACATTATCTCCCTGTTTGGTTTTCATTTCAAATATAATATTTAAATTTTCTCCGCTTTCATTCGCTTCATCTGTTCACTGCCCTCTTGAAAAAATGCCAGATGGGATTTCTCGCCAATGTTGACTCTCTTTTTACTCTTTTTTTGACAGTTAGTTAAAAATAATTTAAAAACAGAATACAAAATACTCAATATACATTATTTTTGTATACATTTTTATTGTAAGCGGGGGGAGAGACGAAAATTAGGATTGAAAACTGGGGGTACCGCGAATACCGAAAGGTTGAGAAATGCTGAATTAAAGGAAATCTTTAACAGCCCTCCATTCCTTATCGCTAACACAATATCTCAAAACCTAACAGAGATACTCATTTTCTGAAAATGAAAATGTTGGTTTCAAACAATATGGGCAAAGAAATAAGCAAAAATTTTGCTATTAATGAAATACTTTTTCATCTACAAGCTTTTAGACCAACAATTCAAATATAAATTAATGAAAACTACATATTTACATACATTAATTACCCTAATTTTCTTGCCTTTCAAAATATTTATTAGAATTTTGGGTCATTTCATAGATTACTATCTTCCATAATCTCATGCAATGAAAATTACGTTTGCGTTATCAGAATTTGCATACTGTGTAAACCATTATGGTCAGATTTCATTAAAAATTTATTACAAACTAGCCGCCTTTGGCCGGTTCGCCAGTATTATCGCTCGCTACAATTTTCAATTAAATATTTTAAGTAATTGGTCTCTTAAAGGATTCTGAAACAAAAATTTTTAATCTTCAAATTTTGATAGTCATACCAGATTTATACTGTTTAGATCGTTTCGTTCAATTTACTATATATATTTTGCTAATTTGTCGTCATTTCCGGCAAAACGTCAACTTTAATTTAAAATGTAAATGATGAAATGGCAATTAATATTAAGATATTTTTTAATATATATTTTTAATTTATTTTATTTTATTATTTTATATTATTTTAATTTATTTTAATTTTTAATTTTATTTTATTTATCATCTTATTGTTATTTATTAATTATTATTATTATTGAATGTGAGTATTGCAAACAGAATCGCTCGGTATTTAAGTCTTATGTTAATTACAAAATATTTTTCATAATTTATGTAATATCTCAAACAATAATTCAACAAAAATTTCTGAGATTCAGCATAAAATTCAGTTTTTAGTTTTGCTTTCAAAAGGATTGAAATGAAATCAATAATAATATTTTGTTCCTGCCTATAAATATATTTCAAATATTATGAAGTCTAAATTTAATGCAGTAAAGTATCATATTCTGAGAAATATTCTGGACACACCAAATTTTAAATAAATGAATGAATGTTTCTATTTTCCACGATGAACTAAGACTTATTTATGAAGTTTTAAAAGTTAAAAATTTAGAAAAACTCAACATTTTCATAATCTTAGGCCAATTAATCTTGAGAAACCTACGCGCTGATCGGCGTATTTTCTTTGAAGCGATCGGTGGAAAATCTAAAATTATCCTTTTTTAAGTGAATAGTGATATTCAAATTTTCATAAATCAGTCAGTTTAAGTGATAGGAAATTAACTCTTAAAAGTCAGTAATTCCGTTGATTGGAAATTAACTCTATGACCACCATAAAATCTGTACCTTCTCTTGCGGTGTATGCATTCTCCTTAATATCCGCTCGAATAAAACATCACATACAAAAGTACTACATAGAACAAACACATCAAAAGTAAACATAACATTTCATCAAAAGTAAACATAACAATTATATTTTTGCAGATTTCATTTCCAAAAAGATTTAATTTATTTTTAATTGGAGCTTTAATCAATGTGATGGCAACACTTTGAAAAAAGCCAATTTTTTCCCATGAATGCGAAACTTGCTTAATTTTAATTTTTATTTTTTACGAAAAAAATTATTGAAAACATAGTTAAAATATTTATTTAAAAATGCATTATAAATAGAAATTTAATTTTAAGATTAAAACATTAGTATCATTTGAAAGATAAATTTTTGTTCTTTAACTTCATGTAAATATCTTTTTTGTGCGGTAATATTTTCTGAAGTTATAGCTGAAACACGTCAAAATTTCGCTTAATTTTTAAATAAATAAAATTCTAGTAAAAAAATTCAAAAAAAATAACCCCCAGGTGCACATTTCCGGCCTCGAAGGTATACACGTGCCATATTTGGTAGCTGTAGGTTGAATGGTCTGGCCTGTAGAGCGCCAACACACTCACACACACACACACACACACACACATTGAGCTTTATTATAAGTATAGATATAGATTAACCTGCCTCTTCAAAACAATATTATATTTTAGAAAAAAAAAAACATTTTTTTTAACTTCTGTATTTAAAATTAACAATACATCTAAAAAAAATAAAAAAATTATTAAAAAAGACCAATTTTAATTTTTGTTTTATTTTAAACATATTCTATTTCCTTAAACTTGTTACAGACGTTATTTTAATTACCTTACATCTATTCTGTTAGGTAAGTACATCGAATCTATTAGAATAAAAGTACATTGAATCTATTAGAATAATAGTACTCGATTTCATTAAAAGGTTCATGTACATGAACCTTT